>JARKIF010000035.1:0-562048 GCA_029378245.1 Roridomyces roridus | reverse complement strand
AAATCTCAACATTTTGATAAAAATCCGGCTCGCGCCCTATGTTCCGCAAAGAGCTGTAATCCCTCCTTCGGATCGCCCAAGACATTCATCGTCATCGCCGGCCCCACAATCGAATCACACTGCCCAAAAAACACATTCCCCACATCCCACTTGCCCTCGACATTCGGTATGACAAATCACCCGGGATTTGATATCCTAAAGCCCTCAGTGCGCTTCGTGCCAAACAGCCCTTTCAGAACCCCAGGATAATTATTGACAAACCACGGGAGGATGCCCATCTCCGTGTCGTGGAGCTTGTGATTTTGCTCCCTCAGCTGGACAGCAATCCATGCAGCGGTAGACCAGGAGAAATCGGTGTGGAGGGGGGAGTGCGCCGTAGCTGGCGGGGTGGTAGCAGAGGATGTCGGGCGAGGCGTCCGGACCGGCGATGCTGCAGAGGGAATCAATTGGTGAAGGTCCAAAGACAATACGTTGAGAATTGAACCCACAGTGAGCGGAATACTGAAAGGGATCAAAATGCGGCCAAAAATGAAAAATTTGGCTTGCGCCCTATGTTCTGCGAAGAGCTGTAAATAGGACAGTGTACAGAGGACTTGTTACTTGTCTCATTAATACAAAATAGTGACACAGAGCTCAGTCCTATTCCTAATACACAGTCATATCACTGGCAAGGTCAATGACCCACCCCCCTCTTTGGAATTCCCACCCCTAGTCAATGTCTGGCATCAGTGTGGCAAGAGCAGCATCAGCTTATGGAGAAGGATGGCAGCCATGGAGAAAAACACCTTTTGTGGGCTAAGAGGATTCTGAATCCGATGCAGCAACAAATGAGTCTGGACCAGCAGTATCAAATGAATCAGATGCATCTAGAATGTAAATGCTTGGTGTGAGTAAACCAACATCTAGGTATCCATGTTGTAATGCAGTGAGGAAGACAGCCCAGGCAGGATCATCAATGAGGTCAACAGATGCATTATGGTGTAAAAGCATCTTGGTCATGCCAAGGTAGTGTTTGCCATGAGGTACAAAATTCAGTGCCGTCCATGCCCTTATCTCATCAGCAGCATCGACTGGTGCCCCATGTTCTATGAGCAGCTTTGCAAACATCAAGGTGGCCCTTCTGAGGAGACATTGTGAATGCCCGGGGAGTCCCAGCCATCTTGGCACGCATCATGAATGGTGCCCCTGTTCTATGAGCAGCTTTGCAACCTGAGGTGGCCTTTTGAGGAGGCTGGTGACTGGGAGTCTGGCCATTCTCATCGCAGCATCAACTGGTGCCCCGCGTTCATGGCAGCTTTGCAACATCAAGAATGACCATTCCGTGAGGCATAGTGAAGGGGAGTCTGGCCCTCCCTTGGTAGCAGCATTGACTGGTGCCCCATGTTCTATGAGGCAGCTTGCAACCATCAAGGGCGACCTTTTGAGGAGGCATAGTGAAGGGGGAGTCCAGGCCCATCCCCATCAGCAGCATCGACCGTCTGCCCCATGTTCAGTGAGCAGCTTTGCCTACATCAAGATGGCAATTCCGGGAGGCATAGTGAAGGGGAGTCTGGCCATTCTTGTAGCAGCATTGACTGGTGCCCCATGTTCTATGAGCAGCTTGCACCATCAAGCTGGCCTCTTGAGGAGGCATGGTGAAGGGGGAGTCCAGCCATCCTCATCAGCAGCATTGACTGGTGCCCCACATTCTATGAGCACCTTTGCCACCTCAAAGTGGCCATATAGGAGGCATGGTGAAGGGGAGTCCAGCCATCCCAGGCAGCAGCATTGACTGGTGCCCCGCATGCTATGAGCACCTTTGCAACCTCAAGGTGGCCATGCCAGGAGGCATAATGCAGGGAGTCCAGTCATCCTGGGCAGCAGCATCGACCGGTGCCCCACGTTCAATGAGCAGCTTTGCAACATCAAGGTGGCCTCTTGTGGAGGCATGGTGAAGGGGAGTCCAGCCATCCCCATCAGCAGCATCAACCGGTGCCCCATGTTCAGTGAGCAGCTTTGCAACATCAAGATGGACCATTCCGGGAGACATTGTGAAGGGGAGTCCAGCCATCTTGGGCAGCATCATCGACCGGTGCCCCACGTTCAATGAGCAGCTTTGCAACATCAAAGGTGGCCTCTTGTGCAGGCATGGTGAAGGGGAGTCCAGCCATCCTGGGCAGCAGCATCGACCGGTGCCCCATGTTCTATGAGCAGCGTTGCAACATCAAGGTGGCCATATGAGAGGGCATGGTGAAGGGGAGTCCAGCCATCCCAGGCTGCAGCATTGACTGGTGCCCCGCATGCTATGAGCACCTTTGCAACCTCAAGGTGGCCATGCCAGGAGGCATAATGCAGGGGAGTCCAGCCATCCTGGGCAGCAGCATCGACCGGTGCCCCGCGTTTAATGAGCAGCTTTGCAACATCAAGGTGGCCATCTGAGCAGGCATGGTGAAGGGGAGTCCGGCCATCCTGGGCAGCAGCATCGACCGGTGCCCCACGTTTAATGAGCAGCTTTGCAACATCAAGGTGGCCTCTTGTGCAGGCATGGTGAAGGGGAGTCCAGCCATCCTGGGCAGCAGCATCGACCGGTGCCCCATGTTCTATGAGCAGCTTTGCAATACCAGGATATCCTTTCCTTAAGGCAAGATGCAGCACTGTCAAGGCATCCTTGTCGATCACATCAAGTGACACCTTCCTAGACACAAGCAAGAACAACACCCCTCTTTCAAACCCTATCTCTGCACACATACAAATTGCTGGCATAGTGTGGTCATTACATTTGAATCTGTAGTAACTCTGTAACCGATACAACATGTTGTATTGGCTACTTTCATCCTCAAGCAAATGCATTGTTGTTGGGAGTAGCTGCTCCTGGTCTGTGTCATCACAGTGTTGGAAGTGATTGAACCAGTTTCTAGCAGCATATCCTGCAAGTGGGTACTTCATCCAGACATCTTGAATCATAACATGCTCCTTTTCTGAGAACACAAGGAGATAACGGACACAGGTTTGTGTGATGAACTTCTGTGAGACATTCTCACTGAGATCAAAAGTGGATGCATGCTTTTGATAAAACTCTGCAGAAAGGAAGTAGTCTCGCACCGATGAGTGTGCCAAACTGATTGATCCAGCCCCTGATTCATGGGTATTAATGACAATGAGCCCATCCAGCACCTTGAAAATCTGAGAATTTCCCTTGCGCCTGCTAGGGTAATAGATTGATGCATTCAGGTTGGAAAAGTCAAAATTGGCAGGTCCAAGCGAAAAGCAATAGCATCTGCAAGCTCCTCTGGTGATAGCTCTCTTCCTGAAAACAGAAGCCATCGTAGTATTGCTTGAATGAAAGCTGATGGCAGTTTAGGTTCTGCCTTTGCATGGTTCAGGAAACGGCTGTAGATGCTGAACAGATCACCTGGGACGACAGCAAGGATCTCATCCCATTCCTCCTCCCAGTGACAATGACCTAGCTCTATAATGAAGCAAGCAGCCATGCCATGCGGAACCTAGTCATTGCATTAGTGTAGGCCACAAAGTTGAATTTAACCTACATTCCATTGCTTTGCTCCACAATTCGTTCTGTGACTGCATTGGCATGATCACCATCATCAGATATTGCCAAAATCTTGCTGTAGACAAAAGATCTGATGTCCTCATGCAAGATTGATGCAAGCAACTGTATCAAAGGAATGCTCCTGAAGCCTGTCTGAAATTCCTGGCGATGTTGACTTGTGAACAGCAAATGTGGGCATTTCTTGGAAGAACCACATAGTCTGTTCACAAATCCAACAAGACCTGTCCAATCATTCTTGTGGCATTCATCCAGTCCATCCAGAACAATGTATGCCTGTCCTAGTTCTCCAAGTAAACCATCCAGAAGTTCTTGGAGATCTCCAACCTGTGGCTGTATTTTTCCTTTTCCCAGGGTTTCATGAAATTTTGAAAGAGTCCCATGTGGAGTGGGTGACATCACAGAGAGCTGCCAGACAATGGAGCGCAACATGATGTCCAGGCTTTGTCTGTCATTCCTGAAGTCAAAAAAGAAGTATGCAACTTCTTTGCCAGTCTTGACAAGGTTGTTGATGATGGTTGAGCTGCTCATGTTAGTAGAGATAGTGCTGTACCATAATGAAGTACCTCAGTACACTTTTCCCCGTGCCAGCTAGAATAGATTAGAAATGGTGAGCATTGAAACCAAGCTAACATACAAATTCCCTGGATCCACAAGCTGCCAGGTGTATTTCTCCAATTAATGAGCTGATCATGTTGGAGCAGCCAAGTCCCAGTATCCTTATGGCAACACTGTTGCAACTCATGCTGTCTGTCCTGTGTATCTGGAGGTTTTCCCAGCCACTTGAACAAATCTTCATCTGATCTACACCAAAGATGAGCCACAAGAACTATGCCGGGAAAAGAATGTGATGAACCCTTTGATACTGTCATACAATGATGAATTAACTTGGCACCGGTGTTGTCAAAAAGCTTACACATTGACGATAGCATTCCCTCCAGGGCCGCCAGTTCCCCCAATCTCATCCCCTCTTCCACCTTTACCTCCGGGGCCCCCTAGAACCACAGCTGATCATTTATTCAGGATCTCACTCTGAGACTTCACACACCATTGACAATCACATCCCAGACTCTTCCGACTCGGTGGGTATTAGACATGATGAACTGATTTGCAGATTGTTATCCCATCAAATAGGACAAAAAAGCAAAGAGAGCAGCTCACTGCAAGCAGAGAACTTGGAGAGGTGGTGGTAAGAAGCAAAGAAGATGCCAGCGTGCAGGGACAAATATGTACAAGCTTCTTGACAGGAAAATATGTACAAACTTTCTCATAAGATCCCGGGCCTAGGGCTGAACGTTGTCATCAACATTTAACAGAGTAAATATTGCCGTGGCAGATTGATGAGCATGAGATAGTGAACTCCTGCTCCCGCCGCAACGCCCTCGGTCGTCGTGGACAAGGTGCGCACACCCAGATTACATAAGCGATGTGAGCTTTCCCCGTGACACCGTCCACAAAAGAGACGAGGACGATATCACTCCTGCGGACAAGGGGTACCACGCGCATCAGAAATGTCAGACATAGGGTATCGTGAGAGAGTTTTGACATCCCAAAAAGGAAATCCAGTGATGCCTTGAAATTTCCATTCCAAGGCATCGTAGCAACACACACAAAATCACCGAATACCCGGCTTTCTCATCCTCAACTTGGCGTCTCATCAAACAAGTGGAAGACGAAGTGGCGTATCTGGATTCTTGGGCGCCTGCGGAACCACGTTCATCTTCGCGCCTCTCACGAGATCCGAAGTAATCCGTGTTTCTACGCCGACAGCCTCCGTGGGCGTCTAGGTTGAGCGCCTAGACATAATTTAATACTCAAGACTCGAAAGGCGCATCGTCGTCCCTCCAACCCACATTCCAATGGCAGACCCACAGCCCAAGAAAGTGTTCGCACTCATCATTGGTATCAACGAGGTGGGTTCTCCTTGGCCTTTGCTACAATTCCTAATCCCCCCATAGTACATCGCCCAGCCTTACCTGCCCACGCTACGCGGCTGCGTCAACGATGCAAAGCTATTCAAGGAATTTCTCGGCTCCTACTGCGACCAGCGCGGACTGGAATTGCACGCCAAAGTACTGCTCGACAAGGAGGCCACGCGCAAGGCCATACTCGGTGCTTTCGATGCCCACCTGATCAATAATGTCAATCACTGCGTTTTGCGCAATCTGGATACCCGGCTGGACAGGTGGGCTTTCTGATATAGCCTACCCATCCGATTTTCTGGCTCACCTGGCCCCGGATTCTGGCGACAGCATGGCCAGATTAAGAATCCTCCGATCCGGCAATATGTGGCCAGACAACATGGCTCATTTGGTCAATCCCGCAGACAGTTCAATATTTTGCAACCTATCCATGCATAGACTTACCTTCTGTCCGTGCCATGGCTCCTTAGGCCACCTCGGCTGATTCTCCTTATAAATCTGGGGCCGCAATCCTTCGGAGTTCAAGTCCTTCACCATTTTCCGCCCAACTGTCACCAATCGCGCCGAGTCTCGACGAATCCTCCAAGGTACGCTTCAATCCTGGGGAATGTCCGCCATTTTTCCTCCTGTCGCTGTGCGGCCAACATCGCCATGCTCGGAATGCGGGCACCATTGAATGCGAACTTGAGCTTGAGGCGCAAGTACTACGAGTTGGACACGAAGGAGGGCGCCCGGGTCGGTAAGCACTGTAGAATTGACTTCGTCGCGTCGACAGAATTGGTGGCTTGTATTCTGTAGAGACGTACTTAGTTTGAAGGCAATGCATTTGAATCAAGTTCTTCTATGGCATGATTTTCCGGGAGCGGCAAATTCAATCTGGTCGGCATGCGGGGATGCACCCTACGGATATGGTGCAGATTTGCATTCTGGCACATTACCTACCCACACTGGCCATGGCTGGTTAGGCAATCTGTCCACGGGGTAGCTGAATCAAATGGCCATCGGTGGCCAGGCAAGGGACTCGCTCACCAAGTTTTCGGCCGGTCCACCCATGGATCATTGATCTGACCATGGCTTGGGCAGAATGGATATTTCAATTATTCCATGCCCTTTCCGTAGCAGTGCCAGTTTTCCCAAAACGCAGTGAATATTCCCGACAACGGCGATACGCCAATGATCTTCTTCTTCGCTGGGCACGGCAGTCGGGTGGAGGCTACCACCACCTCTCCCGTGTCCGCCGATGGCAAGATCGAGACCATCTGTCCGCACGACGAGCACGATACGGACGTTGACGGGCAATACGTTCATGGGATTCCAGACTACGTGCTCCTCGCCCTCCTGTGCACTCTAGCCGATAGGAAGGGTGACAATATTGTACGTTTCTGTGCCCCTCTCACGGAGTCTTATATCTGATCTGCCTATTTCAGACCGTCATCTTCGACTCCTGCCACAGCAGCGGCATGGCACGCGGGTTGGTTGACGAAGCAGCTGGCACCGCGCACAGCGCCATCTTCCCATCGCTCCCCATTCCACCCAGCCTAGACCGCCACCTCCTCCTACACACCCAACACTCTGCTCCACAAATCTGCGTCATCCTCGCCGCGTGCCAACAGGATGAGTTCGCCCGGGAATGCACCTTGCCCGGAGACTCGATCGTTCACGGACGCTTCACACGCGCGCTCATCGACCAGCTTCGTCTATTACTCCCTACCCGACCTACCACATACAAGGATCTTCATACGTCGCTCAACCAAACGACGCTCGACAAACAGAGCCCCAGCTGCATCGGCGACAACGGCGGGCGCCTCGTTTTCACTTGCGCCCTTCCACCTCGGGGAGCCGGCGTTCTCCCTCTGCGTCGGGTGTCCAGTGGAGCCCCGGCAGTCCATGATGATACCCCGGCCTATTCTCTCGTCGTCGACATGGGTAGCGTGGAGGGCGTCGTAGAGGGCACCGAGTTTGCAGTGTACGATGAACATAATGGGACGGCGGTACCTGGGATGCTTTTTCAAGCCGGGAGCGTCAAGATCCACGAGTGCCTGCTATTACAAGTGGGCGATTGGGTCATTCCGGAGAATGCGCGGGTCATGCTGTATCGGTGGAACAACACCAAGGGCGCGCTGAAGGTCCACCTCGCGGAAGGCTTCCCGTACGTGGACGTGGTGTTTCCGACGATCCAGACTGGCCTCACGGCCACTCATCGATACGTGAAGTCGGCGCCGGAGGAAGCACACGTTGTACTCCGCACCAGTGACGCTGGTCGCGTGCTAGTCGTTGAACGCTGCCTGGCAGCGATGCGAGTCGACGGTGTGGTGGATATGCAGATACCTCTCCAGGACAACCACAGCAACATACCTACCATTCTCGACGAAATCGCTCATTTCAACGACTTTCTGTTGCGCACGAACGAATCTGCGGACCGCCCGTTTGGTGAGCGCTGCGAGCTGCGCATGTACCGCCTCACCGGCGAACGCGGTGAGCGCATACGGGACCCCGCTTACGACAATCTCGTCAAGATGGATGCCGAGAACGTGCTGGTTGCGGAAATCGGCAGCGAGAAGGGTGTCTTGTATGGGTTTGAGATTGTCAATCACAGTGCGGACGACATCTGGGCGTATCTCTATATTTTTGACACAGACGAGTACAAGATAACGGTACGTGCCCGCATTCTTCCTGCTTTTTCTCCGGAGCTTATTTGTGAGTCAGTCTGTGTACACGCACACCCATGGGACCCCGCCGGTTCACAAGTACGGTGGTATCGCATCAGTCGGATTCGGGGCCAACAGGGGGTGGGAGTTCACCCTTCCTGCTGGACAGAGCGTCAGTTCGGCGTTTCTCAAACTCTTCGTCGCAACGCACCCGCTCCATTTGGAGTGGATTCGTCGCAAGGATCGGTTGCATGCAGGAGTCGGCAGGTTGGAGGCAAGGGAGGAGGAACATCCCGAGTCGTGGGATACTGCAATGGTTCGGCTTACAATGAGGGCTGCGCCTGTTGCGTGAAGAAGTTCTGGTGCCATCGTTTGCATGTGTAAGATAGTGGATTTGCTGTAAGGTGGAGAGTCAATTCGGTCAAATATGTTTGTACCTAGTAAATACACGGAAAAACTGGGATACATCACTGAAAGAAAGCTTCCACCGGACGCTCATTTCAAACCTCCTGCATCAGAACTTCTGGAAGAATGAACGCTCGTGAATCCGGGAACATGGCGCACTCGTAGAGACGCTGAAGTACTCGTGATGCTTCTCATTGGCGCCCAAGAGCTAGCGCCGTAAAGACCTATTCATAGCGCAGAACCCTCGGCATCTAAGTGCACCCCTTCTATCCACTCCAGCCACGGAGTACAACGGACTTCATGAGAATTGCAATGTAGTAACACAATCGTCAAGTGGAAGGCGGTTGAAACCCACGAGGCTTCCATGCATAAGCTTTGGCTTCTCTACTCAAGTTTACCGACGGCTGAAGATCCCAAAAGTTCCGGTTGCCATTAATTGTGGACTGAGTTGGAGAGCATCACAGTCCTTGTCTCAACCTTGTCTAACATGCTGCGCATACAATGAATTACGGATCGAGGAATGTGATCTTCTCAGTGTAATTTTTCTTTGTCTTTTGCCTTTCCACATTGTTGGAAATGAGCCCGCTGTGTGCGCACGGAGAAACCCCGGGTTGGAGATTATTTGGGACGCCGCGCAGTCTGGTTCTACGGCTACGCCGGATTCTGCGCAGCGCTGCGGCGCAGCACTAGATTTACTATATATACGGGGGCTTGCGAGCTCAAGCCCCCCAGCTGTTGTATTCGATCAGTTGTCCAATCTAACACACATGACAGTGGTCGAAAAGGTTCGTGCTCTGGCTCAGAGGGACTCGGGCATTGCTCGGGCATCATCTGGTTCGTCCGAATGATCCGAGCGCCACAGCCGCGACCTTGTCTTTCCCGCCCACTGTTCACAACCCCTAGGACACAAATGCAAGACTTGCCCCCGAAGGCGCCGCCCTCCCGAGAAGGAGGCAGCACCGATGTGATAACCCGGTCCAGCATCTGGTACTTCGACGGCAGTGTCGTCCTCCAGGCCGAGACGACGCAATTCCGCGTCCATAGGAGCATCCTGGCCGCGAGCTCTGCCATCTTCAAGGACATGTTGGGAGTACACCACGCTCCAAGCGAGAAGGAAACCACGGTTGATGGTGAGCCGCTGGTTCAGATGCACGACGACAAGGCCAAAGACGTCGAGCTCGTCTTGCTGGCTCTGTACGATCGGTGCGTCCCCCCTGATTTAGCGCACCCTATCCTGCTCACACATCCCCGATACGCCTCAGAAAGTTCTTCCAGAAGCCGCAAAAGACGTTCGATCAGGTCGCAGCCATGTGGCGGCTGGGTAAAAGTACGAATTCGAGGAACTGCGTGACGAAGCTCTGGAGCGCCTCGAAGCGTGCTACCCCTCCACTCTAGATAAATTCAAGATCAACGTCGACCAGGCTCGCACCCAAACTCAACCCATCGCCCACTATCCCGGCATGCACATCGACGCTATCAAGTTCGCCAGAGAAACAGGCTGGTCGCCATCCTCCCTGCTGCATACTACGCTTGCAACAACAAGAAAAGCCAGCGGGACATTCTCGAAGAAATCATGGACGGCCGTCCTGATGGAGGGAGGCTCGCGCGCACACCTCTCTGACAACGACAAACGAGTTTGCATCTTGGCGACTTCGACTCTAATGCAAAGGCAGTGGCAGGCCTACCGCGCATACAAAACCGATACCACACACCGGAGCTGCTCGACCGGTCTGCAGACAGCTCTTGCCAGGGAGACCCTTGAGAACACTCTTTGTGTTGATCCTCTCGGGCCAATATCATTGCGTAACACCAGCGTTAACGTTTACAACGCCTGCCAGGCATGCCACACGGGTGCCAGTAGCTTGCTCAATGAGGAACAGGCGAAGATCTGGAACGACCTTCCCGGGATATACGGTCTCCCATCACGAAAACGGGAAAATCATTCCACTGCATTGCAATGATCGGAATGCAGCAGAATGACCGAAATTCCCGAAATCATTCCGATCGGTTCGGCAGCCATTGCCCACGCACAAGAATTCCGGCAGGCTTGGCAGATGCCAAGCAGTGGGCATGCCTATGACCATTGTAATGCATTGCAACACCGCACACTGGCGGCCATTCCAGCCCATATGATTGCTCAATAATGCTTATAATAATATTGCTCACATTCACACAAATCAAGGCGGAAGAAAAATGAAATGAATAAATTGGGAAATGCTATGTACGGGACTACGATACATCGACCGTTGACGGCATAGTGATAACCATGCGGAGATGAAGGACGGGCGGTTTGGGAGAGTTCGTTGGGTAGACGAGGGTAGACGTCGAGAAGGACTCCGGCACATGGGGAAGCACTAGCTACAGCTTCAGAAACAGGTATAATTTGAGGTTTGGCAGCGACTTTGAAGTTGAAGGGCTGTGCGGTACGGAGTTGAAGACGTGCGATCGACAGGCTTGAGCGAGTTTGCGGCGTTCGGCGCGAAGGGACTTGACAAGATGTCCAAAGGATGGGGGGAACCAGGAGCATGAGAAGAACTTGAGCCCTGGCGGAGACAGCGACGATCAGATCCTCTTGGCCAGCGGTGGCACGCTTGACAGCACCAAGGACGAAGACTTCTCAGTTGTGACGATGAGTCGGCCCACGAGGGACGCGGTATCCAGGCCTTCGTGTGTTGAGGCTTCATGCAGCTCGTCGAAAGGTGCGGGCAGGAGAGGGAGGGAAGGAAAGAAGAGAGAGAGCACCTTGCACGACGTCCAGCGGATGGTATGCGGCCACGACAGCTTCAAGACTAAAGTGCTTGCTCCGCTTGGGCGGTATCGGGAAGGAAACTGTGGGCAGTTGACAACAACGGCATAGAAGATGGCCCAGAGACAGTCGAGGGACTTGGACTCTGGAGGAAAGGAAAGATGGTGGTGGATGAGGAGAGAGAGAGCCCGTCTGCGGCCGCAGTCTCATGCGGATGATAAATGATCAGTGATACCGCCCATAGCACGCCATTCGGGGCCATCCACTCCGCGTTCCAGACCGCTCGGCCTTATCAAAACGGCATTGGCGCTTGCCCCCCAAAATTCCGATTTCACAAGTCCCCCGTGTACATACTGTACATACTTAGACGATGCAGGAGGTACAGGGTGCTTCCAGGGTCCGGCCTTTGAGATTTCGTCAACGACGGTTCCGTCCTGCTAGAAAATTCGACGGTAACAGGAGATTTACAATCTGTGGGAAGTCAAAATCCGATATCTCATCGGAAGCATGCCGTGTGTTTTGCAAGCCTGCCGTTGCATTGCCAAGGTGTCGGCAGCATTGTGGTGTCGTTGCAAGCCATTCTATGCCATTCCGATCTACCATCATGATTCCGCGTTTCAGCACGTATCAGCTTGAATCTCCGAATTTGCTGATGCCCGAGCTGGGATGAGATCAGAGAGGAAATGGCGAGGCAAGTTCCCCAATTCGTTGCCGATCTTCAAGCGAGCTGACGAGAGCTGCGCAGGCTGACGTCCGTCAAGTCCCCGGCGTCCACTTGATGATCTTGGCGAGTTTACACATGTGCCCGTCTTGAATTGACATGGCATGAACATGTGTTCATTAGTACCTGACCGTTCAAATTGACCTTCGTCAACACATCTTCCCAGAGAGCGCGCCAATCTTCTTAACGAAGCCTCGGGCGCAGTTGCCGTACCGACTTGTTCAGTTCTCGGGTTCTTCTCGGGCCCCGACCATTCCCGAGCGTAATTTATCAGTCAGTAAGAAAGGCGAGGCCACCCGAGAGAGAGAGGAGCGCTTTGCAGTGGACAGCCCCGTGGGTTCGACTCCCAAGGGACGTATGATGCCAGCGCATGTATTTTTTTTTGCTGAAACAACAGTCAGCCGAGATCTGCCGAGATGTGCCGGGACTCGGAAGACGTGGCGGCGTTGAATCCCATCAGGAATCAGCGGAGATATCACGAGCCCCATCACATCAAACGGATACAAAGATCTTCCCACGTTCCGTCTTTGTTCCTGACCACGTCACCACGACTCCATGGACTCACTGACCCGCGTCGACGATCTTTGGTTTCCCGAGGGTGGCCTCGTCATCCAGGCGGGCAATCGCATCTTTCGTGTCGCTGGGAGCATCCTCGCTGCTCGATCCTCCGTTTTCAAAGACATGCTGGCGATTCCGCAGCCAGAGCACCAGCCCATGATCGAAGGGTGTCCGATGGTCGTCCTGCACGACTCACCCGAGGATACGGAGTATTTTCTGAAAGCCATCTTCGATTCAAGGTCCGTCGTCATTCATCTACTATTTACACGTCATGCGCTGATGGCCTTCAGTTTCTTCGAGAGACCGCCTGTACCGACGACATTCCCTGTCGTCGAAGGAATTCTACGCCTGAGTACGAAATACGACGTCGGCTACCTTCGTCATCGGGCACTTCTTCACTTGGCCACCGCTTCGCCGCTCTCGTTGGAAGAATACGACGCGTTGTCCGCCACCAGCACATTCGGCATCGAAGACTCCTTCCCTCACCTTCTCCTCGCAGAAAATCTTGGGATACAATGGGCCATGCCTATTGCCATGCTCAAAGTCTCGTGCTCGCTCACAATCGAGCAAATCTTGTCTGAGCTTTCGCCCTCTCTACAACACACCTGTCTCAGTGCGCGGAACTCTCTCATATTTGCCCAGGGACACGACACATTCAGCTGTATGCGTGTCGTGGACCAACCGGGATGCAGTAGTCAAGCCTCATGCCGCACTAATCGCGTGGCACTCCTCTCCGTACTAACGAAGAGGGAATTACTCGTACCCTTGGGATATTTTCCACCCTATTGGTGGGCGGAAACATTTCCGCAAATGCTTTGCGAGGCTTGCTGTCGAGAAGGGAGAACACAATACAATGCGGGGAGACAGCGGATTTGGGATCGCCTACCCGCACTGTTTGGAATTCCGTCTTGGGAGGACCTCAGGGCAGCGCAGGAGGCCGATTTAACTCGAGCAGAGTGATCATCTGGTTTTCCATAGGTATGTGGCATCCCTCGGATGAGGGCGCTCAAAGCTGAAGCTTTCAAGGATACAAGCGATACTACATGTCGGCACATTGAACACGAAACGCCGTCCGACCCGCCTGTTATGTACCAAGTACAAAATCAAGACGGTGGCACGGAGCACAAGATTTCTTGCCTCCACTGACCGAGCGAACTGAACTCCGAGAGCGAAGAGAACAACGGGGCCAAAAAAAAAAAAAAAAAAAAAAAAAAAAAAAAAAAAAAAACACCAAGAAATTCTGTCAGAGATTGGATTGCACTTCAAGCTTCATGTCTGACAAATTACGACTTCCTATGGCGATCTATGTAACCCAACTGGTTGTTCCCGTTCCAAGACGCAATTTGTTCAACCACAGAAGGTGATCTGAAATCCCCATCAGCCATCGGAATCGCAGTACGTATCGGCGGCAACTTACAACCAGGTCGACATCGTTCGCCTCACATTGCAGCACCGATTGCAGGTCTTCGGGGGAGTGGAAGGCGGTGCTGCAGTTCGGGGTAGTACCTGAATGAGCACATGCGGAATAAGAGTTTTGGAGATGTGGTCAACCCGAATTTGATCAGACGTACAGTCTGCTCCAGCACCGTCGCAACCATTGACGTAGCTGCAATATTTCATGAGACGAGCAGGCAGAGTTCAACTACAGGAGGACCTACCTGAAGCCGGTGGCCACGGAGAAAGAGTGCCTACAAGAGCGTCAGATCCTCGTAAAGAAGGATAGAGAGCCACACACGGGGGTATGAGGGAGATATCAGTGCCCGAACCCGCACCGGGGCTAATAGGGTTCTGGAAATCCATCAAGGCGTTGGATTGCTATATTTTGACGAGCGACGTACGCGGAGCGTGGTTTCGAGAAGAGTGCAGCCCTCGCCGTTGAAGCCGCAGGAACCTTGACACATTTAATCAAGATTATCATGTATCCACAGGGTTGTGCACCAGTCTGGAGGTACGCGATGGCACCGATGAGGGGTCCGTTAATCGTGACGGCGGCTATTCATGATGGGTGGTGAACACTGCCTATGTGAGTTGAAGGTAGAGGGCAGGCTTACCTCCAGTGAACAGGACTTGGCCGCTTTGACCGATGAGCGTGGGCTGCCCTCGTATGTGAGACGGAATTCGACGGAAAGAATAACACGAACGGTACCAAAACCACACCTGTTGTCAAAAGTGATGGTGTGGGTTTCGCCGCGGACGGCGCTAATGGCGATGGCAAGGAATGTAACGGTAGCGGTGATGCCGAACATGGTACCTGGATGAGTGGAAATGAAGAGGATGATATTGCTCGTGCAATGCTCATTAGCTGGCAAGCTTCTTATATGTACGCGGTGGCCGCGTCCGTCGCTGAGAGAACGCATCATACTCGATGCGGGACCCTAGAAGTTGAACCGGTCCGGGCGGGATGAGAACAAGTACCTCCGGTGCACCTCCTATGGTACCGGAATTTCGCAATTTTCGAGGCCCCTTGCACAGAAGCAAGGAACGGGATGCCATACGATTCTTCTCTCCGGGAGTCACGAAATCAGGACTAGTGGTAGACTCGGAGTCGGAGAGCAGATTGAACAACGGGCAGAGTCTGAATGTAGAGATATCGGTACATATTATGAGCCAGCACTAGCTCAGATCTCAGAACCCATGCGTCGAGCTGCGCTGCTGAGGTCGCAGGAGTAGACCAAGAGTAGACGGCTTGATAGCAAGTCGCATTCGGGCAAGTCCAAGCGGAGTTCCGTGGCCAAGGGAAAGAAGCTGAGTCCCTGATTTTGCGAGATTGAAGAGCAGGCAATTAAGAGATGCAGCAAGGGGTTCTGAAGGTGACGGTCAAGAGAGAAAGAAAAGAACAGGGACAAATATACAAGCACCGCTTCCTTCTTTGCCCCGAACCACCATCTCACCGATTTCATTTTTCAATACACTGTGTCCAAGTCTGGAAATTTACCCTGAACCTCTGTCTGAGCAGCAACTGAGCAGCTGAAACAATCCAATACACTAATATCGCGACCGCACAGCAACCGTTCAAGGCTGTGAGAATTCATCAGCCACCCTTGGCTCCCACGTCACTCTCTCGGTGCTCCCACGTCGACATCCAGCCCTCTACGACTTCGGTGAGTGCGTAGTCCTCAGCAGTGTATGAAGACTCACCCAGAAACAGAATGGACTCTCCATTCCGCGCTCTGCTACACACAAACAATGTGCCATCCGGTAGGGAGCGCCACCAAATCCGCTATCTTCTCGACGAATCGCAAGTGGAGCTGGACAAACTCACGCAAGAAATCACCAAACTCCAGTCACTGCTCGACATCACGTCAAAGAAGCGCGCCGACCTGCAGGATTTCATGGATCCACACGAGGCCTTGCTATCCCCCGCCCGCAGACTTCCAGATGACATCGTCCGAGTCATATTCCTAGCCTCGCTTCCGGAAACTCGCAACTCCGCACTCGTCCCCCAGGAATCTCCTCTCCTCGTCTCGCAGATTTGCGGCGCTTGGCGGAATATTGCGCTCTCAACTCCCCGGCTCTGGGCGGCCAGCTACATTGTCGTCCCCACACAATCAAAGCTCGCTCAACTCAAGGAACAAGTCAGCTTGTGGCTCACCCGATCCGGGGCCGTTCCTTTGTCGATTTCCATTCGGCTCTCGGGCACGGCGTTTTCGCACGACGGGCCTTGCGATATAACGTCTTTGTTGGAGCTGCTCGTCGGTGAATCACGCCGATGGTGCCATATCGACGTTTCGCTGCCCCCGAAGACGACCAATTGCTTGGTCGGGATGCTAAGCCCCCGGGACGTGCCTTTACTGCAATCCATGGTTCTCAGGCACAACACTGCTCGTCGGCGCTATATCCGCACCACAGTGACATCCGAGTCTCCCGCGCCGTTGTCATTCCTCGGCACCGGTAGCCTGCGCAGCCTCACCATCTCGTCCAGCAGTGTCACTGTCCGGAGCCCCGTTTCCTGGGGAACTCTCCGGCATTTATCGATCGAACGAGGTGGATTGGAGAGGCCGCTTGGCCTCACGCACGCTGTTGCGTTGACCATCCTATCACAATGTCAAAGGCTCGAATCCTGCGAGCTCAGTTTTGTACATGTGAGGAAGGCTCTGGACAGCACTGGTTCTATCCCCGACTCGCCGAGCGTTCCGTACTTCACCCTCCCCCATCTCACCGCGCTCACGTTGATAATACAAATGCAAGCAATTGGGGATCATACTCGATTCTTCCACCACGCATCCCTTCCAGCGCTGCGCTCACTACACTGCCAGGGCGCCCACGACAACGGGCCCAGTCTACGGCAATCATTCCTCCCTGATGATCTCAGCAATATCGAGTCACTCACTTTGGACATCCAGGCGCTCCCTCGTGATCTTCTCCTTGAGGCTCTCTTGGAGATGCACGCACTGCGTGAACTCCGCATAGTGAAGGAGCCTTTCACGCCGCAGATAATCCAAATCGGTGACATTGTAGTGGAACCACCGCCCCCTCTACCCGAATGGCTCACCTACCTTCACGTCCCGGAACCGAATCTTCGCGCCGTCTGCCCGCGTTTGCAGAAATTCGAGCTCAACCTCTTCAGAACAATTCCCGACGCGGATATCGTCCAGCTTATTCGGTCGAGGTACCGCGCGCCTGACGTGGTTTCCCTCGAGAAGTTCGCGTGTTATTCCAACCTGGGGAAACCGGAATCGGGCGGGGACATTGCGTCGCAGTTGCAGGAGGAGGTCGATGGTGGACTGGAACTTGTTCTTGAATGGAGGCCGCGGAAAGCGCGTATGCAGATCGTTTATTCGGCCTTGGAGGGTGTCACAGTCTAGAGTGTCCTAGGTGCATGATGTTCATGCTAGGTTGGATTGGATTCTTTTGGGCTATGTACGTAGTCGGGAAGGTGCATCAGTATAAATATGTTTGGAGACACCCGTTGAGTGTGGAATATCTCCGACTGTCTCAAGGAGAGAGATTGGAGCGGGGGTGAAGATCGAGTCAGGAAGGAAACCATTTCATCGACAGGGATCTCTGCACTGCTATTGGAAAAACTGCGGAGGGCGGGTAGCGTGAGCCACCGGAGCAGGGGCCGGGATCCTGACGGAAGTACCGGTCATTTGACATGTCCAGGTGATTCAAGGCCGTGAGAGTCAACGGGGCCGGGACGTCGGCGGCGGCATCGCTGAATTCGACGTCGCCAATGTGGAATTCCACGAGGTTTGGACTGCTGCGGAGCAATTGTAGGACGTTGGGCACGGGTTGGAGGATCCTGCCCGGACCCTTGACCTTCAGCGTCCTGAGGTTTCCAAACGCCAAGTCAAAGTCGTCCAGCTCCAGAGTCAATGCCCGGACTCGGTGTGCATGTGCTTTCACCAAATCAGCAACAGCCAAGGTGTCCCAGAGGACGGGGTCCTCTTCATATTCAGCATCTTCCAACGCCAAGGCCTTTCTACAGCCAAGGGATAGAGAGAGGGGCAGATTGCGCGAGAACGTCAACTGCCTTTCGAAAACTTCGAGTTGATCCGCGTTAGAGATGGCCTCGTCTGTGAGGGATGTCCACAGTGCAGGCGTCGAAAGGGCAATATCCTTCCAGGAGCGAGATACATGGAGAAAGATTGTCGGAGGTTGTGAGGGACTGACGCTCGTGTAACCCTCGGGCAGACATTGCACGAAAATCTCCGAAGCTATCTCCGGCGGCATACGTGTCACTGGATCGAGGAGAGCGTTTAGCTGCCCTTGGACAGTGGTCTGCCGCTGTTCTAGGTCTCGGAGAACCATCTTTTGCTGCTGTATGGCCTCCGAAATCTCTGAGAGCTGTTTGCGGAGGGATGGGACGTCCATGTCGCTGCATGGGAACATCGGTCTCGTAACGGGCCCTGTGGCAGAGTTTGACTCACCAGGGGTCGGAATTCAGGAACCAGAGACCGTTTTCTTTGCGCCCTTCTTCGAGCGTGGTGGAAGGCTTCAAGTTGTGGAAGAGAGATTCTTTGATCATGTGATGTGTGCCACATGGTGGCCACGTGCTGCCTTTGTGCCGGCTGCCGGCACAGATTTGGTTCTGACTGATTGAGCTCGGCGCATGCGGTGCCAGAGGCTGCCCGGCCCAGAGCAATGCCATGTTCCATGTTTGGCTTTCATCCCCGTAACTACTAACTGGATCCATCCCCACGTCGAACGAAGACATAGAAAGTTTTTGTTTGTCTTGGCTCGACGCTCGCACACTGAGCAATAATCAAATTTCTCCATTCCGTTTCAACAAATTTTCTACATGGGAAAGCCGCTTATACCCCGACCAAATAGTTCCTCGTTCAGAATCAGAGACAGAAGGTGATCTGATATTATGATCAGCCCTCGGAGTTAGTTTGATCATTAGATGACGGCGGATGCTTACAACCAAGTCGACATCGTTGGTCTCGCATTCAACCTGGACGAAAGTGTCGGTGGGGACGTGGAAGGCGGTGTTGCAGCTGGGACCAGTGCCTAGGATGCAGTAAGTTTTTCGGGGGATCAATCCAGATTTTATCGGACGTACAATCTGCGCCGGTATTGTCGCAGCCGTTGAAGTACCTGCATTGTTGCGCTTGTTGAGCATAGCAACCAGAGATCAGACATAAGACGACCTACCCGAAGCCGGTGGTCACAGAGAACGAGTGGCTATAAGCGCGTCCAGATAGATCACAACAGCAAGTTGAAAATGACGAACGGAGGGATGAGGGAGAGATCAGTACTCGAGCCGGCGCCGGGGCTAGGGGGGTTCTAGAATTCATCAAGTTCAAGTTGGGACTGCTTCCATATTCTTGGCGAGCGACATACGCGGAGCGTGGTCTCGAGAAGAGTGCAACCCTCGCCGTTGAAGCCGCACGAACCTTTGGATGTCCAATAAAATTGACCGTGCATTCTTCAACAGAACAACGTACCGGTCTGGAGGTACCCAATAGCACCAATGAGGGGTCCGTTGATTGTAACGGAGGCTAAAATCCATGATATGTTCAACATCTAATGTGAGTTGAACCGGGCAGGGCAGCAAGTTTACCTCCAGTGGAAAGGACTTGGCCGGTTTGACTGATGAGCGTGGGCTGCACCCAACTATGAGAACTGCACGTCGAGGGAAAGGAAAATAAGACGAACGGTACCAAAACCACATCTATTGTCGAAAGTAACGGTGTGAGACTCGCCGCGGACGGCGCTGACGGCGAAGGCCAAGAGAGCAAGGGTAGCAGTGAAACCGAACATGATGGAATTGAGAGGGAGCAGTTGAGTGAATCCGAGAGGATGATTCTGCTGGTTGAGTTGGCTGGCTCCTCTTTCTTTATATGTAGCCGGGGCTCCGTGACGGTCGCTCAGAGAAGCAATGCGGGAACCAGGAATGCGTGAACTTGACTCGAACTTTCCAGATTAGCGATCAGTTACCCCCGGCATGCATGGAAGAAGGTATTTCTGTAGCAGATGGCAGGGCCGGCCCGGTTGAGATGACAGAAGGTAGATACTTTTTCGGGTTCAGCTACTGCGCCGTTCAAGATGGACATCCTATCCTGCCGGAACTTCGCAGTTTTCAACCTTGATGAGGATCGGGATGCTGTATGACCTGGACCGTAAGGGAGGTCTTCGTATGTTGATCCGGTACTACGCATGTATGACCAGCGCAGCCATTTAGATGGCACTCGTTCGATTCGAGAACAAGCCATTTGAGCCGATTGGATAAATTTTACAGCCCGCATCATTCCTAACATGATCATCTTCTGACGCTATCATTTTGCTCTGATCTGAGGCCGTAGGAGGAAGGAGAATACGCCGATGCCGAGGCTGGCATACCGCGCGGATCGAATTCGCGACGCGTCGCTTCAAATTTTGAGTCACCAGATAATTTCTTCATGGTTGTGAACCCCGTGCAGCAGCTTGGTTCGCGGTGGAAGGTGAAGTTCACAACCAGAGGCTGTGTCCGGGCTGTGTAGCGGATGTTCCCACGTTCCATCCTTGCTCCTGACCACCATCATCTCCATGGACTTGACCCGCGTCGACGATCTTTGGTTTCCCGAAGGTGGGCTCGTTATCCAGGCCGGTAGTCGCATATTCCGTGTCGCCGGGAGCATCCTCGCCGCTCGATCCTCCATCTTCAAGGACATGCTGGCGATTCCTCAGCCAGCGAGTCAGCCCACAATAGAGGGGTGTCCGATAGTCGTCCTTCACGACTCGCCCGAGCATACGGAGTACTTTCTGAAGGCGATCTTCGACTCAAGGTTCGTCCTTGTACATCCGCTGTTCGACAGACAGCTGCTGATCAGACGGCTTTTAGTTTCTTCGAGAGGCCACCAGCACCGACGACCTTCCCTGTGGTTGCAGGAGTTTTGCGTCTGAGCACGAAATACGACGTCAATTACCTTCGCCATCGGGCACTTCTTCACTTGGCGACGGCTTCGCCACTGTCGTTGGATGAATACGACGCCTTTCCCTCCGCGAGCACATTAGGCGCCCAAAACTTCTTCACTCGTCTTCTTCTCGCGAACGATCTCGGGATACAATGGGCGATGCCTCTTGTCATCTTCAAAATCTCCTGTTCCTTCCCAGTCGACACAATCCTCTGTGGTGTCCCTCAAGATCAGCCCACACTCCACCTCCCACTCTCCCTCCAACGCGTCTGTCTCACCGCGCGCAATTCCCTCATCTTTGCGCAGGTACACGACACATTCAGCTTCATGCGTGTGCTCGATAACGCGGGATGCACGAAACCAGACCAATGTCGCTCCCGGCGTATGCGGCTCCTCTCCATAGTTACGAGGAAGGAAGCACTCGCGCCCTTGGGATATTTTCTATCCTCTTGGTGGGAGGAAACTTCTTTAGAAATGTTGTGCAACACTTGCTGTCGCGAGGGAAGGACCCAATACGAGGAGGGGAGACAGCGGATTTGGGATCGTTTGCCCGAGATGTTTGGTCTTCCATCTTGGGAAGACCTCAGAGCGGCACGAGAGGCAGATGTAACTCGGCCAGAGTGAGATTCCGGTTTCTCATAGGTATGTGGTATCTCCCTCGGGAGTCGGACGCACACCGCTCAAGCTGAAAACTTGTCACAGATAGAAGATACTATATTTTGAGACATTGAACACGAAACAGTATCAGGCGTCAAAAATTACAAGGTACCTACAACCTTGAGAACAAGAACGTGAAAGGGCATAAGCCTTGAGGCCTGAGGTTTCATCCAGAACGTCGGACGAACTCAAAGGTGATCAGAATGCAGTTGATAGCAATGAGGTTGCCCCACTCGGCCCGCAGGATGAGGACGCTCAAGAGCGGTTGCACCCTTGCACGATCTTTGCACGATCTCGTAGACACGGAGAGTGATGAGTGGGTGAATCTCGTGGAGTGCGCAATGGCGGCGAGGGGGCGCTATCAGTTGCATGGGATATGCATGTTGGAGGGCGACAAAATGAGGACGTGGATCGTGCCGTTGAGGACGGATGGGGAAGAGCTGTTTGCAGGATTGGTGAAACTTTCGCAGCAGCTGTGTTGAGGATCGGTGGCGGAGGGAGAGCTGAATGGGCAGATTGAGGTATTGCTCCGGTCGACAGCTGACGTTGTTGAGATTCATTAGACGACGACCTGACTGTATGTCAATGACAGCCTCGAACCTGTCTCTCACGATAAGTCTCGAACCTCCCTCACAATTCATAAGTAAAACAAACACGAAAAGATCTTATATTCCGCGACATTCAACACGCAACAAGACCAGCATCGAAGCAAGGGAGAGAGAAAGTACAAAAAGAGCTAACTTCCGAATCCACCGCGGCCAGGGTGATGTGCTGTTCAACTGCTCAGAGAGTGACGGGAATGCAGTTGATCGCGATGAGGTTGTTCCACTCGGCAGCGGGAGCATCGCAAGTGACCGTGGTGCCGCCGCTGTGATATCGCCAGTGAGCGCGATCGAGGGAGAAAGAAACGGGATACTGACCAGTTGTTGCCGACGACGGTGATGGCCGAGCAGCTGAGACCAACGGGGACGTCGAGACCAGTGAGGTCAAGCCCGACGAGGGCGGCCACCGCGGAGGCAGCGGTGCTGGTGCTCGAGACGACGCTGCTGCAGCACTGGTTCGAGGTGGGGGGCGTAACCGGGGGAGTGGTGTTCGGAATGGCGGCAGCAAGGGTCTGCAAGAACAGACATTATTGTTGGATGATGTTCGATGAGTGTGAACAAGAGAAGAATAATGCATTCCGTGGTTCAGCTACAGGCTTATATACTACGGATAATATCTAGAATATTCTACTATAGTGAAGAGAGACTTAGTAATAGCTGAGTAAATAGAATCGGGTAGAAGGTCGGGGAATAATGATTACTACAACACTCCCCCTCAAGCGCGAGTCATTCCAAGTCGAGAGACGAAATACTCGTGCTTGGACTTGTCGAGTGCTTTGGTAAACAAGTCCGCGGTGTTCTCCGAGGTAGGGCAGTAGGAAACTGATACTTCGTTAGAAGTGAGGTTCTCCCGAATGAAGTGGTGCCGAACGTCGATATGTTTGGAGCGGGCGTGGAAACCAGAGTTCTGCGCGAAGGAGATAGTGCCGTGATTGTCAACGGAGATGTGAGTGGGAAGATGGGGTGTGTAGCCGAGCTCAGAGAGCATGCTACGAAGCCAGAGAGCTTCGCGGGTGGCTGATGCAAGAGCCATGTACTCTGCCTCCATGCTCGATAGCGCCGTGGTTGGTTGCTTCTTTGAGTTCCAAGTCACGACTCCCCCTGCAAGGGTTGAGAGGTAGCCGGTGACAGATCGGCGGTCGTCAGGTGAATTAGCCCAGTCGGCGTCGGAGAATAACTCAATGGTGGAGTGCTGATCCGACGTGTATTTGATACCGAGATTGACGGTGCCGCGAAGATAGCGGAAAACTCGTTTGACGGCGGTGAGGTGAGCGGGGCCGGGATTCAGACAGTTCTGCATCTGGAACCGCTCGAGAATCTTGGTGATGTACTGTGACTGGCTCAGAAAGATAGAACCATCAGTGTCTCGAGTGATCTCCATTCCCAAAAGTTGGCGAATATCACCGAGTTTCTTGATATTGAACATCTGCTCAAGTTCGGATTCCGCGGCAACGATGAGCGCGGGCGATGATGCAAGGATGGTCATGTCATCAACATGAACGGCTATGATCGTGATGTCGGTGCCGCTACGTTTGATGTAAACGCACTGGTCGGATAGAAGGCGTGAGTATCCGCGGGAGAGGAATGATGAGTTGAGTTCGATGTTCCAGACACGGCCGGACTGCTTAAGACCATAAATAGCCTTGTTGAGTCGTAGTGCGAGAGTCGTGCCGTCCTGGTATAACTCGGGTTGTTGCATGTAAATCTCCTCGTCGAGCTTGCCATTGAGGTAAGCACCGATAACATCAACCACGTGTATGTCGAGGTTGTAATGGGCGGCAAGAGCGAGAAGTAGACGGATGGTTTCCATGCGAACGACGGGTGCAAAAGTTTCGTCAAAGTCGATGCCGGGGATCTGAGAAAATCCCTTAGCAACGAGACGGGCCTTGTAGCGTGTGATAGAGCCGTTCTCGTCGCGCTTAACACGGAAAACCCATTTACAGGGAATGGCGGTACGATCACGGGGTAAAGGTGCTGGGGAAAATGTATTGAGGTTACGGAGCTGATCCATTTCCTCATCCATCGCTTTCTTCCACTCAAGCCAGTCGGGCCGTGACTTAGCCTCGTCAACTGTGAGTGGATCATTGGAGATGGGATCGGAATTTACGGCAGGCAGCGCAAAGCCGAGTAGTGCACTGTCGGGCTTAGCGTACTTCCGAGTGCGTGGGCCAAGGATGATGTTGTCCTCCGAGATGGCACTGCTGATGTCGCGTGGTGCCTTCGGGCGGGGTGCGGTGGCCGGTGATGTGGGAACGGATGGGACAGGTGTCAGAGTGCTCGGAGTGGGAGCAACGGGAGACGGTGGAATGATGGGGGCGGCTGTTGGCGTCGTTTGCGTAGCCTCAGGCTCAACCGGAGTGGATTTTGACGTGGAATCCAATAAACTCTCCCCCTTGAGCGGAGGCGGAGCTGTGTCAGATGTGACAGGTTCCCGGATGAAAGTGATGTTCCGTGAGGTAAGTACCTTGTGCGTATGTGGGTTGTAGTAACGCCAAGCACCGGATTCGTCGGAAAGTCCAACAAATTTGCAAGATTTAGTCTTAACAAAGACTTTACCGTTCTTGCCATCCTGCTGCAAGACTTCGCAGGGATTGCCGAATTCCTCTAGAGCACTGACGTCAGGCTTCTTTCCTGTATAGGCCTCGTCCGGTGTAATCTTATCACCGAGAGCGCGCGAGGGTGACCTATTTTTCAGGTACGTGGCGTAGGCAACGGCTTCGGGCCAGAGGGAAAGGGGTAAGCTGTGTGCGGCGAGCATGGCACGAGCATGCTCAATAAGCGTGCGATTGAGCCGCTCGGCAACACCGTTCTGCTGAGGTGAGTAAGGTGCCGTGAGCTCAAGACGGATGCCGCGGGAGCCGAGATAGTCGCGAACTGCCTTAGAAATGTATTCCTTGGCGTTGTCACAATGAAAAGCTTTGACATGTTTGCCGGTTTGCGTGGAAATGTACGCATCGTAGTGCTGCATTTTGTCTATGACCTCCGTGCGCTTCTTCATGAAGTAGAGGATAGTGCGGCGTGTCTTTGCGTCCGTGAAGCTGATGTAATAGCGCTCGCCCGAGATGCCGGTGACGCGCGATGGTCCCCAAACATCTGTGAAAGTGTTGTCACCGATGTCAGAATATGTCCGTTCAGCCTCGGCTGGAAACGGAGTGACGTGTGACTTGGCTTTGATGCATGCCACGCACTGTGCTGAGGGTGTGCTGGTGGGATCAACCCTCATCCCATTGACCATGTTGTTGTTCTTCAACATCCGGATGGATGCCGGCGAGATATGGCCAAAAATACGATGCCATTTGTCCCATGAGTGTGCGGGAGCAACGGCGGCAAAGGTTGGTACAGTGGAAACGGCGGGTGCAGTCGGAACGGGTGATGGGACTTATGGAACAGCGGGCATGGCGGCGGCAGCGGCCGTGATGCGGTTGGCAGGTTGAGTGATCTGGAGTAAGTAGAGGTTACCGATCTTTCTGCCACGCATGATTTCGCGTCGACTGGATCCCTTGGTGAATATGTGCATGTAATCACCGTCAAATTGGATCAGAAAGCCAGCATCGGCAATGCGGCTGATGGACAAGAGGTTGTATGGCGAGCTGGGGACATGAAGGGAATTATTGAGTGTGATGTTGTATGCCGAACTCTTGACATGAGAGGCAATGACAGCGGAGCCGGTGCCGTCGCATTTCACACTGCCGAAACCAGTGATGGTTCGGTCACTGTGCGCGTAAGTGGTGAATAATTCCCGCTTCTTGATGATGTGAGATGTGGCGCCGGAATCGGCGAGCCAGGCGTCAGGGGACAGAGCGGGTGCGGTGGAGTCCCGTGCCATAAAAGCAAAATCCGATGATTCGGGGCTAGGGATTGGTTCCGCGATGTGTGCGTGATTCTTATTGGCATAACGCTCCTTTGATTGGCGCGTGTTCTGCTCCTTCTGGGACTGTGTGAATGTTCTCCCAGCTTTCACGTCGCGGCAATCTGAAACCATGTGCCCAATTCTGCCGCAGCCATAGCATGTGACTTTGGCGTTGAATTTGGCGGGCTTGCCGAATTTTCTTGCCGTGTGCCGGGAGCGCTACCTCGTCGGATGAGGGTTTGGCTCGTCGCCGGCGGTCCTGCTCGAGAATACGAGCCACGAGTTTGGTGGAGTCCGTCAACGATGCCGTGTCGATGCCTGAGGTAAAAGTGTCCCAGGAATCCGGCAGTGACGTGAGAAGGGTGATGGAGTATTCCTCCTCCGATAATTTGGCGCCCTGGGCGGCCAACTTGGTGCGTAGATTTTTGAGAGCTCGAATGTGCTCTTCAACGTTCCCACCTTCCTCGCAGTGGAGGCGTGAGAGTTGCCGACGGAGAAGGACGATGGCGATCACACCTTTCGGCTGATAGGTGTCGGCAAGGGTGGTCCAGGCTGTGGATGACGATGTGGCGTCAGTAATGTACACCAACGGATCGTCGGAAACACGAAGACGGATCTGGGAGAGGGCCTGTCGGTCCTTACGATCCCAATCAAGAATTTCCTTCGCCTTCGCGCCCTGTGGATCAACGATTTCTCCACTGGCGTTAAGGGTGTGGACGGGGCGTGGAATAGTACCGGTGACATATTCGATCAGATTCTGATCGGTGAGAATGTCGGTTATTTTCACAGCCCATGTAGCGTAGTTCTCCTCCCCAAGGAGATGCTGGATGCGGTAGGCGGATGTCGATGATTCGGACATGATAACAATGTGGGGATGGTGATCCTAGGTTTAGATCGAGAGGCGTCGAGTGTGCGTCGAAAAACGGTGATCAAAGCGTGTGACGGTTTGAGCTGTCAAGCTGGCGTGTGATTATCGAGAGGCGTCGAGTGTGCGTCGAAAACCGGTGATTAACGTGTGTGACGGTTTGAGCGGTCAAGCTGGTGATAGACGTGTGATTATTCGGGAGAAGTTCAGTTACGGCCGGGGCCCATAACCTATTGTTGGATGATGTTCGATGAGTGTGAACAAGAGAAGAATAATGCATTCCGTGGTTCAGCTACAGGCTTATATACTACGGATAATATCTAGAATATTCTACTATAGTGAAGAGAGACTTAGTAATAGCTGAGTAAATAGAATCGGGTAGAAGGTCGGGGAATAATGATTACTACAACAGACATCAGGTCCCCGACGCACTCAAGAGTGAAGGAAACCTACAATGAGCACAGAGGCGGTGACAATGGAGAGCTTGGAGAACATGTTTGTTTGGTAGAGGGCTTGAACTACGAGGGATTGTGTTCGAGTGAAGAAATGAGGAGGACTTGGGTCAGCTTTTATATACATCCAGTGGTCGTCAAAATTGCGCGGAGGTCTGGCGTCATTGTGCTCAACGGCGACCTTCTTCGAGTGGAGCGTTGGAGCTGTGTACAGGTATCAGACACCGCTGGAAAGCTGGCCCTCTCACACCCGTCGAATGTGCTGTGGAGCGGGTCAGTGGCTTGATGTTGATGGATGTCAAATGTGATGTTGAACATACGGTTGAACGAAGCAAAGGCCAAGGCCAAGCTCGCAGATTCAATGAAACGACCACAACTGACCACTCCTAAAATTAGGACGATGATGCACCCTTGGCCGTTAAACCGGCCTGCCTCCCTCTCCAACACAGAGCGATCGCCCGTCCAGCGGCCTAAGAACGGCGGACCTTCTCTAAAATTGGTCATGGCTTGACACGCTGAATTTTCCGCCGCGAGGACTTTCACCATTTCACGCGATTTTCACTCACGATGGATTGTTGTCCGTCAATTGACCCCGCCATGGCGCACGGAGACAGAAGGACCCAGTTCAGCCTCCTACGTCAGGAGTCAGAAGACCCCAGTCTTGGTC
Source organism: Roridomyces roridus (assembly GCA_029378245.1). Taxonomy (NCBI): domain Eukaryota; kingdom Fungi; phylum Basidiomycota; class Agaricomycetes; order Agaricales; family Mycenaceae; genus Roridomyces; species Roridomyces roridus. The sequence continues at coordinate 534,069 of JARKIF010000035.1, read as the reverse complement.
TGGAATTCGAATTCTGACGACAAACTCTGCCCTTGGAAAGGTCGCAGTACGGAGCTAGGTCCGAACGACATCGGGCCAGCGCCAGTCTTTCGGATGCGAGAAGCCGATAATTTTCAATCCGCAATAAACACACACGAGGCACCTAATCTGTCGTCACATTGCCCCGAAGCTCAGCCCATCCAGGCGCCGAAACGATATCCACAGTGGCCACCTTGCTAGACGTAAGCGACGCCCTTTTGTTGAGCTCCAGTTTGGAGAATTTGGCCCCCGTGGAGTCTACAATTCACATCATCGCTCAGCGTTCCCGGACAAAACAAGACCGAAATGAAAACTCACTCAAAGCCCACAAAGAAATCAACACCTCGTTCTCGCCGTGATGGTTCAAAATACCCTCGGGCACAGGATAACTGACCTGCGGCCCAAGCGACGAGAGGAACCGCCCAAACTGCCACCCATTGACGTACAACAGAGTCCGATACGGCGCAGCCGAATCCAGCGCAAAGTCAAACGCCAAGGGAATGTCAGCACCAGTCGGGAGGGAGAGGTTGAATTTTGTGCGGTAGGCGATGACACCGGGTTGAGATGTTCCTTGGAGTGGGGTGCATGATGCGTTCCATGCGGAGTCGTCGTAGCCGGGAAGGTGGGCACCGACGCGCTCGAACCACCACCCGCCCTCGTTGTAGGGTCCCCGAACGAAATCAGGTGCATTCTCACCGCCAATGTCTACCCCATCCATTAAGACGGTATAAGAAAAAGAGAGGGAAAGGACGCACTTCCAGCGAGCCTCCACTCGGTAAAGTCGTTATCCGAGTCGGACAAGAGCGTATAGCCACGAATACCGCGAGGCATCTTGTGCTCGTCGTTGATGTTATCTGACACCCGGGTTCATTTCAAAATCGAGGAACTGGACTGGAAAGCACTCACAATCCTCGTTCAGCCCCGTCGAGTCGTGAATGACCGTAAGCACTGGAATACGAGACCCTCTGTCAGAAATACACAGAAACAATCATCAACACTCACCATTATCCCCGTCCACGAGCTGGTCAGCAGTAAAGTTGAACGTAGGAGAAAGAAGGTCGACTCCAGTCTGCGAAATCGAACTACCCTGACCCGAGCCCAAGAACTTTCCATTGATGAACGCCGAATAGCCAAAGGAGAACCCGCTGTTCAAGATGACTAGTCCGAACCACGCAGGAGGGAGAGGAGGATAAAGGCTTACCCTTGGATCGACAACTGTACGCCGGTGGCGTTCCCAGTGAAATGGCCTCGCCACACCCACTGTCCGGCGTGGAACCCATACTCGCCGGCGTACAACACGTACTATAATACAAGTCTCATTGATCAGCATTCGCATCCCTTGGAAGATGAATACAACCCAGACGAACCTTCCCAGCAGTCGGCTGCTGCGGCCTCTGCGTCGTCGTCTTGTTCGCAATCACCCACGTCGAATCATCAAAGTCTGCATCCAACTCGGGCAACGAATCCGCACACTTCCAATCCAAATTCGCCAACACCGGGATCTTCGCATCCTCGACGCTCTTCGAAAACCCTACCGTCCCCCGCAAACTACCAATCGCACTGCGAATCACAAGTACGGGAACACCATTCCACTCGACTCCGATGAATTTCAGCGGGGCAAAGACGTCGATGGTGGTGGTGGCGTTGAGGTCGCCTGTGAGTTGCAAGATCGGGCCCTTTGCCGTCGCAGAGCGCACAAGGTACGGGCCCGAGACGAGGACGGAGGGGATGTCCGGTGTCAAGTCGTAGTGCACTGAGCCGCTGAGGTCGGTAGTGGAGAGTCTGGGTGCCCAAAAGCCCGAAACGGTCTTTTTGTCGCCGATGATGAGGCGCGTGGCACCGATGGTGATGACTGTCAGGCCGGATGGGGTGCCGGAGACGGTTACAGTCTGTTGAAAGGTAAGCATGGGTCGATGAGCGAGGACGAGATGGAGCGCACCTTGCCAGTCAGTTTCGCCGAAATGGTCTTTGAACCAGTCGGAATGATGATGGGCAGCAGCGTGGATACTTCAACAGCGATCTCGACGTACTGCCCCTCGAGAGCGTACAAAACGATGGTGTCAACCTTGTCGAATGTCGCCCAAGTGAAAACCTCCGCCGTCGAATACTCCAACTTGGACTTGCCAAACAGATAGTTGGTCACGATGATCTGCAACGCATTAACCTCCCACCCCACAACCCAGCCAATCGAAAATCATCACTCACCTTGGACTCCCTGCCAGCCAACGTCAAATTCCCCTTCTTGGGAATACTAATCTCCCCTTCCAAAGTCGTATTCACCCTCAACTTGAAGTCCGTATCCGTAATCTTGGTATTCGTCACCTGCCTTACAAAATAAAAGGTGGCCTTGGACGCAGGCGATTCGAGCGCGGTGGTGTAAATGTCCGATGACGAGCTGAAAGCCGTGCCAGAACCGACCGTGCCATTGCCGACGCGTCCGACGAGGAGGTAGTCCGGGGAGGCGTGCAGGAAGTGGGCTTGCAGTTTGAGTTCGTCGAGTTTGGGAGTGGGGGTGCGGTCTTCTGCGATAGCCTGAGGAAGATTAGGTTGGAAGAGATGAAAGGGATGTATGGCGTACGGCTCCGTAGCTAGAAACCACGGATGAATCAACTACCATGGTCGCGGGAGGTGGGATACTCACTCGTAGCTGGAGTAGATGGCTGCAATTCCGCGTGAGCGAAGAAGAAAGATCAACAAGAATGCGTACTCGTGCAGTGCTGTGGACGATATATGAGCTTGCTTCCTGCCGATACTGAAAGCTAAGACTCACCATATTGCCCCAATTTGTCCCGCCATAAGTCATATACAGATTCTGAAGCGCCACTCCGGCAGCGTAGTTGTTCTGTGCGCCAATCAGAATCGACGCCTCTACCAGTGCAAGTTGAATTCACCTTGTAATACACATTGGCAAATTGCTCATTGATGAGCTTATAACACTGATCGTATCCTGGTCCGCTCCAATACGAGAAGGCTCCGCCTAGAACAATTGAATTTGACGTGGTAGTAGGAACAAGCAAGCGTACCCTGCCACTCGAACATCGCCAACGGCTCTGCGGGGCTGAGCTGCTGGTGCTGCGCGTCGCTCTCTGTCCCGGTCCGTTGATCAAGTAGAGCAAAGGATGACGAAGACGATGACTCACGCGTAGTCAACTCGGTCCACACAGTCGGCTTGTCACAATCAAAGCCAAGCGGGTATCCATCCCAGCCGTACCTAAGCAATTCAGCGAACCACGCCTCACAACAACAAGAACAGCACAAAGACACGCACAAATCGACCTCCCCAAGTCCCTTGCCTGCAAACTGCCCATTCGGTCCCTTATCGTTATGGATAGTCGGAATCCTCGTTAGCCCACCCGCTCGCAGCGTGTCGATGATGTCCTGCATGTGCTCGTTGAGCCCGGGGATGCCCGCCGCCGCCGAGGTGGAGTATTCGTTCTCGCTCTGAACGGCGATGAGAGGGCCGTCGGGATATTGAAAGGGAGCGGCAGCTTTGGCGAAGGCGGAGACGCTAAGGGTTGTGAGTTAGACTTGCGGGAAGGGGAGGGAGGGAGGGAGGGAGACGGACTATGGGAACCACGCCTCGCGGTACGTCGACACGTTCGTACGTGCCAGCCCAGGAATGTTGGTCGCCCATCCGGGAATTCCACCTGCGTTGAGTTCGATTCAGTCAGCGCAGAGGAAAAAAGGATACAACGCACCAGCAGCCGTCTCCGCGTTGACGTACGGGCTTCAAATCACAGTCAGAGTCGAGTAAAGAAGGGCCACAAGTAGACGCACCCAGGCCTCACGATGACTAAAATCCCCACATCCTTCGCTACCTGGAGGAACTTTGCGAGGTCGTTGTGCTCAGTGAACCGGACCTCATTCGGATTCGGCGCGGAAAGTCCCCAGTGCCCTGGAAACACGGAATGAGCGGATGAATCTATCAAGACGAAGGGAGGCCGTACAGTACGCAGAGAGAGCGTTGAAGCCCGCGGCTTTGAATCTACTCGGACGTCAGATGAGAGTTGCGCGGGAGGGAGGGAGGGAGGGGGCGCACTTTTGCAGGACGTCATACCACAACTCGGGAGCGGGCAGTCGGAATGGGTGGAACTCGCCCGAGAACACCATGACGCGCTGCTCTCATTAGTGCTAGCCATAGGCTGAGCAGAGAAACCCACCTTCCCGTCCAACAAGATAGAGTGCTGATCAAAGGTCACCGACGCATTCGAATGGCCTTGGTAGAACCCCGCTGCATCCATCGTTAGCGACTCCAAGGTTAGGCTGCACGAGAAAGACGTACGTGATCCCGTGGGCGTAACATACAACCCGCTGTTATTCTCGAAAGACTGCCTCTTGGAGGTGCCCGAGGCCAGGACGGCGCTGGCCGTTAGCAGAGACGAGAAGACGGTGACGAACTTCATGCGGAGAAACTGCCCAGCCCCGCCACGGATTTATAGAAGGCTGCTAAGCGACAGTCGAAGCGACATTTGGGGTCATGGGGAGGAAAGGGCGGACCGGCGGGGTCAGGTGAGCATGTGTGCCATTTGAATGTCTGATGACGGGGTGAATATTCAGGCCAGAGGCGCGTCATTCAATTGCAGTTAGGCTGTTGGATGATACATACACAGAGTCTCCATGTGTCCAACGCAATCCGCTGCGTAGCTTTGTGCTCGGTCACCAGGAAAGATTGTCTGGGCCGCCAAGCTTGGCGGCGCATTCGTCACCGTGGAATTGGGCGAGACATTGATGTCATGTGTCCCGGGCACCAAGGAACTGAACAATTGACATTGAAGGCGTTCAGTAGAAGCTGCGTGCGACGTCGTGACGGTAGAGAAGAAGAAGCGGAAAACATGAGCAAATAGGCGTTCGGATCAATTCGGCGTTCTTATTACAACATTGTTGTACTCGCTCGATTTTGCGACTTGGTTCCTGTGTTTCATTGGAAAACTAATCCCGAGGCGCCCACCGGGCGCTGGAGAGAAGAAAAAAAGGGGACGGAATGCAACGCCCTATGACCGTTGGTGGGAATCGAACCCGGGACGGTTGCAACCGACCTGCTCACGGTCACCCAGCACCTCGTCGGTGCTGTCCAGCGTGTCTGGTGCTCAGTGAGATACTGTGACCGTCTGGATCCAATACGGGACCATTCTATTCGGCCTTGGCCCGAACATTTGCTGAACTTTAAGGTAAGTACCTACACAAGACCTTCCAAACGAATGCAAACACCAAGTAGTACTTGCCTCTAAAAAACAGCAATCAGCTTTTCCACTCAATTCCACATCTGGGAATCTAACCCAACACTGAAATTTCTGGCATGGCGAGCTTGCGTATAATCGCAAACATCTCTGCAAGATCGCTGAATCCAACTCGGGCTCTGATAAGCCCATCTGAAACCGTTGTAGATGCGGCTTTTCGGAGAATGTTGAAGCGCTGACGGCCCTTCTGTCTCCTCAGTCTGAAACATGGAGAACACTACTCGTAGCGCAATAGTGCGCCGTCTGCCAATATTGATAATGTTCCTCAGAATCCCTACACCCATGCACTGTGAAAACATCGGCGCATGAATTCCATGTCGCCGTGCCATGAGCAAGCAAAATCAGGGATGGTGGCCTGAAATGAACAAATCATGCATCTGGGTCAGTCAGGCATTATTGGGTGATTTTGACTCACCCCGCGCCAGGTCCAAAATCATGGCCTCTTCGGTGAATTTCAGGAACAGTTCTGCTGAATTGGTGAAGCCAAAGTCATGGGAGAAATGCATGAAAATCAACGAGAATGCTAGAAATGAACATTGATCGGGCAAGGGTGTTCTTCGATCGATCTGTATTCCATCCGGACATCCCGCGACGACCACGCTGTTCTACGGTGGGATATTTGAACGGAGACGGGGGCGAATATTCGTTGTGTGGAGCGGCTTTGGAGCGGCTGCTGCAGATGAGGTCAGTGGTGTCACACCTGTCACGGCGCTCCACTCCTTCCTCCCAACCCTCACCTCCCTTCTCCCCCCGTCCTCCTCTTCCACTCGTTCGCCACAGCAGGCCCCCTTCGACTTGAATCCATGGCAATACACACCTCCAGGCCATTCTCACACCCTCACGACGCTTGTAGGACCTCCGACCGACCCAGTTTGGCGGCGTGCCCAAGCCGCCGTGGCGCCGGCGGCCACAGTTGGGTGTAGGACCCACGTAGGACTTGATTGTTGGATATTCTGTCTCACTGCTGAGGCCAAAGGGCATCCGGTGCGTCGCTGATTCTGTTTTATTCACGAACACGAACTCAAGAAGTTCTCAAGTCAGCGGCGCTCAGAATTGGAACGCCGGGCGACTCTCGCTCTGTCTCTTCATATCCAGTGCGTACCCCACTCATTCTTCTTGATGCTACAAGACCTTTCCGCTCCGCTACTACTCGCAACTCGAGGTATGTACTGTTGATCTCAGCCCGGAGATGTTCTAACTTCTAATTGGCAGGATGAATCTCAGCAGACACTGTTATCGACTACGATGATGCGGATGACGGAGGCGAGAGTGGGTGGGTGCAAGTAGCACGTCGTTGTATCACGTACATGTAGTTTGAAATTCATATTTCTTTCATACGAAATTTGGGGTCCCAGTGAATGGTATTCATTATCATACGGCCTGACTGGAATCGGGTTCACTTGCTTCCCAGTCATTTTCATGTCAAGAGGACATGAAAAAGGCACATGAAAACGTCGAAAACGCACATGAATTGAGATTCCGTACTTCACTGAAAGGGAGGTGATTTTAATGCGCGTTGATTTGATATTCATGCAATCCGGACATGAATTGGGGGGTACCGAGGGACATGATTTTCATGTGCCCCGGGTCTCACAGTGATGGGCTGCCGTTCGACTCGGGCCCAGGTGGTATCAGAAAGATACTGTCGGTTCCGTTTTTATAATCGCTCTCTTTCGCAGCCTCCCCTCCATTTGCTGCTACTGGACCGTTTCCTGTTCTTAGGAATCCAAGTCGACGAGAGCTGTGTCCGGTTAAGCAGCCCCACTACATACAACATCCCAACCTTCCGTTCCGCCTGGTCAGAACCAGCGTCTCGATATCGGTTTCCTTCGAAGCTTCCGAGATATCAGATAAATGACAAGTCTTCGCGGTGACGAGCTCTCATCGCGCTGATTTCGATGGCTTTTTTTAACAGGCGCCTTGATACATGAACCTGAATTTGGCGAAAGTGGTGCGTATCTAGATGCCTCAGGTGGCCAGCGATACTGATTCCAGTCCTGCGATACTACTCAAAGCCCGCGTGCATGTGGTTTGCATGATCGACCATCGAAGGATCAGCAACCCGTTTGATCGACTCATACAAAAGCATAAAAACCGTACGTGAATCCCAAGTGAATCTACCCCGCTGAGTCGAGTCTATTGCAATGTTGCATTGCCTGAGCGTACATAGGAACCCGGATTTGCCGATCAATTGCAACTGTTATGCCGCTGGTAACGCTGGTTGGTTTTGATCGGAGTCCGTGGCGGATCCACGTAGTGAGTTCCAACTCAATTCAAGGCTACGGCACCCCAAATTCCACTATCTCCAATCTGATGCCGGCGAAAACACATGCACACATATGTCCCACGGCGGTTTGGATAATTCCTTCCGCCGCGGCCGCTGGAGTGGGACCTTGGCATGCCTAATCATTGGTCTCCTAGGCGAATGCTCCATAATCTCTCGCAAAAACGGCCTGCACGGGGATCTACTAGTATAATCTAAATGGTGGCGTTTGACGGGCGATCATACAATTGTCCAAACGGTTGATCAAGATGATCACTATTCCAGCTCAGGGCAATGCAGCACAAGAACGAAAACGTAGGAGGGTACCTCAAATGCACAAGTTCAACAGTGTTGTCACTATCCAAATGGCGATGAAGACTTTTCTCCCTCTAATCTCACCTGGGACTATGGTAACGGGGTAAATTCAAGGTCTGCACTTTTTCCAATCTGCGGCCTGAGGCTATACAGTCACAACTTCAACTGTTGAACATTCAATTTTAATTGAACCTATCATACCACGATGTGCTTTTTGGGCGCTAGGTTAAACGGCCCTCTGCAATTGTGAAACAGGGAAAGTTGCTGGTCGACACAGTAGCGGTGGTCGTGCAGGACTGGGCAAGACGCCGCCTCAGTACCCGGTCTGTAAGGGTCCCTTTGCTCTTGTTGGGGAAATTCGAGGTCCGTGGATCTCCAGATTCGCTGTGTATCCCTCCTCTGGACGGATCTGCGCAGAGGATATAAACCAACTGACTGGTTCGTGGTACAGCAAGCCCCAAAACCACCATGTCCAATTCCAACAGATACACTCAACCCACCGAGGAAAAGGTCCGTCGCGTTCCTGTCGCTTGCACAAACTGCCGACAGAACAAAAGCAAAGTGAGTTGCTCCACGATTCGGTGTGCATGTTTGAAGCTCAACGCCGTTGCGGCCCAGTGCTTGACGGAGTCCCCCGAGGTTGCATGTCGACGCTGCGAGCGCAAGGGTCTCAAATGCAAATATGTCGCCATTGGCGGGAGCAAACAGGAACGCTTCATCCCTGGAGGTACATCCTCTGGTCAAAGCTCGCACCGACCGCCGCCACCGCCCTCCAGACATCCTTCCCAACAACCGATACCGCAGCAGGCGTACAATTCAGCTTCGTATGGCGGGAACTTCCTTCCGCCGAGTGATGCGCAGCATCTACACGTGAACCCGAATGCCCCTGGCGGGCAGGGATTGTATCCGGCACATTACCGCCCTGATAACATGCAATACCCAGTGGCGAATACGCAGTATCAAATGGACGGTGGTATGCCGGCGCCGTCGGGATGGGAGAATCAGCCGATGGTTCAGCATGGCGGTGGCTGGTACCCTTCGGAATATCCGGGAGCCAACATGCCTGTCTCGAACCCCGACGAGGGATACTACTCCAACTATGCATAGTGCGTGTTTGATTCGGCTTGAGTTTGGGTGCTGAATGATTCACAGCCAGCCCTGTCCGCGTTGCGGCCAGGTGGCGCCTTGCCACTGTGGTGTCAGACGTTGAGTCGACTGCCTTCGCGAAAGAGAGCATTGAATAAAGATGGAACACGGATATCCGATGTACTCGAGAGCTCTCGTAGAATCACCGGCCCATTACAATCCCTACTATGTATTTTTTGCTTGCTTATCTATTATGCGTGAGGCGGCAGCGGCCTGCTTGTCGAGAAACAAAGATAGGCAATGCAATTCTTGTGTAGGTCGAGTTTCCCTACAATTCGGTCTCACAGCCACATTATGGTCCTTCAATGATCCGAATGATGTATGATCCGAATGATGTTCCCAGGAGTTGATCAAGGATCGCTGATCAAGGTGACCAAGGACCGCTTTGGCTTCGTTCAAGTTTGGGATTCCCCTTGTTCTACAGACAATTCATAGCCCTGAAGCTCCGGCTAAGCCTCAGGCCCTTGACCCGAGGTGTGCGTTTGCGACTATTATTTGCTCTCGTTCTCCCTCTGGTGGGCCTGAATAAGGAGTCTTATGGATGTGAGCAGTTACTTACCCCGATGCTGATGCTCCCACGGTTCTCCTTGTTCCCATATCTAGTGACTGTTGTGGAACGTTCAAACTGAGAACAAAGGCCGGAACTTGAATATACCTGTGCTGCAGCCGACGCCACTCTCACTGTCATCTTTATCCCGCACGCCCGTCATCCTGGATCCGGGTTCCAGATTTTCCCAGTTGATCACGTAATTCCCTCCTTTATTATTCAGGGCAGCGGAGGGAGAGCCACAGCACGTAGCAAAGAGTTCACAAATCAAACGACATCGAAACCCGGTTTCCGTTCCGCAACAGCAACAAAGACGGGTTGTGATTGCCCAGTCGGTTGAACGTTGACGTTGATAGGGGTATGATGTTGCGCCGAGTGGAGTCTGGAGAGCTTTGGGATTACGGTCACGTCGAAGATCTGCACATATCGGTGACGTAGGATCGGAGGAGCTGTTTTTGATCTTTCTCGGCAGTCGGACTTTCGGCATTGGAGGTGGCGGGCGAGCCCTTTGCTCTACCCTGATAAACCATGAGTCCAGGGTCATGGCTTCAAACGGGTAGGACACCAGTGTTTGACACGCCACATTTGAGTGGGAATCTCAGTCGGGCGGGAAAAGGCCGCAACAAAGCTCTTGTTCGGTAGTTTGATCGCGGATCACCGCTCAGTCACCGGTTAGCCCGGTGAATGCAGATTAAAACCCTAACTCACGTCTGGCTTCAACGTTCAACTGCCACTGGGCACCCCGGTGATGCATGTCTTGCGCGTTCAAAGTGACGCATAGGATTATTGAAGAAATTGGGGGATTTTGGGCCCGTCGATTCTCCGACTCGGGCCTCCAGCTCGTAGCGGCATGCTCGTCTTCTGCTGCTCGCGTCTCCTTTCGCATAGGCTATCAAAGACAGATTTACATTTTGAACGGGACGCGTACGTAACTGAGACTTACAGCAACCGGAGATCTCGGATCAGTGATCACACGTTGTCCACAAACCACGACCATGTCTCGCCAGAGGGTCCACCCTCCGTTTCAGTCTCACCGCTCGGCAGGGAACATATCTCAGGAGATCGCACAGCCCACAGGCAACGACGACCGTGCCGCACGGTGGCCGCAGACTCGGATAAGAAAATAGCTCGCTGATTCCGCGAGGTACGTGGCCGCAGTCGCCGTCCGATGCCACAGCCCAAGAAGGAAGATTGAAATTCAGGTGTCAACCCCCAACTGCGCGTAATCGAGAGCTGTTAAATGATATGCATGCAGACTGCGGATGATGATGCGCGGAAGATCGAACGATGTGGAGAGTGAGGCGATGACTCGGACTTTGCGTCGTGGAGATCGTTAGGAGATTTAGTGGCTCTCCTCTTCGATGGTGGGGTAATTGTGCTACAAATACTCTGGCTTACCGGTCAGCTAAAGTACTGGCACTTATATCGGTTCGAGGAGTCCAAACCGGCCATGGGTGTCCGACGTGCGGGGCAACGCGCAGTGCCCGATGACCTAATTTGAGATGGCAGTGTAGATTCCGTTCAGGCCTCCTCTCCGTCGGCGTATCACCCGCAGCGTATATAAATTAAACCCAGGGCCAAGGACTGACATCGGACGACGTCCACCCAGATCAATGTACACTTCACCCGCAAGACACCCCGCCTCGCTCCTCCCTACATTCGTGCATTCCCCAGAGCTGCTCCGGCTCCTCGAAATCAAGATTTCAGCGCCAGTGATAGGTGCGTCTGGCTCTCCGTCTCAAATCACCGACTGACAAGGACTAGAACACGTTGTAGACTGCGTGTACGAAACTGCTGCATATGCCTTGATGCACTCGGGCGTCGTCATCTCCAAGGCATTCCCTGCCCACCGCCCACGGATTACCTCATTCGTATCCGCCATGCTCACCCGGGCAGAGGTCTCCACCCCGACCCTCCTCGTTGCACTCGTCTACATCGTCCGGGCACGCCCCCATCTCTACATCGCGCTGGAACAATGGTCCCTCGAACGTGTATTCGTCGGGGCACTCATAGCCGCTTCAAAGTACACGCAAGATTCCACTCTCCGGAATGTCCACTGGGCCGCATGCACGGGGATATTTGGCAAACACGATGTGGGGCGCATCGAGCGTGAATTTCTCGAGGTGCTTGATTGGGAACTCGGTGTAAGGGAGGCAGATTTGATGGAACACCATGAGGCGCTCGTCCGCCCGCCTTGGTGGGCTTTTGTCCCTGCCAAGCAGCGTGAAGCCTTCCTCGCTGCCCCGCCGGCGGTGAACAACAACAGCAACAACCACTCACACCGCCGCCATCTGTCCGTCGAGTGTCCCACTCTCGAGCCGTCGTCCCCGCATTCGAGCGCCAGCGTGGATATGGATATTTCGACACCGCGCACTCCTCCTCACCTGGTGTTGGATTTGTCCAACGACTACAACTCCTATCCCTCCTATCACCCCACACACGCCAAGCCCACGGTACCTGACCTCGACGTCGTTGCCCTGCGCGTTCCTGTGCCTGTCCCCGTCGCTGTCGCAGTTCCTGCCATCAAGGCCCCGCTCCCTTCCCTGCCATTACCACTATCATTACCGGCATACCGCACTTTCCTCCGCTCATTCCATATCCCCGGGTCGACGCATCGGCATCAGGCGGTGCTCGAACTCGCTGGTTAAGCGTGTTTCCGATGCATATGGACGGATCTCTCACCCGACTATTGCTGTCGACCTCGACCTCCCTTCGCCTTGACGGGCATGCAGGGTTCGAATTCTACTTGCTCTGCCCCGAGCAAACCGCGCCGCGCCGTGATTGTGGCGCTCCTCTCCTTCGCGTTTCGTTCCCTTCTGTTCTTATCTACTTACATTCTTTGCTCCGGACTTGCGTGGACTCTTAACTTCATGCATTGTACTATATCATGGACTCTTAGAATACCTCGGACTTGGACTCGTGCAATCAAATTTTGTCTCATGCAACGCCGCCGTGTTTGCGGCCATACTATAACAATTTCCAGTAGTGTGCAAGTCCCCTCAAACAGAAGAGTCAAAATGAAATCCTCGATTGCCAACCTTCTCATCTTGAACAGACGGGTCTGTATCATCCGTGTCAATAGTAGCCTGGTCCGGAGCCGGTATATCCATCGGCTGAGTTCACATTTTTCAAAAGAGGAAAACGAAAACGGTACGGGGAAACATCCACTCACTCGGAATTCAGATGCCGGTACACTAACACTAACACCATCTCTGGTAATGATGGTTTCCTCATGCACGTGAATCTAAGGCAAATGAGCCGGTATTGAGTTGCATTTAGCTCAGACTCACCCGATTGGAGAACGAAAATGTCGTGATCCCGTCCTTGTTTCTCTTTCGTACAGAGTTGCGGAAGTTCAAAGTAGCGAGCAGGGAGTTCGAGTAGACTGAGAACGAATGAGATGAGATATGCCCGTATTGAACACCAAGAGAAAGACTAACGCTTGCCGACCATGATGTTGAAGGAGAGGTGAATGAGGTTGTCCGGCATTGTCAAGAACTAGCTTCTTGTTAGCATCCTTGGCGGGAAATCTGTTGGCTCGCTCGACGCACGCAAATCATATCCATCAAGACCACCACACTACGCACTCGGTCAGTCTCCAGCAGCAATATCACCCGCACCCACGCACTCACCTCGTCAAAAGACCAGTATTGATAGCATAGAGGATTAATCTCGTAACGATCGAGTCCGTCCTGAAAGGAACTTCAGTAAGGAGCCAAGGATACTAACCAACATGCACGCACTTTGTTTGAAGCCCCGTCCTTGTCTTCATCAAATACCAACACAAAGACACCGCGATCAAAACGTCCGCCATGGAGGCACACGCCAGACCGGCACTCGATATCCACTGTGTATTCAAAGGTCGTCAGCGGAGCACCGGTACGAAAAACTCCAATTTCGCACCTGGAATTTATAGAACAGAGCGAGCTCCTGTAGTTGGAACCTATTTCCCATGAGTGAGGTTCTCACAATCGCCAGAGTGGACTCCAACAACGCACATTCGCACCACAGCGGCTAAGAGACAAAATGAGTCGTTGCTGACCAAGGCAGCTCGTTCGATCGACTCACCCAGCTCGAATACTATATGACCGGTTCGTCGACTGCATTCGGTTGATTAATTTCTAGAAGACAGCGCTCACCGAAAAAGAATAAGGAGAGTAAGATCTAGATCAGTTATATCAACCTTCGCCCGACGAAGCAAACCATCGGAGACTCACGATGACCGAGCAAAGGATCCAATTTCCGTCGCTCACTACAAAGTACCACCGATTAATGCCGAGGCCCAGGGAGACTTGCACAAATAGAATACTTGCATAGGTAAACCCGGTACGTCAAAAATCTGTGTGCTTTTCAGTCAGTTTTCTCTAAACTTGTTCAATTGCGCACAATTCAACAATGAGGATGATGAGATTCTTCAACACATGGGTGAGTCCGACGAATTGCACCATGAAGATGGGCTTCAAGTCACCGTTAACAGAATCCCGACCTGGAGAGAAAGCAAGACGTCAGAGTGTGGTCGACATTCAAGACGGGGGTCGCACACTAAACGTCCTACTCCAAGGTCAGCGAACTCGTTAGACCGCAGCGGATGACTCACCATATACTATTAACCTGGAAACTTGCTGGATTTCCATAGTTTATAACGAGCCAATCGTACAGCATCTGCCCAATGAGGGCTAGTTGCACGGTATCAAGCAGCCTGTGACGAGAAGATCCAGCGCCGGAAGGAAAGGAGGAGTATAGACACCCACCAAAGACTCGACACCAGAAGTTTCAGCCACTTGTTATCTTTGGGGAATTTCTGAAAGTACGAAAACGCCTGGGTTGACAAGACGCCGTACAGTCTATGAGGAGGCACACGAGTCAGGTCGGGATCAATCCGCTTCGAACAGACGCGGGTACATACCCCCATGCCAGGACGTATCCGACCGACATCGCCCCTAGCGTCGTGTCGTATTGACCCATGGGGACAGAGAGAGAGGTGCAGGGGGCAGCAGCAAGACAGACAGGTTTTGTGGGATCAAGAGGTGGCGTTAAGAGCGTTCTGTGTATACTTATATGCGCGGGTGCCAGTGTACGGCAGCCCACCATGCCGAAGCGCGCAGTGAATCTAAATAAAAACCGTGAAGTGGTGGGGGAAAAGAGGCAAGTCTGGCATGGCCCGGGGAATCTGCGTGGAAGAAAGAAAAGTGTACCGGCAGGCATCTGGGGTCGGCCGGCCGTGACGCAGCCTATCGGTGGCTATAGCCGGAGCCCAATGTCGACCTCATTTTCACATTCTCGGCGGCCGCCGACTGTGGCACGAGTTGGTTTTGTTGCGGGATTTGGAATGGGTTTCCAGACGGTTCTATATGTCGTTCGCGGAGTCCGAATTCGAGGGTTATGGACACCGGATACCTCGGGAGGCGCAGACACGTCCGAGACTCCGAGAGCCTGTGAAAAAAGGTGTCGGAGTAAATAGACTCGGCCAATGGCAGGGCGGGAGACTGGGCAGCTGATATGGAGAGCCTCCGATGCGGGAACGGAGGGTATTCGGCAGCCTTTGTGTGTGGAGCAAGAGGGGGTCGCGTGCAAAGAAAAACACGTCACTGTGTGACTGACCCGGGAGTCGGGACAGATGCCGTCGCTTGGCAACGCCGACTCACGACCTCCTTCGCTTGTCCTTCGCTTGCAAGTGCTTCGCTCGGCACTCTTTCGTCCTGCTCAAGTCCTGCTGGCTCGAACATGCCCACCGACGAGTCCAATTAGTGCACTGACCTCGCTCCCCGTCTTCCTCCTGAGCTAGAGCGTCTGAGCTTCGAGAGTCGAGATGGCTGCCAGTGCCTTCTCGCATCCAACTGAGATTCCCACTCAAATGCGGGTGGCATCGCGCGTCAAACACTGGTATATCCTAATACCTTCTTCAGCCCATCTACTTGCACTCACGCCCTCGTCAGGGAAGAGCCCTTCCTATATCGCGTCATCCTCGTCTCGCCCTACAACCATATTCGATGGATCCACCAACCTGAGGGCTTCCCCTCCAGGCAAAAAACCCAGCTTCTCACAAAGATTGAAGAGGGCTCAGAACCTCTTCTCCGATCCTGCGTCACCCATCTATTTGCCAAGGACTGGGACATAGTGTCGCTCATGAGGGTCATCGACGCCACCCCACGCGTAACGGATCTCTACCTCGCTGCCCTCGCAGATTGTTCCCCAATCAAATCCGCTCTCAACCGGCTCGAACGTCTTCGCCGCCTCTGTTTGTAGGAGCGTGCGGACGGGACGCTCGATATCACCTTACCCGGATTCCGCACCATAACGCACCTCCACCTGTTGCGCGAGGGAGGAAACCACGTCGGAGCCTACATCCACGAGAACCTCCTCCTGCTTCCCCATCTAACACATTTGGCGTTCAACATCCTGGGCTTCCAGTCAGTGCTCCACCGCCAGATCCTCGCAGACCGTCGTCTGAAATGTCTTGTCTTGGTGGCTGAGACGTGGGACGACGACGACCTCCGGGTCTTTCCGCCTCATCCTGCCGCAGACGATGACCGTTTTGTCCTCGTTAGGCAGAAGGACCAGCTTCGATCGTGGTTTGCCGGCGCAGCAGGGCGCCGGGATTTGTGGGCGGCTGTGGACGAGTTTCTCGATGCGAGGCGCGTTGGGAAAGTTGATCGTAGGTCTAGACCTTGTTTCTCCAGCTTGGAGTCTCACAGTGACTCTCCCCCAGGAGCCCAGTATTATTTCACCATGGATCCTGACGAAATCAAGTCGGGCGCATGAGTGGAACGTTTACATTGGTATTCGTGCGTTGACCATGTTCTTCTTGTTCCTCATAAGTATCTTGTTTTGTCCATAATCGTGGTCGCACGCTGGACTATTTCATGAGGAATCTGAATTCCAAAAACCTCGACGCCGTTGAATTCTCTGTAGAGCCAGGAATGCCCAAATTTATACGAAGCCAAACCGGTCTTTGGTCACCTTGATCGGCGATCATCGCTCAACTACTGGGAACATCACAGGCCGCTGCCGCCTCAAGCAGAATAAATAAGCAAGCAATAAATACATAGGGATTGCAATGAGCCGGTGAGTCTATGAGAGCTGTCGAGTCCATCGGATATCCGTGCTCCATCTTTATTCAATGCTCTCTTTCGCGAAGGCAGTCGACTCAACGTCTGACACCACAGTGGCAAGGCGCCACCTGGCCGCAACGCGGACACGGTTGGCTGTAAAACATTCAGCACCCAAACTCAAGCCGAATCAAACACTCACTATGCATAGCTGGAGTAATATCCCGCGTCGGGGTTCGAGACAGGCATGTTGGAACCCGTATATTCCGGAGGCCAGCCGCCGCCATACTGAGCCATCGGCTGATTCTCCCATCCCGACGGCGCCGGCATACCACCGTCCATCTGATACTGTGTATTCGCCACTGGGTATTGCATGTTATCAGGGCGGTAATGCGCCTGACGATGCAATCCTTGCCCGCCAGGGGCATTCGGGTTCACGTGTGGATGGTGCGCACCACTCGGCGGAGGCGGCGGAGGGTTGAGGTTCCCACCATATAAAGTTGAATCGTACATCTGCTGCGGTATGGGTTGTTGGGAAGGCTGTCTGGAGGGTGGCGGTGGCGGCGGTCGGTGCGAGCTCTGCCCAGGGGATGTTCCCCCAGGCGGGACGAAGCTTTGATGTCTGCTGCCACCAGTGGCGACATATTGGCATTGGAGACCCTTGCGCTCGCAGCGTTTACATGCAACCTCGCAGGAGTCGGTCAAGCACTAAGTCGCAGCCGCGGTCAGCTTTGAAGGGCCCACTGAATTTTGGAGCAACTCACTTTGGTTTTTTTGTCTCGGCAGTTGGTGCAGGCGACAGGAACGCGAGGAACCGTTTCCTCAATAGGCTGAGTGTGTCTATCGGCCATGGTGGTTTTGTGGGCTTGCTCTAGTATACCGCGAACCAGTAGGTTGCTTTATAGCCTCTGCGCAGATCCATCCAGAGGGGGGATATACAGCGAATCTTGAGATTCACGGACCTCGAATTTCCCCAACAAGAACAAAGGGACCCTTACAGACCAGGTACTGAGGCGGCGTCTTGCCCAGTCCTGCTCCACCGCTACTGTGTCGACAAGCAACTTTCCCTGTTTCACAATTGCAGAGGGCCGTTTAACCTAGCGCCCAAAAAGTACATCGTGCTATGATGGGTTCAATTAAAATTGAATGTTCAACAGCTGAAATTGTGACTGTATAGCCTCAGGCCGCAGATTGGAAAAAGTGCAGACCTTGAAATTTACGCCGTTACCATAGTCCCAGGCGAGATTAGAGGGAGCAAAGTCTCCATCGCGACTTGGATGGTGAACGCTTCGGACAACAGCTATTGGACTAAGGTACCCTCCTCGAAGATTGTCCTTTATCCGCGTCGCCGGATGAAACGCACATTGTGTAATGGAAAGACGGCCCCATTTTCGTACTTGTGCTGCATCGCCCTGAGCTGGAATCGGTTTGGACAATTGTATGATCACCCCGTCAAACGCCACCATTTAGATTATGCTAGTAGATCCCCGTGCAGGCCGTTTTTGCGAGAGATTATCGAGCATTTGCCCAGGAGACCAACGATTAGCAAGGTCCCAGTCCGGCGGCCGCGGCGGAGAGAATTATCCAAACCGGTGTGGGACATATGTGTGTTTTCGCGGCATCAGATTGGAGATAGTGGGATTTGGGGTGCTGTATGTAGCCCAATTGAGTGGGAACTTACTACGCGGATCTCCGATCAAAACCAACCAGCGGCATAACAGTTGCAATTGATCGGCAAATCCGGATTCCTATGTACGCTCGTGCAATACAACATTTGAATAGACTCGACTCAGCGGGTTAGATTCACTTGGGATTCACGTACGGTTTGTATGAGTCCACCAAGCGGGTTGCTGATCCTTTGATGGTTGATCATGCAAACCACATGCAGGCGGACTATGAAAAAGTCTCGGAGGACTGGAATAGGTATCGCTGGCCACCTGAGGCATCTACATATGCACCACACTCGCCAAATTCAGGTTCACGTATCAAGGCGCCTATTAGAAAAATGCCCTCGAAATCAGCGCGGTGAGAGCTCGTCACCGCGAAGACGTATCACTTATCTCGGAAGCTTCGAAGGAAACCGATATCAAGACGCTGGTTCTGACCATGCGGAACGTAAGGTTGGAATGTTGCATCTACTGGGGCTGTTTAACCGGAGGAGAAGACACAGCTCTCGTCGACTTGGATTCCGGAGAACAGGATAAGATCGCAGAGGGATATCGCCGAGGCCCGAGGAGTCGAACGGAAACAATAGTTTCGGAGCGTCAGAAGATGGGCCGTCCGAGCATAGGTGTTCTAAGTGCTCCATGTCCACATTTGGAGTATGTGCTCCAACACCAGCGGCAAGTGCAATGAGTAAAAAAGATGACAGAGCGACTTCATGATGAGACCAGAACGCAACGTGGCAGCCGAGCACCATGACATTGAACAACTTCGCCTCGGCCTACGCTCTACGGGGAGATATAAGTACACATCTCTCAGGCTTCGCTAGCGTGCGCAGCACTCACGGAATATCAAACACCTCGCCTTCCTCCCCACAACGATACACAACCCTCTCCCTCGGCACCTCCTCCGCAAAAAGATACGGAGAGATAAACCTATCCCCACGCGTCTCCATGGAAACAACCACCTCCACGCCCTGTCCCGCAAAGCGGAAATCTCCACCAAGACGCTGTAGAGTCTCGCGGAAGTCCTCCACACTCCAATGCGGGTGAAATTCGGGAGTCGGATTCTCGTTGTTCGAGAGGATGACGTCAAGGTTTCGGAGGGCGGGCAGATACCTGCAGAACTCCGACGCGGGTGGGATACTGGGGATCTGGGAAGATGTAAAAGCGTATCGGACGAGACGCAATCTCTCGACATGTCGGGGCGCGGCATGTTTGGAGAGCAGGATGGAGAAAAATGTCGTGCATGGGCCGTCCAGGGTCAGATTGCGGAGTTGAGTGAAGTCGGAGAGGCTGCGGTCACCGTTATGATGAAAGTCCGTGTCGTGCCCGTCGTCTTCCTCGTCGTCATCCTCTCTGGCGTCTGTCCACACGAGATTTTCAAGAGACTGCCGTTGCTGGCAAAGCGCATGGAGATAGCTCTCCGCCAAAGCCTCTGTATGATCCTCGTCGGGGTAGTGGAATTCCTGATGTCGCAGGTTCCCTAGATGGCAGGAACGCAATGCGCGGGGAAGCGCGAGTACAGCAGAGATTGCTTTA
Organism: Roridomyces roridus; assembly: GCA_029378245.1. Taxonomy (NCBI): domain Eukaryota; kingdom Fungi; phylum Basidiomycota; class Agaricomycetes; order Agaricales; family Mycenaceae; genus Roridomyces; species Roridomyces roridus. The sequence goes on along the minus strand of JARKIF010000035.1, from coordinate 514,291 downwards.
GGAGTAACGAAGCACTCGATGAGGTGCAGGTTGGTGAGCGGTGTCGTGCCCGCGGGGAGGTCGGTCAAGTGCGCAGCGAGATCATCGAGGAGGGCTGCACAGGAAAGGGTGAGGCGCTGGAGTGCGGGTAGCTTGAAGATGCTACTGATATCCGTGAGACGCCAGAAGCGATTCTCATTGCCAGCCCAATGGATTGTCACTGGATAGTATGAGCAGTGGGCGACGGGGAACACAGAGGAAAACGCACGAGTCTCGAGATTCTGCAAGCCAATACCGCGGGCGGCCTCAGAAAACAATAGTCGGTAACCCTGCAGGAGATCTCTCCATCGTCTGCTTGTATACCTCCAGCGCTGATAGTTGGCGAATGAACTCTCCATCGACAAACCCCGGAGGTGGGTCATTGTCCCGATTGTCGGCGTCAGCGCCTCGATGTCCGTTTCCTTGTGGTACTCTGGGAAGAGATCCAGGCTTTCGACGAAATTGAAGCGCTGCTGAGAGCTCAGAGCGTCGGCGAGGCACTTCGCTTGGGAGCCGGCGGTGATCACCATGGAGCGGTAGAGGATTGGCTCAGCCAGGAGGCGGGCGAGACGACATGTCAGGACGAGATTGAGGAGTGACTTTTGGTCTTGAATGGCGTCGATGATGGCGAGCAGAAGCTCTGTGGGTAGCGAAAGGAGCGTCGACGACATGGAAGAAGAAGAGAAGCGACAATGATGGCGATCAATCACGTGGATTGGCCGCCACGTATAGTGATGTTCAGGGCCCGGCCTGAGCCCGGAAGCCGGGCCTTGCCGAGCCCGGGTATCATCAAGCCGGGCCCAGCCCACTGTCGGGCCTGGCCGGGCTCAGGGCTCAGGCTTGAGAAATGTCAGGCCCGACTGAGCCCACCGAGCCCGGGCTCGACATGTAATCCTTTTTGACTTACATGCCGGCATCCATGCTCACCCGTTCTTTGGGGAGTCGATGGAACACAATCATTTTGGCTCAAGTGCCATCAGTCACCCCGTCGGCTGCCACGTCACCGTCGCTCTCGACCCCGTGACCACGCACATTCAAATATTCATGGTCCTCGGAGGTTAACGCGCTCCCCAGCGGAGTCTTGGCTCATGCAACAACTCAAAATTGCATGGACTGTGTATGCCGACACCACAATCCACGAATGTTTCCTACTCCGTAAGCTCTTGTTTCGCCAGCCAGTGATTTTAAATTTCCAACAGGGTGGGGAGGAGGACACCGAGAAGGGCGGGGAACCTGCCCAGCAGCTCGGACAACCAGGGACATCTTGATTGACGATGACCCGGATAATCGGAGCATTTGTGTATTCAATTGTCTGACTTGATTACGCCTTGATCTCGCCTCACTGATATGCCCGGGCTCAAGCCCGGGTCTTCGGCTTGGGCTCGGCCTGGGCGGGCTTGGGCTTGGGCTCAGGAAATATGGAGCCCGAGCCGTCCCAAGCCGGGCCCATGCCCGGGCATCCAGGCCAAGCCGGGCCCTGAACATCACTAGCCACGTAATTCCGCCATTTTTTTCCATCCTCTCTCAATCCTCTCCTCTTTCCCTGCCCTGCGGGCCTCCTTGGGGTTTTGCTTTCGCTGGATACATAACCCTAGGACCGAGGGGGTGGGTTCAGGGTCGGTTCTCCCGGCGACCTCTCCCCGCCACGCCACGTGTACCGCAAATCCACACGCCTGCTGCGCACGAAAGACTCCACGGCTGAACGAGGCTACCGACCTAATGCGTCTGAAAAACAAGCACTGCCCGGCAATTTCAGTCATTGCGATGCACTTTGTTCCCGACGTGGGAGGTCGGGTGGAGCGTTTGCGGCCTCCGAAGCCCACTGCCGAATGTGCCGAGCCCTTGAAACATCTTCTAGGTCCTCCGGCCGACTGCTTTCTGCGTGCGGTACTGTCGATCTTCGGCTGGATTGGAATCATCCCACATCGCACGACGGTACAAGGAAAATTTCTTGTGCTGTGTCTCCGAGGCGATACAAGCACTTGCCTTACGGTATTTAAATGTCCCTCCTCTATACCTGCCCAGCACTCACTCCCGCCCCCCGTCGTTGCAACCCCACTGCATGCCAGGGAAGCACGTCCGGTTCTCCACTCAGAACACATACCACTCTTCGGACAATTCCTCCTCACGAACTTTCACGCCACCTTCCAATGCATTCACGAATCTCCCCACTTCAGCACCTCATGCTCCCCGTCGGTCCTACACGGATCCCTCAGCGGGCAAGGCCTGCGCGCACAATCTGCTCGCACAGAGGAGCACCCCTCTCCTCTCTTACGACCTCACTCTGCACCCGTCGTCCGTCACCACGCATTACCATGGACTCTCCTCTGCGAGCATGTCCGAGCCCGCCGTCTACCCTCCACAACCAACACTCACGATCCAATGCTCCCACCTCCCGTGGTTATTGTGAGAGAAGAGGGAAGAGGGAAGGATGTATTGAAGATGATAATAGAATACAGCAGAGGGTAGACTACCTTATATACTGTAGTGGTTGAAACAGGCACGGAGGTTACATGTGGGAGCGGAGTCCGTCCATGCGGTGTCTAGCCAATGAGGACTCTAGAGGGTTGGTGAATAAGCAAGAGTGGAAACAATACCATGTGAGGTATGGTTGGATAAAAGGTTAGGATAAAAGGTTGAATGGAGTGAAACACATTGGAGGTCCGTTCAATCGGGCGTGACTCCAGGTTGAGTCTAGATGGAGTCTAGGCCCAGAAATTCAACAGTGGTCATTCACCGTCCCCGCATCCAACCGTCGATACGTGACCGTCGCAGACGTCCTCTCGTCTTTGTACCACGGCCTCCGCACGCACATTACTCCGGCGGAGTTCCAGGCACTCAGCCCGCCGAAGCTCATGCGGCAGGTCGGGGCGGCATACGCTGCGCGATATAGGCGGCTGGAGGGGCATCGGGGGTATGCCCATGAAAAGGCTTCGGGAGTCCGACGTGTGGACTATTTGATGGGGTGTAATGAATTTCGCGGGCTGACGTCTACAAGTACGCCTGGTGTTTGGCGTCTTCATGTTGCGTGAGGCTTGTCTACAACTCGGACTAGAGCGATTGGACTCTTTACTTCTACGTTACTTCTACCACGATTTTTACGAACTTGATACCCTCACAATGCACATACCAGTATGATTATGCCTTTCAAACTCTTCTGGAACATGTCGAGATCTTCATCGAATCAACTACTTGCAGTCAATTAAGTCCTGAGATGGAGGCGATGCGTAAAGAACTACTTCATTGGGAGGGCAAGAACCAATGGATGATTATGCCTGTGGTCTTTCAAGCTGTGTCAACCTTAAGAACAAGAAAGAGACATTGGGAAGTACTTTATGTGCAATTCAAAGAAGATTTCTTTCTCAATTGTTTCATTTGAAAGAACCTCTTTGACCGCATTCAACTGAAAGGTGTTGCCAAAGAACCAATGATGTGATCATTCCTTTGTCCAGTTCGCCACTATTTAAGAGCTCTTTCCACGCTTCCCACTCCGTTTACTACCAGTATGTGTCAGAACGCAGCCATCGACGTGGAAGACCCCTTCTCCGGTGAGCAAATTGCCACTGGGTCAAACATCCTGTTGAAAGCCGATTTCATTCTGCGCATCAGTGATGCTGTGGATTTCCACGTCCATCGGGATATCCTCAGAGCCGTCTCTGGCTTCTTTGAAGGATTGTTCGCGTTCCCCGGTGGCGATAGCTCTCCGAAGCACCTCGTCAAAGAGGGCAGGCCCGTCTTAATCCTTGAGGATACGGTAAGCGGAGCCCTCCGCCGGGTCCTTTCGCTCGCCTACCCGACGCAGTCTCTGGCACAGTACACACCCAAAACAGAGGACCTGCACATCATGGTCCCGGCTCATTCCTTTGCCCACAAATACCAATTCATCGGCGTACAACACCTTCTAGAAGAAATGCTCGAGAGCTCGCTTCTTCGACACCAACCCACACCGAGATTACCCCATTGCTTTGCTTTGGGGACTCGGTGAGGTGGCGCGCAAAGCTGCTCTCGCTACCCTGAAATTCACATTTTTACCTGTGGTGCCCGACTTTCCCGAGATGCAGATCCTACCCTGGGTGACCGCAAACAAGCTTCTCCGGTTTCATCGAACCTGCGCCATGGCTTCACAGGAGCTGGTCAGATTAAATCTTCACTGCCCGGGGATCGTCGTCTCGGTTCTATCCAGCCACTTCGCATTCACCGTACCGTTCTTTGACGCCGGAAAGCCCGTCGCAGCGGGCGTCAATCGAATCTTTGCGTGGTGGAAGTCGGCTGAGGGGCACAGCGAAGAGTGTGTTCCCAGCGCCAACGCTGCAAGCCAGGGGTCTGTCCACTTCATGATCGCCCCGGGCACGGGAGTCCGACTCTTCCAACGAGCCGTTCCATGGTTCCAGACTCATCTCCGTCGGGTTTCGGATCGGCTGCTGGGGGTCACACCGTGCCCTGGCGTCGGGTTCGGAGTCATGCTTCGAAATGCTTCCCCCGAGCTGCGCAAGATTATCGATGCATGCCCGACGTGTGTGCGCAGCGCAAATGCGGATCTTGTTACTTTCTCTCAGCAGTTGCAGAGTAATATTCCAGAGTCGAACCGAATGATCGGTGTGTTCCTTCTTGGCTTGCACTATCTAGATCTGACCGACGAAGCGTAATTCAAGCTCAGCAAACTTGGAATGAACTTTGAAGAGTTTTTTGCTTGCATAATTTCGCTCTCTTCCACTCCGACGCCCAGCGTGGCGCGTCAATGACGGCGAGGCTGCTGCCATTGGTAGCTGGTTCTCCCCGCCGAGTGCCTCCAGGATACACTCGTGGCCCCGTTACTATACCTTTATTCTACAAGAAATGACGCCCAGAGGCGGAATTCATCAATTCAGATATTTAGAAGAGAACATGGTCCATGATAAACTGCATACCCTCCTTGCGGAAATCCTACCCATCAACTTGTCAATCGCCCAAGCGAAAAGTGAGGAATATCAAGCACTCACATCATCCTCGACTGTCGACCCCTGAGTCTGCCACACCATATTCGACGCACGCTCAGAGTACTGTGGCCATTGGATCTTTGTGGGTACTGACAAGTCGTTCGTTCATTGGGAAATTTAGGAACACAAAAGAGAAGCACATACTGTTAGCCGTGTTGGGATCCCCGGTAGCCACAAAGGCCGCCCAGGAGGCAGCCATATACGAGCCGAGGAAACGGTCTGCGATGGGCGCACCGGGACCGAGGTACGTGGCTGTGAATTTGTTGGCTTTCCAGAAGGCGGTACTGGAGTTGTACGGGTTTTTGAATGAAATGACAACGAGGACAAACACACGTACTCGTTGTTTTGCAAATTGAACATATACGAGACCTAGGGCGTGTAAGATCGTGGTTATAGAGATCGAAGACTACACACCTCCAGAAAATGCGAGATGAAGTCGATAGGGGCGAAACCCGTGTCCCACGGGACGTGGTTGAACCGATACTTGTACACCGGCACCTCCGACGACGCGTGCTGAGCAAGCCAGCGCGCCCCACTGTCCAATCGCAAGTCCATATATCAGCTTCGAGTCAATTGCACGTAGAATTTAAGAAAGGGAAAAAAACACGCACGCAGCCAGTTCAATATCCCCATTCACCGCCGTCACCCTCTTATTCTGCGTCCCAGGCGGGCTACCCTCCGGCTGAAGGTCCCCTGTTTCAAACGGGCATCCCAAAGCAGGGACGTCGGGGTACAAATCCAGCAGCGGCATCTGCAACTCCGGTGGCGCGCTGACGAGTGCCGCAGCTTGCTCAGTCGTGTTAGCGCCGAGCGGTGAGAAGGCACGGCCCTCGTCGGTGTTGCTGCCGACCTGAGATCGTTGTTATTCAGGAGGAAGATGGAAGAGAGGCGAAAGAAGCAAGACGCACGATAAACGGTACCCTCACCCACGTCCCATCCTTATATCCCTGCAACATCCCGGGCACCTTGACAAAATCGCCATCAAACACAGGTCCCTGGGCGATCGCGTTGTTGCGGAACACGTCAACTGGGAGAGACCGCACACAGGCAAGCTGAGCCTGGGCTGTCCCATTGACGGTCGACGCACACGTCGTGTTGGCGATGAGATTGTCAAAGGCGGCCTGTACGGAGGGGTCGGTGGCGAGGCTGAAGTTGCCGCCGAACGAGCCGCTCTGGGAGATGGTTTGGTGGAAGAGTTTGTCATCGCGACCAGCGTAGGCGGTGACTTGGACGTGAACGCTCTCCCCTCCGGCCTGTTTGCATGCTCAATAGAGCTAGAAGACTGGGAGGAGAATGACGTACACTGTATCATATTCAGCAGCAGAATTGGATGGATCATGATCAACATACCTCTCCCCGGCAATTGTCACACGCCTGGGCAGTCACATAGTCAGCGCAAAAAGAAACAAATCCCTTATGACGGACACACGTTGGATCACCACCAAATTTGACAATATTCTCCTGAATCCAATGCAGGGCCAACCGCTGATCGCGCACGCCCATGTTGAGTGAGCCCTCGTCCGCGAGAGCCTTGCCAGCCAGGAAACCGAAGGCACCGAGGCAATAGCTTGGTCCATAAGCCAAGGACAGATGGACGGAGAGAGCACGTACTTGATCCCGACAAAGACGATGGGATTTCCGTTTGCGATGGACGAGTCGACGATCCATGAGCCGTTGTAGCGGAAGTCGGCCTGTCTCGGCATTAGCTAGTAGAAGATGAGGCCAAAACCGCAATGATAGACGCACGCTTCCACCGGTGACCTATCCACCAGTCGGCTCGAGTCAGGATAAAACTCACATAACCGCCACCGTGGACTGTGGGTGCGGGTGTTCATAACTCCGGTATAATCAAAAAGAAAAACGACGCACTCCACACCATAACCGGCACAGGTTTGCTCTCCTGGACCCCCTTGGGCCGAATGACGTTCAGCGTCAAGCAGTCTTCCGAGCTAGGGAAACCCAGGTTGTCGTCCTGTGATGTGCGCGTACGAGTCAGCCAGCGTCGACTAGTACTGGAGTGGACGCACAAATCCTTGGTTCGGTGCGGACCAACAGTGCGGACCGTACGCCGTGGCGTCCAGATTCCCGAAGGAAGCGTTACTAGCCGTGGAGTAATGGGTCTCGTTGAGAGGGAAGAAACAACAAAACAACGGACATGGAACGCGGCGGGCGGAGCCGCAGATCGCCGATAGGTGGTTGGGCGTAGGGAATGCCCAGGAATGCGGTTTGATTGAATTGGGGGAGGTCGACGCCACTATTGGATGTTAGTTAGCCGTCGAAGGGACGGGTCATTGAGACGCACTGAAGAGTCCCGTTCTTGATCGTTACAGTAGGCTGCTTAGCGGTGACGCCGGCAGCGAGAGCCAAGCCCGCGAGGAAGATGGTGGCTCCGAGCATGGTGGTGGGTGGCCTTGGTCCATTGTCATATGAGGAGAGGCGGCTTTTAGCATGAACCGAGGTCGCAACAGGGTATCAGATGACGGGGTCAAGTGGTCTCTGGGAAATCTGAAATCGCGAGAAGGATGATCCGAGAGGGCGGGGCGACTCCATGACGGCGGCCGGCGCGCCTTTCTGTGCTGACAAACGCTTGGCGGGGAGAAGATGGGAGAATATACAGCTGTTTTCAAAACTGTATACGGGTTTGGAGCCTCGCTCCGCGTTCGTCTTTGATGACCTTTGTTTGACGGAGAGTCGAGCTTCTGCTCCACTCAACTCCACAACTCAATTCAAGAGCCGTGCCGTGGCTAGACGGGATTGCCCTTTCCGGGCAGGCGAGTGGAGTCAAAGCAGACTCACCGGCACACAGAGGTCAACACAAATGAAGGTGGAGCACTGTATCAAACCCGTATACAGTTTTGAAAACCGCTGTATCATGCGGAAGGGAGAGAGTCTTGAGGCCTTCGCCAGCGGATTTACGAGATGATGGTGGTGCGGAAGAAAGTTTCAGACATCCGACGCCCACATGTGTACAAAGTTTGATGGTCAGCAGCCGGTGAACTCCGGTGAAGTTCCCAGCAAGTTCCCAGCGCCGGACTATTTACAATTGTCCGGCGCTCAGTACCACTGGCAGCTCATGCTCCAATATATTTGTGGAATGTGGGTTCTACGCACAAATGTCGTGGTACAGAAACAAAAGAAAGAATCCAGACACAGTGCTATGTCCTGACCAGGAATCGAACCTGGGGCAAGGGCCTTGCAACTGAAGCGGAGGTAAGTATACAAGGCCCTTGACGAGGTGGGGAGAGTTGCGCGAGCTCGTACCTCGATCAGTTAGAAGACCTTAGACCGCCGTTTCTTTTGCTGCGGTGTCTCCACTGGGCTTGTACAGCGGAGCTTCAGACTGGGCGATGAACCCAGGATTGGGTGACTAGCGCGAGATGGTGGATACATTGAATGGAGATGGTGGCCCATGGTGGCGACATGGTGGAAAAGACAGACTTCAGAAGAGACGCTGATGCATTGATGACTCATTGCCACATGACTGCGGATCCCATCAGATCGGTCTCGGAACCTTGATCGCTGTATGACGTGGCTTCTCGGCATCTCTCACCTTACTCTCCTTTGCTTCTCGCCTTGGCGCAACCTGGAGAAGACCCAGGAGAGGGATCTCAGCCTATCTCAGCAGATATCAGCCCATAGCTGTGGAAATTGCCAAGAAACTGCGATCTTACATACACCAGCGCGGGTCGCGACAGCGTGTCTGCGCACTGCTGCGCCTGAGGTGATACCAAGGCGATACGTGTCATCTCAGAGGTCGGCACCTCTCGGCACTCGAGTCACCGCTGGTGTCAATTACTTAAATGCGACGATCTTTCTTGCTGCCACCATGCACGATTCGACAGGCGACCCTTCTCCTCCTCCTCCTCCTCCTCCCCATGACGCGAAGAATGGCAGACGAAAATTCCTCCTGTTTGGGCCCCGACAGACAACGGAGGAGCCAGACCCACAGCCAGAGGACAAACCCAAGGTGCCACCGGTATCCTTCTTCAAACTATTCCGGTATTCCCGTCTCCTCTGTCCATCGACACCCCTAACAATGACCAGATTCGCGACACGGGGTGAACTCGTTCTGAACTTCCTCGGCCTCATTGCAGCCGGTTCTGCGGGTACCATCGCGGTTCGTAGTCTGCGATAAACCCAATCTACGACTGACTTTGACCTCGCAGCCGCTAATGAGCATCTTTTTCGGCAACCTCACACAAGATTTTGTCACCTTCACTCTGGCCTTGGCGGAGGCGCAGAGTGGGACACCCGGTGCAGCTGCCGGGCTCTCCGTCGCCGCTGCCCACTTTCGACATTCATCTGGGAGGAACGCGGGGTACCTGGCGTTGCTTGGTCTGTCTTCTTCCGCTTTGAAGATATCATGAGTGACCGGAATTAGGACTGGGAGAATTCTTCACAACCTACCTCTACATGCACACCTGGGTTGTTACCTCGGAGCTCAACGCCAAGCGGATTCGCGAGCGGTATCTCCAGGCCGTCCTGCGACAGGATCCCGCGTTCTTCGATTCCGTCGGGGCAGGCGAGATCGTTACACGTATACAGACGGACACGCGTTAGTAGCAATATTCACCTGCCCGTTCTCGCAGCTTACGTTCTGTAGATCTTGTGCAACAGGGTATCTCGGAGAAAGTCGCACTCGCTGTCTTTCTTATGGCGAGCTTCTTTTCGGGGTTCATACTCGCTTACATCCGCTCTTGGCGCATGGCGCTCGTGCTCTCCACCATGCTTCCGTTCATGTCCCTCATCGGTGGGCTCATGGGCAAGTTCGTGGCCAAGTACACCGAGTAAGCCTGTACCTTTGTCTTTCCTTCCTTCTCAACGCCTGCCCACAGGGCATCCCTCAAGCACGTGGCAGAGGGGGGAACCCTCGCGGAAGAGGCCATCTCTACCATCCGGACTGCACATGCGTTTGGCACACAGGAGACGCTGGCACGCATGTACGATGCCTTTGTACTGCACGCGCGGCGAGTGGATATGCTCGTGGCGACGTTCACGGGTGGGATGATGGGGTTGTTTTATTTCGCTGTTTTCGCAGCATATGCGTTGGGTGCGTCGGGTTGATTCTTCCGTTCATTGCGGGGTGTTGATCGTGTTGCAAGCATTCTCATATGGAGTTACGTTGGTGAATCGGGGTGAAGGTATGTGGAGATTGGCTACCCGGTTCCCAGACTGAGTACTGTAGTGGATGCGGGAGCGGTGGTCACATCATTCATGGCCGTCCTTCAAGGCACTTTTGCACTCGTCATCCTCGGGCCACAGATGCAGTGTTCGTGCCATTCTCTCCCATTATTGCATGCTCATCATCCCGCAGCAATGGCACTCGCCACTGGCGCCGCCGCGAAGCTCTTCGATACCATCGACCGAGTGCCGCCATCCATTGATTCAGCAGATCCCGGCGGTGCGAAACCCAGCCCCGTTTCAGGAGCGCTCACCCTCGAGCACGTGAGCTTCGCGTACCCGACCCGCTCCGAAACGCGTGTCTTGCACGACGTGTCGTTGGAGTTCCCCGCGGGCACTACGACGGCGCTCGTCGGTGCATCTGGGTCAGGCAAGTCGACGGTATTGGCGCTGGTGGAGCGATTCTACGATCCAGTTCCAAACGATGCCGAAGCGGTGGGTGTCATACGGCTGGATGGTATGGACGTCAAGGAGATCAACATCAAGTACCTGCGTGCCCAGATGGGTTACGTTGCGCAGGAGCCGGTGCTTTTCAATGCTAGCGGTATTTACTTTCCCTCCTCTCCTCCTTCCCCCGTTCTCTCATTCCCCTACGCCAGTGCGCGACAACGTAGCCTACGGTCTCCTCAACTCCCCGTACTCAGAACTCAGCCCTGAAGACCAATTTACGCGCATCCGTGACGCATGCATCTGCGCCCACGCACACGACTTTGTCTCCAAGCTCCCGGAAGGGTACGACACACTCGTTGGAGAGCGTGGATTCCTCCTTTCAGGGGGTCAGAAGCAAAGATTGGCCATTGCGAGGGCTATCGTCAAAGATCCGAAGATTTTGTTGTTGGATGAGGCGACGTCGGCGCTTGATACGGAGAGTGAGGGGATTATGCAGAGTGCGCTTGATAGGGCGAGGAAAGGTGAGTTCTTCGATTCGGATCGAGAGCAGTGGTAACCTCGTGAAGGACGCACTGGGATCGTTATAGCACACCGACTGTCGACAATCAAGGACGCTGATTCGATATATGTCATGGCGGAGGGTAAGGTTATGCAACACGGCACGCACAACGATCTCCTCGGGGATTCCGCGGGTTTGTATGCGCAGCTCGTCGAAGCGCAGAAGTTGCGGGACGACAAGGAGGACTCGGTCACATCCGTTTTCGAGTCCTCGACACACCCTGCGGAAGGTACCAAGATAAAAGCGCAAGATTCATCCGAGTCGCTGGAGAGTCTGGCGAAACAGCAAACCACCAAAGCGGAGGAGGGGCAGGGGACGATTGGGATTTTCGACCTCTTTTGGAGGTTGGCCCAGATCAATCGGAGTTCCTGGAGGAAGTATGCTGTCGGTTCCGTCTTTGCTATACGTGCGTCATTCCTTGCTTCATTTCGATGCAAGTTTTTCATTGGATGACAGTGAGCGGCATGGTGTGTATCTACGGGTGTTCATATGCTATAAGCTGATCAATCCTGCACTCAGATATACCCCGCGTATAGTGTTATATACTGTGAGCCTCCTGCAATTCTCTCAATATCTTCGTTGACGCAGACGGCCCTTGAAAGCCAAAGGCATCGCGGCGTTCTCCGAACCCGATCCCCATGTCAGTTCTTCGATGTTCAACGTTCAACCGATCTCACGCGTTGTCCCAGACCCGCAGACACCTCGGCGATCGTACGGCGCTTTACATGTTCGTCGTGGCCATCGGTGGAGGGGTATGCATTTCCATGGTAACTAAATGTTCGGAATAATCAACCGACGCCGTTGACGGGCTTGCAGCAAAACTACCTCTTCGGATCGGCTGCTGCGTCGTTTACAGGCAAACTCCGATCTCAGCTCTTCCGTGCGATATTGGGGCAGAAGAGTACGTCTTTCCTTCCTCCATTCCATGCACTTTCCTGAGTAGCGTTCAAAGTCCAGTTCTTCGATGGGAACGAAAATAATGTGCGTATTCTTGGTTCTATGAAGATTGATTGATGGACGCAAGTGGAATGTAGACGGGCAGCTTGACGTCGAATCTCAGTGACCATCCACAGAAAGTCAAGGGTCTCATTGGTATAACGCTCGGCGCGTGAGTTTCCTTCCCTCTCTGCATCTTCGATGCTCATTTCCTCAGAATCATCGAATGTATAGCGACCCTCACCGCTGGGTGGATCGTAGGACTGTGAGTCATGGATTTCATAGCACAACGAGACTCGTTTTGAATGAATGTAGTATATTCGTTTGGAAACTGGGACTCGTTTCCATCGGTGCCTAGGACCTCCTTGCCCCATCTATCCATCCGCTCACTGACTGTTTCCAGCCTGCGCCCCAGTCCTCTTCCTCACAGGCTACGTCCGTCTCCTCGTCATCGTCCTCAAGGACGAAACCAACAAACGCGCATACGCCTCCTCCGCCCTCCTCGCCTGCGAAGCCTCCGCGTCCGCCCGCACCGTCGCCGCCCTCACCGCGGAGGACCACTGCTGCGCACTCTACAGCGCCAGTCTCCTCCAACCGTTGAACAACGCGAGGAAGGCAGCGCTGTGGAGTGCCCTCCTATTTGCGCTGTCGCAGACGATTTCGTTTTGGGTTATTTCGTTGGTGATGTGGTATGGAGCTGTGCTAGTTTCGAGGAGGGAGTGTACGACGTTCGAGTTTTTCATCACGTTGACGGCGGTGAGTTGAGCTTGATTTTGATTGTGTAATTTAACTAACGAGGGCGATAGGCGACGTTTGGGACTATGAATGCGGGGAATGTCTTTTCTTTTGCACCAGATCTCTCCATCGCACGCGCAGCCGGAACTTCCATCATCCGGCTACTCGAATCCAGTCCAGGGATACCCATTCCTCACCTTCCTGTAGGGGCCGAGAAGAGTGCTGAGGAGGAGAAATCCCACTCAACCCCCGCAGGACATCTCAAATTCGACTCGGTGCACTTTAATTACCCCACGCGCCCCGGAATCAAAGTCCTCCGTGGGCTGTCGTTCGAGGTGAGGCCTGGGGAGTTTGTCGCGCTGGTTGGGGCCAGCGGGTCCGGGAAGAGCACGGTGTAGGTGCTGATTCATTGTAAGAGAGTGTTGTTGACTGCCTTGATTACAGGATTCAGCTCATTGAGAGGTTTTATGAGTGCGGCGGGGGAACGATAAGTGTACGTAGTTGGTTCTGTGTGCGGCTTACATACTCATCTCTGTGTTTGCAGCTTGACGGCGTTCCCGTGGATACGTTGGATATCCAGGATTATCGCCGCGAGATGGCATTGGTTTCGCAGGAGCCGACGCTCTACGCTGGAACGGTGCGCCTGGACCTTACCTTTGGTTTCATCTGCTAATCCGGAACAAGATCCGATTCAACATCCTCCTCGGCGCTATAAAACCCGAGGCCGATGTGTCGCAGCAAGAGTTGGAAGAAGTCTCTCGTGATGCGAATATATTGGAGTTTATACAGTCTTTGCCCGAGTACGTTACATTTTCTGTTTTCAGCCCTTGCTGATCTGGACATGCACAGTGGATTCGAGACACAGGTTGGTGGGAAGGGATCGCAGCTTAGTGGCGGGCAGAAACGTACGCTAGTCCTCTCGGAGATGACTGAGTACTACATGACACTTTTCAGAACGCATCGCAATAGCTCGTGCACTCGTTCGAGATCCTCGAATTCTTCTCCTCGACGAGGTAAGTAGCGTGTATTATCGAAGAAACGCTGACACCTCTGGCATCTAGGCTACGTCCGCACTCGATTCGGCTTCGGAGAAAGTGGTCCAGCAGGCCCTCGACAACGCCGCTGCAGGCCGCAGCGTCGTCGCTATAGCGCACAGACTTTCGACGATTCAGAACGCGGATCGGATGTGTGTTGAAGTTCAAGTCAAATGCCAAGTAAACAGCTGCTTAGTTCCAACAGATATTTCATGAAGGACGGGGTGATCAGTGAATCTGGGACACACGATGAGCTGTTGAGGCGGGGTGGGGATTATGCGAGTTTTGTGCGGTTGCAGGCGTTGGAGACAAGGGATTGAACGGCTTTGATTGTGATACCTATTATATACAAATACATACCCCACTCACTAGGAATTGTTTCGATTGCAGATATTCAAGAAGGAGATGATGTTCAACTCTCAACGACTGAAAGCAGCAGGGTCAGCTTTCGGACAGGATGGATACTTACTTGTACTCACTTTGGGTTGACGTAGATTGGGCATTTGGATTTTTCGGTCTAGCATGTTTCGCGACCGTATCCCTCATCAGCCTAACCATCGATCAAGAGAGACGTATGGTCCGCACTGATATCCAAAGCAACAAGCGTCGGCCATTGCGACGCGAGCCGAGGAAGAGTGGACCGAGGAGGCGGAATCCCGTTCTTCAAGTCTCGTTCGGCCTTTATCTTCGTGTCCAGCGTCAGCTGTTCGGCACGCACCGGATGGGAAGAGGAAGAGAAACAGCTTACCTGGGCTTTGGCAACATCCAACCCAAGCGCCGCTTGGGCGAACACCGTATCCGACGGCTCGCCAACATTGGATAGGTAGCGCATCGAAATGGCTTTGACTCCAATAGCTGTGGTAGCGCATCAAATGTCGAATCACGACAAGGACTAAGGACGATCGTACCTGCCTCATCGTCCAACGCTTCAAACAGTTTCGCGTCGGTGACCTCGCCCGCGCGTCGAAGAATATTCTCCTACAATGAAATGCCAGTTGGGCGTGGACGCGGGATGCGGGAACTAGGTCCGTTACCGCTAGAGCGAAGAGATCTTTGGAGAAGGGGTCGCACTGAAAGGCCTGTGTAAATCCGTGTACTACTGCAAAACGTCGACTTGCCTCATCATCTTCAGAGTGCTCTTTCTCATGTGTCTCCGAATCCGCCTACGAAAAAAGGTGAGACCCGGGTAAACCGTGAGTGAAGGTGGCGGACCAAAACATCGGGCAGGCCGCGTTTCAGATCCGAGGCGGTTTCGACGGCAGATTATGGCCTAGTCGTTCCGTTCTGGGTGGCGCACCCTAGGATTAAGTATGGGCGATTCTGCATTCTCAACCCTGTTTCCGGATGATGGCAATTTCGCGTGTGAAGTGTGGCAGAATATTATTGAACGTGCGTCGCTTCAAGTTGGAGGGGATTATCAGCTGCATGGTATCCTCATTCCGAAGGGTCTGATGGACCCGCGTCTCTGGCTCGTCCCCTTGAGGACGCATGAGATGGACAAGTTTTATCCGAGGCTCGTGGGGCTTTCGCGGAAGATCCGTCGAGGCGAATTGGTGGAGGCGGATCTTGAGCAGCAGATTGATTTTTTGTTGGGGTCGGCGCCGAACCTTCTTGAAATGCACTAAATCTGTGTATGTACGAGTATTTGGGGAAGATCTTGACACCCAGAATAGTTTGAAAGGCATAATCATATTGGTATGTGCATTGTGAGGGTATCAAGTTCGTAAAATCGTGGTAAAGTAAAGTATCAGAGTCCAATCGCTCTAGTCCGAGTTGTAGAAAATCCTCACGCAACATGAAGACGCCAAACACCAGGCGTACTTGTAGACGTCAGCCCGCGAAATTCATTACACCCCATCAAATAGTCCACACGTCGGACTCCCGAAGCCTTTTCATGGGCATACCCCCGATGCCCCTCCAGCCGCCTATAGCGTGCAGCGTAGGCCGACCCCACCCGACGCATGAGCTTTGGCGTGCTGAGTGCCTGAAACTCCGCAGGGGTAATGTGCGTACGGAGGCCGTGGTACAAAGACGAGAGGACGTCTGCGACGGTCACGTATCGACGGTTGGATGCGGGGACGGTGAATGACCACTGTTGAATTTCTGGGCCTAGACTCCATCTAGACTCAACCTGGAGTCACGCCCGATTGAACGGACCTCCAATGTGTTTCACTCCATTCAACCTTTTATCCTAACCTTTTATCCAACCATACCTCACATGGTATTGTTTCCACTCTTGCTTATTCACCAACCCTCTAGAGTCCTCATTGGCTAGACACCGCATGGACGGACTCCGCTCCCACATGTAACCTCCGTGCCTGTTTCAACCACTACAGTATATAAGGTAGTCTACCCTCTGCTGTATTCTATTATCATCTTCAATACATCCTTCCCTCTTCCCTCTTCTCTCACAATAACCACGGGAGGTGGGAGCATTGGATCGTGAGTGTTGGTTGTGGAGGGTAGACGGCGGGCTCGGACATGCTCGCAGAGGAGAGTCCATGGTAATGCGTGGTGACGGACGACGGGTGCAGAGTGAGGTCGTAAGAGAGGAGAGGGGTGCTCCTCTGTGCGAGCAGATTGTGCGCGCAGGCCTTGCCCGCTGAGGGATCCGTGTAGGACCGACGGGGAGCATGAGGTGCTGAAGTGGGGAGATTCGTGAATGCATTGGAAGGTGGCGTGAAGGTTCGTGAAGGGGAATTGTCCGAGGAGTGGTATGTGTTCTGAGTGGAGAACCGGACGTGCTTCCCTGGCATGCAGTGGGGTTGCAACGACGGGGGGCGGGAGTGAGTGCTGGGCAGGTATAGAGGAGGGACATTTAAATACCGTAAGGCAAGTGCTTGTATCGCCTCGGAGACACAGCACAAGAAATTTTCCTTGTACCGTCGTGCGATGTGGGATGATTCCAATCCAGCCGAAGATCGACAGTACCGCACGCAGAAAGCAGTCGGCCGGAGGACCTAGAAGATGTTTCAAGGGCTCGGCACATTCGGCAGTGGGCTTCGGAGGCCGCAAACGCTCCACCCGACCTCCCACGTCGGGAACAAAGTGCATCGCAATGACTGAAATTGCCGGGCAGTGCTTGGGAGTCTTTCGTGCGCAGCAGGCGGATTTCCGGTACACGTGGCGTGGCGGGGAGAGGCGGTGCTATTTGCTGACGCCTCGGAGTGCCCACCCCTCGGTCCCAGGTTATGTATTCATAGAAAGCCGTCCCAAGGGGCCCGCAGTGCATGGACAAGACAAAGCATTTAGAAGATGGCGGGAGAAGACAAGGAGAAGAGCGACGGCCAGTCCGTGTGATTGATCGCTATCAGCTCTCCATGGTGTCATTGGCGTCGACGCTCCTCTCGCTACCCACAGAGCTTCTGCTCGCCATCTGTGACGCCATCCAAGACGAGCACTCTTTGCGCACTCTTGTCCTCACATGTCGTCTCGCCCGCCTCCTGGCTGAGCCAATCCTCTATCGCTCGCTCCTCGTCACCACCGGCTCTGAGATCTGAGCAGCGTCTCAATGCTGTAGAAACACTCGATCTCATCCCAGACTATCACAAGGAAACGGACATCGAGGCGCTGACACCGATAATCGGGACGATGACCCACCTCCGCAGGCTGACGATGGAGAGTCCATTCACGAACTATCAACGCTGGAGCTATACAGGCGAACGGCGGAGAGATCTCATGCAGGGATACCGGCTATTGTTTTCTGAGGCCGCCCGCGGTATTAATGGCTTGCAGAATCTCGAGAGTCGTGTGTTTTCCTGTGTTCTCCGTCGCCCACTGCTCATACTCTCCAGTGACAATCCATTGGGCTGGCAATGAGAATCGCTTCTGGCGTCTCACGGAGATCACTAGCATCTTCAAGCTACCCGCACTCCGACGCCTCACCCTTTCCTGCGCAGCCCTGCTCGATAATCTGGTCGAGCACTTGATCGACCTCCCCGCGGGCACGACACCCCTCACCCACCTCCACCTCATCGAGTGCTTTGTTACTCCTAAAGCAATCTCTGCTGTACTCGCGCTTCCCCGCGCATTGCGTTCCTGCCATTTAGGGAACCTGCGACATCAGGAATTCCACTACCCCGACGAGGAGCATACGGAGGCTTTGGCGGAGAGCTACCTCCATGCGCTTTGCCAGCAACGGCAATCTCTTGAAGATCTGGTATGGACAGACGCCAGCGAGGAAGACGACGGGCACGATACGGACTTTCATCATAGCGGTGACCACAGCCTCTCCGACTTCACTCAACTCCGTAATCTCACCCTGGACGGCCCATGTGCAACATTTTTCTCCATCCTGCTCTCCAAACATGCCGCGCCCCGACATGTCGAGAGACTGCGTCTCGTCCAATACGCCTTCACATCTTCCAAGATCCCCGGTATCCCACCCGCGTCGGAGTTGTGTCGCCATCTCCCCGCCCTCCGGAACCTTGACGTCATCCTCTCCAACAACGAGTATTCGATTCCAAGGTTTAACCCGCATTGGAGTGCAGAGGACTTCCGCGAGACTGTACAGCGTCTTGGTGGGGAGTTTCGCTCTGCGGGACATGGCGTGGAGGTGGTCGTTTCCATGGAGACGCGTCCGAGTGGGTTTATCCCTCCGTATCTTTTTGGGGAGAAGTTACCGAGGCAGAGGGTTGTGTATCGGTGTGGGAGGAGGGAGAGATGTTTGATGTTCCGTGAGTGTCAAGTACTAAATATTGACGACATTTTTGACTAGCGTGTACCTATATCTGCTCGTGGAACGTACGGCTGAAATGAAAGTCTTCAACCTGCTGGCTTCGACGCTCCGTTCTGCACGGATTGATCTCGTTCACAGTCTACAGATGCACTCCATGGCCAACTCTTATGTCACACTTGTCTGGAGGCCCGGGACCGCACTTTGAAACATGATGCCAACCAAGATTTGCAACTCTCATTTCCCCCGTAACCGTCGGCATGTCTTGCCGAGTTCCAACATTGATTTAGGAGGTGAGATTCAAGACCGCCAGCGCCTAGGATCGCGTTTCTACACCCAGACAGCCCCAGGCCTAGAGTATGACACAATGTCAGGGCTCCAGTGAATGGGCAATATGGCATTCCGCACTGCGTTTGCCGCATCTATTCATTTGGCATTCCGCGCAACTTCCGCGGATACTCATCCATGGAGAGATCATTCCAGTTCCAGTTAGGTCGTCCCACGTCGAAGAAAAGCCTTCACCGTTCCGAGTCTTAAAAATTTATTTTTAAGCTCGGTCTTATCGGCCCGTTTCCCGCCAAAGTAGGGGTCCAACTTTTGATCGATGACGTCTTTGAGCCTGAGTCATTCGTGCTTATGCTTTGAACATTGATCTCCCTCTATCCGCCGACGATTGCTGTGGGAACTAATATTTTTCCAGCACCAGACCCCGTTCCGAACTTCCCGATGACAGCTCGGCGCGCCTCTTGCTTCCCAAACCCTCACCGACCATCGACACCCCAATTCGACACTCGCTGGTCCCACTCTTTCATTCAACTATTGTCAAACTATTGTTTGCCATGGCTCTTCTGTGAGTATCACCTTCCTCTCTTCTTCTAAGTTCTCCCTGGGGCATACCATTGAAATGTTGTACTTTTCTCGTGTCATATGACTGGTGGTCCTGGGTGGATTGCCCCGACATCGTCCTACATACTTTTTGCCCTGTCACCCTCATCGTCTGGTTGCATCTTATCCACCCTGGACTCGGATTGCCATGCGATAGCAATGGCCCTTAAAAGCAGGTATAAAGCCCTCTCAGTAACTGCCAGCACCCAGACAATGTTATTCAAATTCCTCTCCAGCGCTTTCGTTCTCCTTGCCTTAACCCAGGTGGCCGTGTCATCCCCGCAGGCGCGGCTTCCTCAATGTTAGTACATCATCACTGGGAACAACATCCGAGCTCAATACCTACTCTTTGTTCAGGTGGCGCCGGTGTACGTCGTTCTGCGCTCATTTGCTCCTGATTATACTGATAACAACGATGCTTTCGCACAGTTGCCGGACTGTAAATACCTTTACTGTCTGTCGCCGATGTACGGATCACCACTGACTTTTTGCTTTCTGTTTGTAGGTCCTAGCACATTAGAACTTATTAGCAGCCACCCTCCTTTTGCTTGTGTCTCTAATATTTTTGCTGGGGTGGAGTGTGGAGCATGATAAGAATCATAATTCCGGGCAAGCGAGCCATGCCGCGTAGCTTGCCGAGACTTCACCACCCTTGCAGTCGTGTTGTTAGACCAGAGGAATTGCGAAAATTTCACTCTTGAAGGCCTGCTCGTCGCCGGATTCAACATCCCGCCGTTGAGTTCTTGGCTGATCCCACACACAAGCAAGCCGTGTTTCGGCAGACAACAAATGATTTGCAATCACTGAATTTTCTTGCTTCATTTTGCTCCATCACAATTTTGTTTTGCTCAGAAATATCTCGGCAAAGGGGTTGCTTGGTGGTTGCTAATAAGCTCTATTCACCTGCTGTGGTTCCTGGTGAGTCCAAACATTTATTCACATAAGAAGCCGTGGTTAAAAGCATTTTCTTTAGCTGTGTACCGGAATTCTCCCAACTGTGCTGCGTCGTTTAAAAGGAACCGCAGCTCTGGGAGATGAATGTCGAGAAAAGGGCCCCCGAATTCCGTGCTTGTTCTATGTACTTGCTTGCACTTGCATTGACTCCATTGAAACCGGTTGGGGTGATGATTGCTGGGGCGCCTTGTCTGATCCGACACGGCACGGGCAGATACCAATTGTCCTCGGCGGCGCTCGTTGCTGAGCGCATTCAACCATGAAACCTATCTAGTACTTTGGCCGTGGCTGTCGACGTATAATACCAGGTTGCCATGCTCCGTTCAACTCGGGCTAGTCTCATTCTGATGACATGAACGTCCATCTTTTTGATCAGTGTGATTCGAACACTGGGACCTCCCCTCTGGTATTGATATCGCTGTTCAATCAGTGACTTTGGTCGCCGTAAGTTGCCGTTCGACTCGGGACCGGGTGATAGGTAACAGGTTGGGATGCTTACTTTTTTCCCACGTTACCTGCCTGCTTTGGGAGGGACGATCATCTCGAACTCACAGAAACCAGCTGGCGTCGCCTAGTCCTCGCTACTATATATTCCGAGGTAGTCTGAGCAGATTGTGAAATCGACTCTAAAAACCCTGAATCTGCTTGTTCAAATACCGAATCATCTCTGCCTCAACCTTGGAATCCGCACTCCGCTTATCCGGCTTGCCGATTTTGCCCCATGGTACGAGGTACTGACGGCGCAGGTGAAAATGTGCTTGAAATGAGTCGCGGAACTTACCTGTCCGGTAATCTGCGCGGGCGTCGCCACCGTCGCACCCCACAGCGGTGCGTATGCGCCCATTCTGCGGATTCTACGTCAGCTCGGGTCCATGCGGAAGTGACTGGCGTGAGACTTGCGGAGCAGGAAAGAGTAGATATTTGGCGAGCATCTGGAACCATCTCGGCGAATCCCTGGAATCCGTCATGAGTGAGTAAATCTGGTCCGATTTTCGACGCGGAAGGAAGTAAAGAGGTTTGAGCGCACCGCGAAATCTCCGTCCAGATGGCTCCCGGATGCACCGCGCACGAGACGAGAACGTCTGAATGCGTCTTGGCCCAGTGGTTCGATATGTAGATGTTGCCGATTTTGCTCTGCGCGTATAGTCGCCTGGAAGAACGTGAATCTGTGTTGACTGCAAGGGCAAGAGAGAGAGGCGCACCAACCGGCCGTTAGATTGCCTTGTTCCTTCACCCATGCATCCCGGTCCAGTGAAGCTTTCAGACTGACAAAGTCGATTCCGCTCCCCGGCGCCCAGAGATGCCCGGAGGAGGATATGTTGATTATCCGAGCAAGACTTTGATTTTGCTCGTAAGACTTCTTGAGGGCGGGGAGCTAAAGGAAAGATGATGAGATTGAACCATTCAAGAAAGAATGGCACACGTACGAGAAGTTCTGTCAAGAGCCAATGTCCAATGACGTTCGTTCCGAATTCTGTTCCTCGGAGTGAGCGGATGAACGGGCTCAAGGAATTGGACATACGCAGGTCATAACCCTGGGCCGTAATCATGGCCGGAGGGCAGTTCATAACGCCTCTGCTCGAGTTCAATCAGAATCCAGACCTTCCAGAACTGCACGCACGCATTATTGAAGAGAATATCGAGCTTCTCCTCCTGGGCCAAAAATTGCTCCGCCGCCTTGCGCATGCTGGGCAAATCGCCGAGATCGAGCGGAAGGAATATAGCAGCTTTGTTCGTCTCTGCTTCAAGCCGCTTGATGGCCAGGGCCGCCTTGTCCGCGGAACGCGCGGCGAGGTATACTTTGGCGTTCTTCAATAGCAGCTGTTTCGCGATTTCGTAGCCGATGCCAGTGTTCAGCCGATGCCAGTGTTCCCTCCGGTGACGAGAATGACCTATACATAGCCATGTCCATGTCCGCATTTTGGATGGATGCAACGAGAACACGTACCTTTCCGGAGAGATCGGGCAGATCCCTCTCTGGGAGGAAATTCGGCGGAAAGAGACGTCCAATGACAGCGCCCATGTGCTGGGGGGTAAGGGAGAAGAGTTTGAGCGAGGATGAGACTTTCTAATCGCCTCCGGAGGTATAAGTAGTGGATGACGCGTCGCGTCCGAGTCGCACCCGGGACTAGCGAGTGCATCTTTCCCTAAGTACTTGATGCGTAGCCTAAGTTGGGCGTATTATGGGGCCGGTCTGTGTAGAGCATGCCGCATGCTGTACACAGACCGGCGCGGCAGCTTACGAACCTTCAAGTACATTGCAACAAGACACCCCGGCTTCGGTCTAAGCTACTTACCGCGGTCCCAGAGGATCCCCAGAGGATGCTTGTACACCGGGATGAGGGACTGAGTGAGCGGGGCGCGGGTGGCGAAAAACACCCGCAGCAGCGGCGGATAACCCAAGCAGTCCGAGAGGCATAGCGCAAAGAAGCTGGTGGAAGGGAAGAGGAAGGGAAGAGAAAAGTGCGGCATTCACGTGATTGATCGGCTCTCTTCCTTCCAATGACGTCACTTCCATGGTGCGTTTTTCGGATTTCTTTCCTATAGTCTCCCCGGTCCCGTGCTGATAAGTATTCTACAGTGATGATCCACTGGGCTGGATGACAATCCCTTCGGACATCTCGAGATCAGCAGTATTTTCGCCTTGTTTACCTTCTCGTGCGCAGCCCTCCTCGGCCTCGTGAAATGCTTTATTTCTCCGAAGGCAATCTCTGCTGTGTTTGCCCTTCCATGTGCGCTGCGTTGCTACCAGCTGGGCAACCCTCCATACGAGAATTTCTACCACCCTGAAGACGAGCAGCATGAGCAGATTTCACCGGTGGAATACCTCGTGGACCAACATCATATAGATTTATCATCTTAAGGAATTGGTATGGAACACCTTTGAACGTGTTCGGCTGCGACGCTCCGTTCTGTTGGAAACGGGGCCCGTTGCGTGTTGTAGATCTTGATATCGATTTTTGATGATTTATACTTAGACCTTTACGACCTCCACTTTCCCGTCATTCTCCGCGATATAGACTTGCTTTCTCACATTTTCCAAGATTCTTACTGTTTTTCTATTCTACTTATATACGGGCTCGTTCGTTGTATTTCGGTAGCTTGATTCGTGAACCCGATCATTGTTCCGTTCTCAACACGTTCAAACCGGGCTCGTTCCATGTGAGAGTTGTTATCTTTTTACTTGGTGTAGCGCAAGCGTTCCGCCACTTAGGACCCTCATTCGGCCGCGCTATGTATGCAGTCGCGCTTGACCTTGTCTGTGCTCATGTTACCTTTTCGGGACTTTGATCACCGTTCGACCCGGGACCGGGTTCTTGCATTTGGCCGATTTGCTTTTTTTTTGGATTCGAACCAGTCTTTCAGGCACGTTTGTGGTGAAGGTATTAATTAGTCCCTCAGGTAAGGATGCCGAAAAAATGACTGGTCCGGACTCCGCGCTCATTGCTTTGATACTCTTCTCATTTCTAACAGAAGCCGCTGGTCTCATTCTTCATTCTGGGAGTACTCGAATGGGTATTCACTGCGTGTTCAAACTTCATATCCTTTCGTAGCACTCTAGGCTGTGAGGCTCCGTTCGACTCGCGCTCGTATGATCCCCCGACGAACTCTGACTCTTTTTTTCTCAGTGCGACTTGACCACTTTTCAACCTTCAAGATCTCATCTTAGCGTAGATAATTCACCACTTTCAGGTAGCAAACGTTTCGGGTAAGTACCATCTGGCCAGCAAAACCAACCTCTACCGGCTGCTAGTATAATCCCCAGCTTAACTTCTCCCTTTCAGCTGGTGCAGCCATGCTCGTCCGCGCTGCCATTGTTGCCTTGGTCAACGTTCCACTCGGGATCGGGGAGTATGTCGGCGCCCCAGCATTTTTTGAACTCGAATCAGTTTTTCTGGTCTTGGCTTCTTTAGATCAGAAGCCATTCTATGCAGGCGGCCTCGTCTCATAAGCGGTGGAATGCCAGTTTTTCTCACTGCGTCAGACTGACGATTCGCGAGACCTCTCATGTGGCCTCGCTAGGCGTGCCGTTTTCATACGGTGCACTCATGCTCAACTCATGCTTGTCTTCAATGGCCGCGCTAACAAATCTGGCCCTGGACCAACCGCCGTTCGACTCGGGCCTGGTTCATAATCCCTGTGAAGGTTGCTATTCTTTTTTTTCTTCTTTTATTTCTTTCAATGCGGACTGGGTTTCTCATCTGCACACCTAGATCTGGTTCACCCGCCAATTACAACATCCCAGGCTCACGACCAGGGCCAGCGGCTTTCGTACTTGATATGAAAGAATGAGTCTTCTGCTATTGACGCTTTTCAACAGGTCACCAGCGGCGGCAGTTCCTTCCTTGTCTGAATTGTGCGGATGAATAATTACAACATCCGCCTACAGATCCGTATTTGAGGCTTGTCCCATGTCGGTGTCGGGCGGTGCCCGTCGGCCAGTGCCAGTTGGCGGCAATCACTGAGTGATGACTCGATAAGCGCACGAGTCATGGGTCGACACACGTCCCGCATGTTCTGCTTCGGCCCGGTCCGCGCAGGATTTGGCCGCCCGAAGTTCCAACTCCTCAAACCTGGGTTCAGATCAGTCGTGTTGGCCACAAAACCAGGACGCCCGAGTACATCGAACCTAACCCTGAAGCCCGACAAGGACTGTTGTTTGTGTCAGCTGAGTGGTCTCCGAGACGCGAAACTTCCGGCATCGCCGTACACGGCAATACCTGTCGGACAGCTCGCACTCTCATTGGATGCTGATGCTCATCCTCGGTAATTTACCATCTCGGGCAAGGCCATTAATACTACTCTCTCCGTCCGTGCGGCGTCTTCCGCTATGTGCGCGCGCTGCACGGTGGCCAACGTTGCCCGAAACTTGCTCGTATGCTCATGGTCCGCTCTATATTTGTGACTTGAGAGAATCCTCATGGACGACGTGCAACAGTATGCAACCAGAGGACAGGCTTGATGGACGTGCAATATATTTGCCTTTAATTGTCGTCAACGGAGACGGGAAATGGGACGGCTGGGCAGCCACATTACCTCGTCGCAGTCCGCTACGGTGGAGCATACGCGGGCCCTCCCTGTTACCATAGCCTCCTCCTCTTTTCTCCTCTTTTTTTCGCTGTCAGCGGAAGCGGGGACTCGAGGCCGCGTGGAAACGCTTCGGGCTTCTTTCCGGAATGAATCCTTTTTATTTTTGGAATCTTTTATTAGAACCACATCAGATCGTATCCGATAGCACCGGTGTTTGCTTATGATGACCCTAAGTATGGCAGATTTGTATCCCCTTGTCCACCTGTCCATCTCTACTCGCAGCCACCACCATGCTGCCCACCGCCGCTCTTTTCCTTCTACCCGCCCTCGCCGTCCACGCTCATGGCACCGGCTCCCACGAGCACGTCGCGCGGCATGCCCTCCCCAACCACTGGGCTCAGCCGCGAGACCACGCAGTGCACGCTCTCTTTGCAAGAGACGACTTCCCCGCTGTAGGCTCAGATGGTACGACTGCTTTTTCCCCTAGTAACCTTTTCTCGACCCCTAACCGTCTTGCCTTGTCCGACAGCTTGGACCGCCGCTCTTCCCCCGTTCACCCCTGCGGGCTCTCAGACGCCTGACACCACCAAGCTCCCCCAAGCCTGGGTCGACGCATACAACGCCGCCAAGGCCGCTGGCAACATTCCCACTATCCCGCAGAGCACAAGTGGCGGGCAGTACCCCAGCGGGACAGACCCGGCGAGCGCTGAAGTCTGCAGCGCGTATGTCCAATGTCGTGCGCCGGAGGACCACTTTAATGCCCCCGACGGCGCTCTTGCGCTCAATTTTGATGACGGGTGAGTGAGCGGGCTGGCCCTTGTGGTCTGTGATCTGACTTGATCGGTTTTATAGTCCGACGGACGTGAGTGATGCTGAAATTGAGTGGGGTCCCTGACTAATGATATAAATTTCACAGCAAACCAGCGACCTCCTCGATTTCCTCAAAACCAACAACGAAATTGCGACGCACTTCGTTATTGGGTACAGCATTCAACAAAACGTATCTGCCTGGGAGCTCCTCCTCAACTCTGGACACGATCTCGCCGCTCACACGTAAGCACTCCTTTACCCTGTCGAGTATATTCACTCACTTCCCAACGCAGATGGTCACACAAACAACTTACGACGCTCAGCGACATGGAAATCGTCTCGGAACTCGGCTGGAGTATGGACATCATCTACCTCTCCACCAGCGGCCGCGTTCCTCGATTCTGGCGGCCTCCCACTGGTGATGCGGACAACCGCGTCCGTGCTATCGCCAAATACGTCTTTGGGATGGAGATGGTCGTTTGGAACCAGGACACAGAGGACTGGTCGGTTAGTCGTTGCCACCGCCTCTTCCATTTCTCCTCTCATTGTCGATTAGCTCACCGAAACGCCCCCGCCTACGACGCAGGCCAAGATTGCGAGTCAGATGAACACTTGGTTGAATGGTGCGTTCCTTGTCCTTTCTCCGTTCTCTTCTCAAGTAATTGATTTAATGTAGGCCCCAAATCCCCCGGGCTCATGATCCTCGAGCACGAATTGTCCAACCTCTCAGTGGGTTCCTTCAAAGCCGCGTACCCGCTCATGAAGTCCGCCGGCTGGAACCTCCAATCCGCCGCCCGTCTCATCAACACGGGCGGAGCGTACCGTAACGCTGACGGTAACGACGCCGGTGGATCTGTGGCACCTGCCAGTCTGCTGGACTTTGCTGGGAGTGGGCCGAGTGCGACTGTCGATGGTGGTCAGCCGGCTGCTTCTGGTGGAAGTAACAGTGGCAGCGGGGCTGGGAGCAGTGCGAGCGGTGGGGCTGCGCCTCCAGCCAACTCCAACGGCGCTTCTCCTTCATCAGGGTCCGGGTCCAAGTCGGGCTCTGCGGCATCCTCGGGTTCGTCGGCTGCGCCTACGACGAACGCCGCTGCTGTTGCAGTTTCATATTCCCGATCGTTGTTGGCTGTCACGGGTGTGTTGGGTGCGTTCGGGGTCGTTTGTGCGATGCTGTGAAGTATGTACGGACACATTTGAACTTTTTACTTAATTATACCGTGGTTTTGGTTAGCTAGATACTTACTTGCATTGTTTGCAATGTGACTGACTGGGTTTCCGGACTCCTATTCAACAACTGCCGCCTCTCTCACCTCGAGTTGGATGGAGTTGTACACTGCCGCTATGCGTCCGTCCTCTCGTAAGGTGTCGCTAAGCAGTCTTCGTCCAGAGTTCTCTGCTTGGATACCCTTTGAAAGGCATGCCTCGAGTCGATTGTACTAGATCCCCGGTGCTCTTTCGATCACAACGTCTCGCTCTCATTCAACTGCCGCCTCACCCACCTCTCCCTAAGACCCTCCCGCTGAATGGAATTGTACACCCCCGCCAAACGTCCATCTTCTCGCAAGATGTCGATGAAGAGCGCTAACGAGTCGTCGTTGAGCCAAGTTTCGAGTTCCTGTGCCCGATGGACGGCGCGGGTGATTGTTGATGATTCCGGGTTGGATGTCTTTTGAAATTTGCATCAGCCGCCGAGGAATAAAGTGGGGAGGATAAAGGTACCGTTAGGAATAGTCTTTGCCAAGCGAGGAGGGCGATGAATAAAAGGCACAACACGAAGCGGAGGACAGAGGTAAGTTGTACTCTGCGGAAAGAGCGTCCGCTGTCTGGTGCCACTTTCGTTGGGGGTAATTGGTATATCGAACGATCTGCGCCGAGGGATGGCTCCGCTTCTTTCACTAAGAAGTTGCTTAGCTTTCTCCATATACAGACAAAACGGCGCGCTCACCCTGCGTCTCCTGAAGATCATCCAATTGCAACCACGGCGATCTATACAACGGAATCCGCATCGCCCTCGCCACATCCTGACTCGCAGGATCCCACCCCTTGCCCCGCTGAAACTCCCAAACCCCATAATAAACCCGACTATCCCACGACCTCGCCCATATCTTCATCTTGAGCTCGAGGGAGGGAAAGCCAAGGAGTTGGGCTTGGCAGTGGGTGAGGCGCGTGGAGCCGGAGGGATCGAGGGACCAGTACGCTGCGAGAGGTGGGCGAGTGAAGCGATTTTCGTTACCGTTGCCTGGGTCTTTAGAGGAGAAGGAGGAGGAACCGGTTTGTAGGTCGTTGAGAGGGCAGAGGAATAGGTAGCCGTAGGTGCGCTGGCCGTTTGGCGTGCTGGAGAAGGAGAGCCAGTATTCGACACCGTAGATGATCCGGTAGTGTTCGTATTCAGAGGTGACACCGAGGCTGCTCAGCATGAAATTGGCTTGTGGGAGCCAGGAGTTGACGGCCTTGGGCCAGTGAATGCTCCTTGAAGCCATACCCATGATCGTGGAATTTGATGAATAGTTGAATCTATGTGCGTCCGATTTAGCCTTCGCGCAAGATTCATGACAGATCCGGCTGACCTCGTCCATCCGTTTTTCATCCGCGTGGGCCTCGGCGGTCCGGGAGACCCACGAACTTTGAGTTTCCACCCCGAGTCTTCAATCGCACAACGAGACTCTATCGAAGCGATCTCAATAGGCTCGTCCGTCGGAGAACGATAATGGACAAGCGAGCCCAACTTGATCTGTCCTCGCACGAGGAGAGATTCCGACGAGGAAAGAGAGATGGTATGGCAGTAGTTGATGATTTCCTGATATTGGTCCACGGTGAGCGCTGCGATGATGTTGGTGGAATCTTGACTGCGGAGATGCGGAAGAGGAATGTGTGGGACCCTAACTGGGAGAGTCGTGGGTAGGATCCGGGTATCGACGGCGCTTGGAGAGAGATCGACGCAGAGTCGGCCGGTAGAGCGCCTCATCCAGGGCGTATAGGAGCCTGGGTACTGAATCGCAAGGTTTGGGCACATTTTTCAACCAAGGAAGATTGGACTCACGAGGAACATCCCGGATATGGAGTTGATGTGTGTTTCTGCGTCCTAGAAAAGTTCAGCATTAGTTCAACATAGATCGGCAAGTCCTCACACCGAGTGCGACACCCTACTTCCAATGAGCCATGTTTCCACAAAGATTATGTGGAGCTCACGAAGTATGCATCAAGGTACGCTGTCGCCAAGACGGAATGCTTGCAGGACAGGTATATTTCGGTCAGCGGGATGAGATCTGAAACAATTGACGACTGCGTTCAATCGAGACGATGTCGAACAAACCATCATGGAAAACTGTTGCATAGAGACTCGACGTTCCTGAGATCCCGTACACTTGGAGGAAATTGGGATGTCTGCCTTCAGCATGAGCAACAGATTCAACATCATATGGGATGCTTACCGAACACCAGAATATCTCCTGACATCTCTGCGCCATTCCTCTTCGGCATTTTGACCCTGATACACAGCGACCGTCATATCAGACTCGCGGCCGTTGATGCGGGCAGAATAGGTTCGACGGCACAAGGGCACGCTCAGGACTCGGGTCAGAAACCCTCCCTCCGCACGCTGATTGATGACTGATGATGGCACTTCGTCAACGTCCGCGATGCGTTTCTCGGAGAGGAGGTGCAAGTCTCCCATAGGAATCGTTCGGAAATCTCATAGACGGAGTGTTAATTTTACTAAATGGAAGTGAGAAACGAATTACCCCAGTCTCGCGAGGCACGACTGTGCGTTTGCGTGACATGGCTCGTAAATTGCCCGCCACTAATGACGAAGTTCCGAGCATTTGGGAAAAAGCGGGCGGTGGCTCGTCTAATGGAAGGGATAATCTAAGCGTTAATGAAGCGTCGGGTGAGAGAACTCACCTTTGGGTAGCTTCGGACTTCATGGGGCTCCCTTGACGATGGAAATTGAAATTGGAAGGCGGCTGCTTTATGAATGCCTCGGAGATGCTGTTATATTGCTGCGGTCGACATGAGGCCGGGTCACATTGAGATGCTTGACATTCAGATGACCAGATATCTACAGAGGTTGCAACTCACGGGCTGTGCACGTCCGGGAGTGGCGTCGTTGCAATTCAAGTAAACACTGCCCTGAAGGCACGACCTTGATCATCTGTCATATGTGGGGGAATAAAAAGAAACAACGTCGGAAATAAGACGCTTGACCAGGGAGCCTCGGAGCGCGCGGCTTGGGCCCGCTCGGGGATCAATTGGTCGAACGGCTTGGTCGATGAGCCGAGATGGGTGAGAGGCGTCGTCCAGCGGGGAGCGTCAAGCCCTCGACGAGATTATCGGGGAGAGGTTCGCATGAGAGGGTAGGGCGCTGGAGAGCCGGCAAGGTGAAGATACCTCTGATCTTGGCTCATCATCGCCAGCCCGGAGGATCGTCACTATATGATATCAGTACTAATCGACGGGAGACCGCATAGGAAAAAAGGCGCGACTCGGGGGATTCAGCGGCAAGCCGATACCGCCGCCACGGTCCCAATGATGATAGAACGGACTCTCTATCGACAGCCTGCAGAGGTGGGTCATCGTATACAGATCGCCGGCGTTAGCGCTCGTATAGTGTGTAGTCCGGAGCCAGGCCAAGGCTTTTGACACTGCACTCGGAACGTCACCGAACTTGCGGGAGGATTCGGCCAGGAGGCGGGTCAAGTGGCATGTGAGGACGAAGTTCGGCAGGGGCGTTGGTCTTGCATGGCGCCCAGGACGATAACGAGCAGTAATTGGGCAGCGACTCGCGAGAGGAGCGTGGACTTGGCGCAAACTTGGCGTGGACGTCATGGAAGGAAGAAGAGTGCCATTCAATCACGTGTCAGATGCAAGATCATGATGCACTGGCAGCACCTGACTCTGTTAGACGCGGACGCGTAGCATCGCGGACCGACATGGATATTTGGAGGTGTTTGACCCGCGGCTGATATCACGGATGGCAAGGCCATCAATCCCTCACTCGTCTTACCATCTCTGGTCGCGTGTGAGGGTATGTGGTCTTGCCTCCCGTTCGTTCTCGGTCTGACCGTAGTATAGTTCTAGTTACTCATACCTACGGTACAGGTGAATAAAGACTCGTCTTACCATCTCTGGTCGCGTGTGAGGTTCTAGTTACTCATACCTACGGTACAGCGTTCTACAGGTTATGGGCCTTTAATTCGCGTCTCTATCGACGACGAATAGATTCCTGCACCGTTTTCGCGACCACGACACTGGGCGAGTCCGCTTCCTTCCTTTTTTGACGAATACGCGCGGCGCGCCACGACGACACCACCACCTTCATTTCCGTTTACGCCTTCTCGGATCGATGTATCCTTCACTCTCAACGGGCAACCCGCTAGCGCCGTCGCCGAACCCCTGGTCTACGCTGCCCCCACAGTCGATGCACCAGGCGGCAATGCCGTCGCCGATGACGCCCCACTCCTCTCACATCCAAACGCCCCAGGTCCCTCCCCGCCCTCCACGCCGAGCCATGACGTTTGAGGCGCCGCAAGGACACGCCGTTCTCCCGCCGTTGAACGTGTACGAAGCCGCGCCGATGAATCCCCACCAGCAGTATCCACCACCGCCCGTACACTCGCATGGCCCTCCCGTATACGCGTTTCCCTATCCATACCCGACATATCCTCACGCTCACCCTCCCGCTGATCGTCCTCCCGTCGCTCGCCCGCTACCGGCACCGCCATCTCAGCTCGGGACGCAAAACGGCCAATATGGGAGTCAGCCGCTGCCGGGTGTATATAGCTCGGTCTCGGGTTTCGTGGGTGACGCAGGGCCGGCGCCGAAAGTTCAGCAATTGTCGACGACTGCCTGGCCAGAGTCGGAGAAGCTCGCACTGGAACGAGGAAACTGGCTCCCTTGGTCGCAGAAACTCTTGCGCCAGCTCGGGATGGTCCCACACGTGTGGCGTTTCATCTCCCGTGGCAACCCATGTCCATCGTTCGACATGTACCCCGCCCACCACCGTGCCTGGATCGACCAGGATATGGTCGTTCGCTCCTACCTTGCGGAGATCCTGACGGCGTCGGAACGCTCTTACATCTCCCGGTGCTCGACTGCTTGCGAGGCATACGAAACTCTTGCAGTGCGTCACACGCAACGTGGACCTGTTGGTCAAATCGACGCACTCAAGAAGTTCCTGTCTGTCAAGTTTCCCATCGACCCTTCCCAATTTGGCTCCACCGTCACCGTTCTATCTGACCTCAATGACGCGATATGGGCGGCG
Organism: Roridomyces roridus; assembly: GCA_029378245.1. Classification (NCBI taxonomy): domain Eukaryota; kingdom Fungi; phylum Basidiomycota; class Agaricomycetes; order Agaricales; family Mycenaceae; genus Roridomyces; species Roridomyces roridus. The sequence continues at coordinate 481,848 of JARKIF010000035.1, read as the reverse complement.
GGCCCTCCTGACCCTGACTCATTCCTTCTCGCGGGCCTGCTCGTCGCTCTCTCAGCCAATCACTCCGAGTTTGTCAACAGCATGGTGACGCAGCCCAACCTCTCCCTTCCGCTCCTTCTCGAACGATTGGGCATCAAGCAGGCTTACCACTCCGCTGGCATGACGGACGGCAGTGGTATGACGTTTGTGGCGTCGACAGGCGAGGCGGTGGGGAAGACATTGGGGACGTTTGTGGGTGCTGCGGTCGAGGCGCAGAACAGTGTGAACGCGGCGCGTGGTCCGCCTCCCAAGGGCAAGCGACCGAGGGAGAACTGCAGTACCCCAGGCTGCCCTACGTCGCAGACGCATACATGGCCTTACTGCACGGCGCCGGGGGGTGGTATGGCAGGAAAGTCGGTGGAGGAGGCGAAGGCAAAGAAGCGTGCCGAGGCGGAGGCAAACGCCAAGCAGCGCCCTCAGGCACACATCAAACGTAACGCTTCGGGCGCTGCATTTGTAACGATTTCGGGCGCGGATTTCCTTCTCTCGCCGATGCCGTCGCCTACTGCGTCTGCTCCTCCTGCTGCACCGCCTCTCAACCTCATTAATCTCAAGACCGATTCTTTGGCGTCGTTGGCGGAGGTAGAGCAACCTGAAGTCTGGCTGGCATCTCTACCCGAACTTAAAGCTTCGGTCGATTGGTCGAAATTCACCGTCAACGCTGCGTCGGTCACAGCCCAATCCACCGAACCTTATGCCCTTTACGCGGATACGGGTGCGACCGTACACATCTCACCGCACCGGTCCGACTTCCTCACCCTACGTGCCATTGAGCCTCGTGCCATCAAGGGTTTCCAAGGCAGTAGCATCGACGCGATAGGAGTGGGCACTATAATCAACAGCAAACTCGAGCTCGAATTTGCGCTATTCGTTCCGGAGGCCGCAATTCGCCTTCTCTCCGTCCTGAGCATCTGCAAACGCAAGAAACTTTCTTTCCATTGCGACGACAGTGTCGCGGTACTCGCTGATGCCACGATGGGGGTCGTGTGCAGCGGTACTGTGGATCCTGCTCGGCAGCTCTATCGCATGGACTGTACCATGCCCATCTTATCCTCTAATGCCGCCTCCGCCGCTACTCGCGATCTGCGCAGCTGGCACCTTTGTCTCGGCCATGCCAACGAACAGTCCATCGTCGATATGTATCTGGAAAATCACGCCGATGGTATGACCCTTGATCCTTCCTCCGATGCTCCCGTTTGTGACTCCTGCATTCTTGGGAAACAGACGAAAGCAATTATCCCCAAGGTTCGCAAGGGGCCGCGCGCGTCGAGGAGGTTGGAGAAGGTCTACGTGGATTTGTCGGGAAAGGTGTCGGTTCAATCTCGCAGCGGGAATAACTATACACTTGATATTGTTGACGATTTCTCGTCTCGTGGATGGTGTATTCCGATTCCTTTGAAATCCGATGCATTTCCATTTCTCACGCGGTGGATCCTCATGGCTGAGGCGCAAACCGACGACAAGATCAAACGCATTACCATCGACAATGGGGAGCTTGTATCAACGGCGTTCGACAAATGGTGTGCGGACAGAGGCATTGAGGTAGTCCATACGGCTGCGCGTACTTCCAAGCAGAATGGGAAAGTGGAGCGATACCACCGTAGCATTCACAGCAAGGCTCGCACCATGCGCATACACTGTGGAGCTCCGCCATTCCTTTGGGACGAGTTTTGCGTGACCGCAGCATACTTACATGCCAGAACCCCAAGCTCCGCCCAGAGTGGCCGTACCCCGCACGAATGCTTCGAGCGTCGCAAACCAGACCTATCGCATCTCAGGGAGATTGGGTGTCGGGCTTTCGTCCTCATGGAGGAGAACAACCCGAAGGTGTTCGCACGCTCGATTGAGTGTGTGCTCATCGGATACACACCTCAGTCCAAGGCGTATCGGTGCTGGGAGCGCGGAACTAACAAGATCTATAACTCAATCGACGTCAGATTCATTGAATCTGGGGACGTCGCTCGAGTTGTATACAACAAAGACAAGTTGGCCGCTATTCCTCGATCTCCTCGCGTTCCTGACGACCAAACCCCTTCTGACCCCAATCTTCGGACATCATCACTCCCTGTACCTCCGCCTCCCTCTCCCACGCCGCCGCTTGTGACCGTCCCTCCCGCGTCGACAAATGACAAGCCTGTCCTTCGCCGATCATCCCGTACCAAACGTCCCACGGCCAGAGCTGCCGCCAACTCGGCTGCTGGGGATGATGGGGTTGCACTGGCTGCTGACGACGGAGAGATTGAAATCTTGGAGGAATGGGAGCAGATAATTGCGGATACGCCTGAGGATGATGATGGAGAGGAGGAGGGGATGCTGTCGCAGCTCAATGCATATTTGGTGTCCAATCCCATTGACGTGGAGTACCCGGATGATCCGCGCAACTACACCGAGGCGATGGCGGCCCCGGATGCTGAGCGCTGGGTTGCTGGTACACATGAAGAGCTGAATTCTCTCCGGGTCATGGGCGTGTACAAGCTCGTTCCCCCATCCGATGTTCCCCCAAACAAGACGGTACTTGATTTGAAGCCCGTTTACGTTCGCAAGCGGGACATGGATGGGACTGTTGTGCGGAACAAGGTCCGGTACTGTCTCCTTGGGAATCGTCAAGTGTTCGGGCGGGACTACACCGACACCACCTCTCCGACTGCACGCCTCGAGTCTTTTCGGGCTGTCCTTCACATCGCGGCATCCAAGGGCTGGGATATTCAGCAGGTTGACGTCAAGACTGCCTTCCTCAATGCTGATCTCCCCCCCGAAGAATACCAATACGCCCGTCAGCCGCGTCATTTTGAGGAGCCCGGCAAGGAAAGCTGGTTCTGGATGGTGGTCAAGTCGCTGTATGGGTTGAAGCAAGCCGGTCGCGCATGGAATCGCACTCTGCATGCGGCAATGGTGGAATGGGGCTTCAGACGGCTGATCTGCGAATGGTGTGTTTATGTGCGTTTCGGGCCCAACGGCGAGGTCATCCTTGTAGCGATCCATGTCGATGACATGATCTCTGCTGCATCTTCCACTACCATCAACGATGCCTTCAAGGCTCAGTTACGCTCAAAGTGGCAAATCTCCGACCTTGGTGAAGTCCGATACTGCCTGGGGATTGGTATCGTACGGGACCCAGAACGCCGCACTATCTCTCTCTCCCAAACTGCTCTCATTGACCGCATCATTGCTCAATTCCGCCAAGGAGACGCCCACCCCGTATCGACGCCGATGGAGGCTGGACTCAAGCTCGTGCGACCAGACCTCTCACTCCTGTCCCCGGAGGATCGCGAGCGTCTTCAACACACTCCCTTCGCCTCCCTTGTCTGCTCTCTGATGTATGTGTCGCGTGGCTCTCGACCCGACATCGCGATGGCCGTCAGCAAGCTGGCTTGTTTCCTCGACTGCTTCACCGCTGTCCACTGGCAGGCTGCCATACGTGTTGTTCGGTACCTGAAGGGGACTCGGGACTATGCTCTCTACCTAGGCGGCACAGAGCCAATCCACCTCGCAGGCTACACCGACTCGGACTATGCGAACGACCCCCAAAAGTTCCGTTCCGTCATGGGCTATAATTTCTCACTTGGCCTGGGACCCATTTCATGGGCTTCCCGCAAGCAGAAGCTCGTCGCGTCCTCTTCAACCGAGGCGGAGTACATTGCTGCGTCCGAAGCATCCAAGGAAGCTTGTTGGTTGCGCACATTGATCCGCGGACTCGGCGTCTCCGTTGAAGGTCCTACTCCCATCCGATGCGACAATAATGGTGCTATTGCCCTCGCTAACGACCAGGCTCTCCATCCCACCTCCAAAGCGATCCATATCCGGTACCACCAAATCCGCGAGTGTGTCGAGAAGCGCAAAATTTTCCTTCCCCGTGTTTCTTCCTTCGACAACGCCGCCGACACCTTAACCAAGCCACTACCAGCCGTGGATTTCGCGCGTCACCGTGCTGCATTATTTGTCTTGCCAGGGGGTGCTTCGCCAGGGGGTGCTTCTACGCAGGGGGTGCTGGCATGAGGGGGTGCTTACCGCGGTCCGCGGTCCGCAATGAGGGGGTGTGTTAGACGCGGACGCGTAGCATCGCGGACCGACATGGATATTTGGAGGTGTTTGACCCGCGGCTGATATCACGGATGGCAAGGCCATCAATCCCTCACTCGTCTTACCATCTCTGGTCGCGTGTGAGGGTATGTGGTCTTGCCTCCCGTTCGTTCTCGGTCTGACCGTAGTATAGTTCTAGTTACTCATACCTACGGTACAGGTGAATAAAGACTCGTCTTACCATCTCTGGTCGCGTGTGAGGTTCTAGTTACTCATACCTACGGTACAGCGTTCTACAGACTCTTCCTTTCCACCATCTTCTTCTCCCTATGTATGCCTCTGGGCTTGCCTGGATCATCATCCGAGGCCATGCGGGTGCTTCTGTGCACGCATGTCCCGCTCCGAGTCGCTCAGTCCCTCAAGCTCAGGACTCCGCCCGAAGCCGAAGCAAAGCCGGGGCGTCAGACTTCCCGCTTGTGCGGCAAGGTAGTAGTGTTGCCGCGAGACGGAGATATCTCGACAGCGAGATGAGATGATCTCGTCTCACCCTAAATTTGGCAAGTCGAGATGATCTCGTCTCGGTCTCGTCTCACGTCTCATCACGTCCGGCTGATACTGCTCTTGTTGCGGCATCCCACCTTCCATGCTCCCTCCACTCTCGACCTAAACGCACGTCCCAACGCCCCAGGCACGTCGGCTCAGTCTTTTTAAGCGGCAAAGCTACGGTTGCGCGTAGCGACGCGCAATATTCGGGCCCGCCTAACCTAATTTACAGGGTCCCAACGCCGTGTCGTATTCTCTCTTCCTCCCTTCACTCTCCCTCTGTTTTTCAGCAAGCTACCATGCAATCCAAGCCCAAAACCCGCGCGCAATGGATTGACGTCAAGCAGATGGTGTCGGGTTTATCGAAGGAGGAGATAGATGAGGCGGGTGGATTGGATGGAATCCGGGAAAGTTTCCGCCCGGTGCTAGCTGAGGAATTGGAGTAGATTTATTGTACAACACGCCAGACCGAATAAGTATATATAGATTATTGACAGTACTTAGCACATCAATCTTGCGAGACGATTTCACGAGAACGAGACGAGATGACAGCGAGACGCCCAAAACGGCATCTCGAGATCATCTTGATCTCGTCTCGCGGCAACACTACAAGGTAGGTACGTTGCATGCTGCCGATAGGCCCGCTTCATAATACCTCTCACCTTTGCTGCATATTAGTGGATGATGCACCCGCTATTCCCGGTACGACTCGGATCTGACGCGTCATCCATGGCAAGTAGACACTACATATACCTTCCGAGGCAACTTGAACGCATCCTCTCAGAATCTTCCCCTTCTCCCCACACAACACTCCCAAGAGTATCATGGGTGTTGTATTTGGACGTTTTTCCCCGCCGTCGTTTCTCCCAGAGAGAGATATTCCGGATCTCTCCGGAAAGGTGCGTGTGCTCGTTGCATTTATCCCCAAGACGCAGACCTCTGTACAGGTCATCCTCATCGCCGGAGGAAACACTGGCATCGGCTACGAAATCGCGAAACAGCTGCTATTGAAGAACGCCAAAGTTTACCTCGCCACGCGTTCCGCAGACAAACCGGCCGTGGCCATCAAGCGGCTTGGAGCGGAGACGACCAAGTCCGCTATATTCCTTCAGCTCGATCTCGGGGACTTGCCTACTGTGCGCAAGGCGGCGGAGGATTTTTTGGCGCAGGAAGAGAAGCTCGATATTCTCTTCAACAATGCGTGCGTGCGATCCTGCAAACTCTGGATTCTGATTGATTTCGAACAGAGGCGTTATGGACTGCCCTCCGGACCTGATCACAGCCCAGGGTTATGACCTACGTATGCTCAATCCTTGAGCCCGTTCATCCGCTCAACCCAGGGAACAGAATTCGGGACGAACGTTATTGGACATTGGTTCTTGACAGAACTTCTCGTACGCGTGCCATTCTTTCTTGAATGGTTGAATCTCATATCCTTAGCTCCCCGCCCTCACCAAGTCGTACGAGCAAAGTCAAGTTCCTGCGAGGATAATCAACGTATCATCGGTGGGGCATATCTGGGCACCTGGGAACGGCATGGACGCTGTGTGCCTGAAAGCCTCACCCGAACGAGACGCGTGGGTGAAGAAGCAAGGAATGTTCAGGGCGCGTTGGTGGGTTTGTCTTTCCTTGTATTATTCCAACAACACTCGCTTATGCCTCTGTCGCAGGCGACTGTACGCGCAGAGCAAAATCGGTAACATATACATATCGAACTACTGGGCCAAGACACATTCGGACGTGCTTGTCTCGTGTGCGGTGCATCCAGGGGGCATTCGGACAGAGCTTACGCGGTGCGCCCAACTCTCCGTTGGCGCTCAAACCAGACTTAGTTGTAACGGAGTGTAGGCATTCGGTGTCATGGTTCCAGATAATCGCAAATTATCTGAACTACCCTGCTCCGTACGTCTTCCACCCCGTATTTGCGCGCCGACTGGGGCTGACATGGAAATCTAAAGAATGGGCGCATACGCACCACTATGGGGCGCGACGGTGGCTACGCCCGCGCAGATTACTGGACAGGTAAGTTAGACAACTCGTTTCCAGATTTTTTTTGTGAACCAAGATCGCGGTTCTAGTACCTCGTACCATGGGGAAAGATCGGCAAGCCGGATACTGTACCCTTTCGATCAATTCGAATGGTCACAAGTCAGAGTGCGTCCGGGAGTTGAGATAACAGGACCACAGGACCACAGGACCACCGGGATTTTGGGTGATGGCGGTGATGTGCCGATCGGCATGTCAGCGATGTCGTCATATGCATCAAAATGATCAATGATCCCTCCTCCTGTCTCTGCCTCCACCCTCATCGAGTGCCTGCGCGTCGCAGCCCGCTGTTGCCTTGACGCCCCGCGAACGCCATCTCGCCAGCACGCCCCGATGTCACCCGTATCGAATCACCACGGCCCACGCTGCAGCCTGCTCAATCAGGCTGAGATCGTCCGTGTCCTTATTCCCTGATCAACTGACCTCGACCTTCTCGCCAGTCTTCGCGCTCGAAGCCTCGACTACACTGCTTCCTGCTTCTGCTTTGCAGCCGTTTGCCGTTTGCCGACATCACAGCTTGCGCACCCAATCGCACGACTCGGACGCAGTCGCTCTCCGCCCCACGTATGCCCACATTCTCACCCGCGCACATGTCGCCGCACATAGCCGCCTGAGTGCGCCTCTCCCCTTGCACGCCCTCCATTCCTCCCTCGCGCGCCCCGCCATTACCACGGTCTATTGTTCAGAAACAGGAATTGACCGCCGCCCTGACCTACCCACCCTATGTATCTACCGTTCTTGGTCCTTCAATGAACATTCTTTACCTTCAATAAATGCCCAGTGTTTAAATACATGCATGAGAGGACGCCGTGATGTGAGAGGAGCAGGCGTGATGGCAGCCGCAGCGGCAGATCACCGCAACACAGCCATCAAAAGTCCGGTGGTCATGTTATCTCAACTCCCGAACTTTGTGACAAGTCACAAGCTCCATTTCATCCGGAATTTTTCATATGTCACAGGGTCACTGAGGCAATTTTGGCTCTGCCGAGGCGTGCCGGTGATAGCCGAGCTTAGCCGACGGATCAAATTGCCTCTTTGGGCTCGGCTACGAATGGTTCCATTCGTATGAAAAGTCACAGCCCAAAGTGCCATTCGAATTGATCGAAATGGTACAGTAAGAGGAGCGCGGATTCCAAGGTGGAGGCAGAGATGATTCGGTATTTGAACGAGCAGATCCAGGGCTTCTAGGATAGACATCGTCAAACCTGTTCGAAGACTGAGAATCAAATGGGAATAGGGGCACACTCCGTTTAAGGCGTTGCGTGGCACTGTTTGGACCCGATCAGCACAGCTTCCTTTTGTCCCTGCCACTCATGGATGACCCACTCGGATTCGCCTTTCCTGGCTGCGAAGTTGCCCAATCCCTCTGGTTCAACGACGGGACTCTGATTGTGCACGCTGGGACGTCTCTGTTCCGAGTTTACGGCGGTCTCCTCGCCGAGCGATCACCCATCTTCCACGACATGCTACAGATTCCGCAGCCGCCCGGTGGTGGAGAAACCTTTGCTGGATGTCCGATCGTCCATCTCTCGGATGATCCACACCATTTGAAGTGTTTCTTTCTGGCCCTCTTTGACCACGAGTACGCAACCCCCGTATGCGTTTACGGGCTGACCTCGGGCTAGATTCTTCCCTCCCTCGCCCGCCACCACCGACTTTCCCACACTTTGCGGCGTTCTCCGAGTGAGTACGAAATACCAGGTCGACTCCCTGCGCAAACGCGCGCTGTGTCACCTCTCTTCGATCGTTACTTCCACAGCGGCCGAATATCGCGCCAATGACGCCGGAGAGTCGCTCAAAATCGACGCAAAAGACTGGCTCCGGGTTGTAGTCCTCGCTCGGGACTTCTCCATCCTGTGGGTCCTCCCCATCGCACTGTATCGCACCACGGCGTACTGCACCGCTTCGGAGATTTTCCACGGGATTGATTTCCATGACGGCGGGGGTGCTACGCCGATGCACTGGGGTATGAACCCGGACGACCAAGTCCTATGCCTCGCCCAAGCCCGTGAGTTGACCTCCTCGGGGGTCAGCGCCGCCATGGACTTTTGCTTGAATCCACCGTCAACGCCGGGGTGCCTCACTCCACCCCACTGCATGCGACGGCGGCTCAAGGCATTCCGACGGATTGAAGGAAGGAGAGGAAAGTTGTTTCCACTCAAGATTTGGCGTGAGAAGGACTGGGAGGGCATCGGGGTGTGTGAGGTTTGCATGCCTGCGATGAGGGAGGCGCATTCGGCTGCGTTGGAGGTCTTTTGGGAGGGGTTGCCTGCGAGGTTTGGGCTTCCTGAGTGGGATGTTCTTAGGCAGATGAAGGACTCCGATTTGGCCAGTTGAAGTATGACTGTCTCGTCTAGACTATTCTTTCTGTATCGCTCTCTGGATTCGGATATGGGTCTAGTGTTCGTCACGGGTTGGGCGACCCGCCGCAGCCCGTGAGAATAACCCAAATACCGCCGCAGACGCACTGGGCGTGTGCTTTGAGGACGGTGGATCGGTGGATGTCTGAACAAGGGAAATTGACAACAGTTGGGCCGCCGGTGAGTCTCCGGCACCCTGCCGCTTGGTCAGAAGTAGATCAGAAGCAGTTCATCAAAGCCAACAGTTGATGAGTTCGGTTTATCTTCGTTTCCAGAGGGTTTCCACTCATCTTGTAAGCGTAGCCTGGCGCATGGTTCCATGGTTTTGGCCTCTAAACTCATCGACAGCTCCAAAATCTGCCGCGGGTGCCACGGGTCACGGGTGACCCGCCAACCCGCCGCCAGACCCGTACCCGTCATCGCGGGTACGGGTTTTGGCGGGTACGGGTACGGGTCATCGCGCGAATACCCGCGGGTGTGTAGTGTACAAAAAGAATCCGAATCTCATTATCTCCAACATTTGCTTGGTCTCGAGTCGAACGAGGACCAGAGGGCGTATGGTCGAATAGTCATATTAGCGGCCGATCGCGAAGCAAGCATCACTGGCCGATTTGCAATCCTTATGAGACGAACCTTGGTTGAACGGAGCCTCGCCGCCCACCGCTGTCCAAACTGCTGCGAAAAGATGTCAGTGCACACCATGTACAGCACTCGAACGAAGAACGCGATCTCTCCCTTCCCACAGCGATACACAACCCTCTCCCTCGTCGCCAGTCGCCAGTCACTCGGCACTGAAACGCAATGGATCAGCGAAGAAATGAAGAAAGAAAAACGCACAAAGTTACAGCGGTTTTCAAAACAGTATACGGGTTTGGAGCTCCGCTCCACGTACATTTTTGCTGACCTTTGTTTGACGGAGAGTCGAGCTTCTGCTCCACTCAACTCCACAACTCAATTCGAGAGCTGTGCCATGGCTAGACAGCATTTCCCTTTCCCGGCAGGCGAGTGGAGTCGAAGCAGACACGCCAGCATACAGAGGTCAACATAAATGAAGGTGGAGCGCTGCATCAAAACCCGTATACTGTTTTGAAAACCGCTGTATACGCTGGACAGCGATATTGGTGTGATCACCGTTAAGCATAGCTGCACCAGGCCTGCGATTGGCCTGCGAGCTTCGAAGACTCGGAACGTGGGGTGGTACGAATCAGAGTCGTGACCCGCTTACAAGGGCTGACTCACTCTTATCGCGGTCTCACACGGAAATTTGCCCGTGTCGCCCGTGCGAAGGTATATCACCCAGAAATTCAGTCCCAACGTCCAGCATGTCGAAAACTCTGTACGTGTTTGGATACTCCCTATGGACCACTGGTGGGTGTATACAGGCAAAACACAGCGTCCGCTGATTAATGCTGTCACAGCTGCGAAAATCGCCGTGTATGTCGACCGCGCCGCAGAGATATTTCACTCAAATGAAAACTAGAATGGAACTCGGATACCCAGAGGGAGAAATTACCCTCAAGAATGTCAACCTGATGGAGGGGGAAAACTATGATCCAGCCTAGCTACAACTGGTTCGTATCTGCCTCGTTTTCCATGGAGAAATCCGTTTCACTCACAACGAAATGAACGGCAGAATCCAAATGGGACGGCCCCGACTCTCGAAGCCGACGGCAAGGTCTACACCAGTACTGCAGATGTGATATCGTATCTCGTACAAAACGCTCCGCGTAAAACGAGCCGGGAGGCGACAAATGCCATCATCGAGGCGATCCATGATGACGAGTACGATCCCAATTTTCTGTCGCTCGGTGCTGTGAGTCTATGCGATCGATCTTGAATGTCCATTCACACGTAACAGCGCAATGAGACAGAGCTGACGAAGAAGGCAGATGGTATTCCCGGAATGTTACTCACCAATCGTGAGTGCTTGACTAGCGACGAATAACCAAATATTTATGTTCATGCGGTGACCAGGCCAAGTTGCACTGGAAAAATACGCCGCAGACCCCGCAGCTGCAACGTACATGCCATTCTACGAGTCTCGGATCAAGACCAACGGCGGTGAGCCCTAGTCATCGGTAGATTAGACAAAGGAATTGAACCCATGCAGCCATGCTCGCAATCTACCAACACACCGCACCTCCCGCCGCGTCCGCCGCCTTCTTCGCCAAATCGGAGGCCCATTGGACTTCCGTGCGCAGGGCAGTCTTCGAGGTCTTCCCCGCGTCGATTCCAGCCTCTGGGTTCATCGGCGGGACGGATAGTCCGGGGGAAGAAGACTTCCACATGATCGCGTACCTTACGCGACTCGCGTTCGTTGTAGGAGCGAAATCGACCTCGGGGGATGATGCGTTGAGCGCATTCGAGGCGGCGTATGGAGAGCCTCTGCCAGAGAAGATGGTAGACTATTGGAAGGCGTGGGTGGAGAGGAAGAGTTGGAGGAGGGCGTATGCGGAGACGCTGCACTGACGGAAAGTTGAATCAGAGGCCGCGGCGACTCTTGACTGATATATGAATATATCCACATCTCCGAGGGCATGCCAGAGAAATGGAACGGTGGGAATGAAGGTTGTGAGCTCACAGGTCGGTGTGTACAAGAGGAGCAGGTTGCCACGCCAGCTGACAGCTTTTCCCGTGCGAGGGGTGGCCAGAAAGAGACATCGGGGGGAGTGTACGTGGTGAGGGGAGACTCGTGATCGACAGTCCAAGGTTGAGCCGAGCGGTGCGATATTGCAATCACAACGCGTCCGAAGAATATCAAAGCAAATGGTTTGACCAGCCCTTTCTTGCGGCAACCTCTAGAGACTGAGACGTTCCTCCACCTTGTTGTGGAGTTGGATTCAAGATGGCCGTCGACTGGTAAACAGGATATGGTTGGAAATGTAAAAAAACGCAGTCTCCGAAATGCTAGGCGATATAACCCGGCCCCGAGTTGAACAGTCGGAAGTTTGAACAGCATTATTGTGCGACCACAGCAATAATGCACCGCATGGAAGCGGAAAGCCACCGAGCCAGAGGAGAGATGTACACGGTTACGAAGTGCTCGAGTCGAGCGCCGAAGACAAAATGAATTGGGAGCTTCACAAGCTGTAATGACACGAGCGGCGAACCCGAGTCGAGCGGAGCGTCGCTGCCCAGGACGTGGAACGCTGTCATCAGTAGTTTACCAAAAGGCATAGTACGCACCGCCAATAGCGGTCACAAACCAAAAAACAAGTCTCCCTCCTCTCCACACCGATACACAGTGCTCTCCCTCGGGGCCTCCTCCCCAAAAAGATACGGCGCAGGCATCCCCCTCATTCTGGACTGGGTCGTAAAAACAGCCAGCTCCACCCGCGATGCCTGAAATCGAAAGTCCGCGCCCATCAGAACTCCACTGGAATTCCTGATGTCGCAGGTTCCCTAGATGGCAGGAACGCAATGCGCGGGGAAGCGCGAGTACAGCAGAGATTGCTTTAGGAGTAACAAAGCACTGGAGGAGGTCCAGGTGGGTGAGGGGTGTCGTACCCGCGGGGAGGTCGGTCAAGTGCTCGATCAGATCGTCGAGGAGGGCGGCGCTGGAGAGGGTGAGGCGTCGGAGTGCCGGTAGCTTAAAGATGCTACTGATCTCCGTGAGACGCCAGAAGCGATTCTCATCGCCAGCCCAATGTATTGTCACTGGATAGTATGTATGAGCAATGGCGACGGACAACACAGACGAAAACGCACGACTCTCGAGATTCTGCAAGCCAATACCGCGGGCGGCCTCTGAAAACAATAGTCGGTAACCCTGCAGGAGATCTCTCCACCGTTCGCCTGTATAGCTCCAGCGCTGATAGTTGATGAATGGACTCTCCATCGACAGACTGCGGAGGTGGGACATTGTCCCGATTGTCGGCGTCAGCGCCTCGATGTCCGTTTCCTTGTAGTAGTCAGGGACCACTTCCAGGCTTGCGACAAAATCAGAACGCTCCTGAGATCTCAGAGCGCCGGCAAGGCACTTCGCTTGGGAGCCAGCGGTGATCACAATGGAGCGGTAGAGGATTGGCTCAGCCAGGAGGCGGGCGAGACGACATGTCAGGACGAGGTTGAGGAGGGACTTTTGGTCTTGAGGGGCGTCGATGATAACAAGCAGAAGCTCTGTGGGTAGCGAGAGGAGCGTCGACGACATGGACGGAAGGAAGAAGCCGATCAATCACGTGCCTTGGCCGCCGCTTTTCTCTTTCCTTCCACCACAATGCGCTGGACATACAATGTGCGCCGGTACCTGTCCGCGATGCCTCTGGATCTAAGTTCCGCCAGATTCAACCCGTCCCAGCCCGTCCCATCAGGACTCTCAAGTCTCGGGTTTCAAGCTTCAAGGTGGATGGCACTCCACGATCCGGGCGCGCGAGCCGGCGTGCATAGAGGAATGATTTACACTACCGAGGCGAAAGCAGCGCATCTCTCCCGCCAATTCCCGCTGTCCTCCACCCTCCGACCACCCGTTGGCATGACACCGCTAAGAGCCTTCCTCGTGCTTGGACGTAGCGTGCTCGCGTTTTTTCGATGTCTCCTCATGTCAGCTCATGCTCAGTTCCACGCTCACCCACCCGTGGAACTAGCTCCGCCCCGGTAACACCTCCCATCAGACCAACAAGCGATGAAAACGGGTGGATCAGCCCGTCGAACAAGAAACGAGACAGCTGTTGTGATGTGCGGGATTCATTGACCTTTCCCATCGCGCCCTATATAACCAGCACGACAGACCCACGCGGCGTCCATCCCCCATCATCCCCCCGCCATGAAACTCTCCCTCACTGTCCTCCTCCTCTCCGCCGCTACCCTCACTCTCGCTGCTCGTCCTCTAAGTAGTGAAGCCCGCCGGACCACTATCGTATCGATCTCGTACGTCGCAGCCACCCTTTCCAAATGCACCACAAATTCATTTACCTGGCTACAGCACAATCACGGTGACCGCCCATCCGGCTTCCTCTACCTCCACCCTCGGCGTGAGCACCAGCAGCGCAATCATCCATTCCGTCTCGGGCTCGTCCATCCGGATCTCCACCTCCACCGAATCCAGCCACTGCCAGCCAACACGCGGGATCTTCTTCAAGTTCCGCGGACGTCACGCCCTGCATCCTCTGTGTCGGGTACCGTAGTCGGCACTAGTCGTGGCGTCTCCTCGGACTCGATCTCCGCGTCTGGAACAAGCTCAAGCAGCGGCGTGTCTCAGAGTCTCAGTAACTCGAGCACCACCCCAGCTCCGTCCGCCTCGAGTCCCAGTCCGAGTGCCACTGCGCCCAGCCTCAGCTCCCCGGTCCTCACCACTGCGGGCGATGGGGGTAATCCCGCTCCTTCGAACCCACCTAACGGCGCACGGGCGCTGATGATGGATTCCAAGTTGGTTTTGAGTGGAATTGGGGCTGTGGTCCTTGCCTTTTCGTTGGCGTGATTCAATTTGGAGTTGGAGTTGGAGTAAGAGGAGGAGGGTGCGCTGCTACCTTTCTTCAGGGACTTTTGGGGACTTTGTTCGACTGCGTTCTCTCGTTACCACCTGCCATTCGTTTGTTTGAAAGTTATTGTTATACCGGACGTACACAGATACATACCACGAGTTGTTCAAAACGTTGTATCTTGCGCAGACTGTGCGCTTCCCGCGCAAGCGTCAACCCAGATCTGCCGGGATCAACTGAGGGCGAGCAGCGCCGGGAGAGAGAACATGGTGATGCTGGTGTGAGGAGACGCCAGATGATGACGAGATGAATCTGGGCTGTAGCTCTTGAGAATAGCCGGAGAAGAGAGGATCGTGAAGGGCTTCGCAGTAGGGAGTCACGCGGTGTCGAACCGTCTATTGAATGTCAAACCAAGAAAATATTATCACGTCGAGAATAGAGTAAAAGATCCAACTTTCCAAAATGATCAGAACCTCCCCAGAGGCACTGCGCGCACCCCTCCAAGCCTATCCTGCACGATGTCCTGGTCCACACCACAAATATACTTCTGGGGCCTCTCACGGGGCATCCCACCCTCCCCCTCCCACCGATCCTCCATATCCTTCCTATGCGCACTCTTCCCTTTCCCCTCCGCAATCCGCTTCTTCTCGAAATACACATACGACGCGTAGCACACCCGACTCGTACTCCCGCTCGTAGGTCCCTTCTTGCTGAGAAAGTCGGTGAGCTGTTTGGATTGGATGGTCGGTGGCGAGGTGGGGTACGCGGCGCGTGCAATGTCGCGGAGGAACGCAGCCTTGGTGATACCCGTACGAAGGTGTTTGTTGATCTTGCGTCGAAGCTCGTCGCATGTGTCGTACAGCTCGACGAACGCGTTCTCGTCACCGTCGAGGGTGATGTCGAAGAGTGCGTCGTCATCGGTTCCGGTGTCTTTCTTGGACTTTTTGGAGAACTTGGAGGTCGTAGGCGTGTCTGCTTTGCGTCTCTTGCCCTGAATGAGACAAGTGAGATGGATATTGGCTGACGATGAGGCGACGCACCGTGCTCTTGGCTGCAGCCTCCAGCGCATCCTGCTCCTCCTGCTTCTTCAGAAACTCGATATTCGCGGGTTCGGTGAGGAGCAACGGGTTGGGCAGCTCGCTGGCTGGGAAGCTGACGCGCATCGTCGTGGTAGAAACACAGAGGTTGTTGATTGATTGGCGTTGCTTGGTCTTGATATCATGATGCCGCTGACGTAACTCTCACTGCTTGACCACCAACCACCATGTCTGATGCGCCTCGTCCTGCTAAAGATGCGCAATCGCCCTTCTCCGGCGAGCCCGATCCCCAGGAAACCTACCCTGCATCCGACTTGATCCTCCGCTCCTGCGACGGCGTCGACTTTCACGTCCACAAACAAATCCTCGCCTTCGTCTCTGTGTTCTTCTCCAACATGTTTGCCTTCCCCTCTGGCAGCGCCCCACCAACGGAGCTCCAGCGCGATGGGAAATCCATTCTTCTCCTCCCAGAAACGGAGGACATCCTCTACCGCGTCCTCATCCTCGCTTATCCTGCTCGGTCGCGCAAGCTCTACTCCCTATCGGCGGCAGACTTGGACAGCGCATGTTTGGTACACGAGGCCGCGCAGAAATACCAGTTCACCTACGCGCAAAATCTGGTGGTCGAGATGCTGATGGAGGACACATTAGTGGATGCGCATCCCCACCGCCTCTTCGCGATTGCCACGCTCCGAGATCTTCCGAGCCTCGGTCAAAAGGCGGCGCTCTCCACGTTGAAACTACCCATCTGCCCGCCAAACCTCACATTTCCGGAGATGCGGCTCATGAGGGCGGAAAGTCTGCAGAAACTGTACGACTTTCATCGGTTGTGCAGCAAGAATGCCAGTGATATCGTGGAGGAAGCGGGTGGACCCCTCGAGGAGAAGGATCTCGGCGCCGAGGGCTCACTGACGCTGGATGCGGACCAGAGTCTGTGCGCCTGGTGGATGCAGAACGCCCACGTCGACGGCTGCGGCGCTGCTTTAGACTTCGGCATGGTCATCCCGGCACCGTGGTTCCCAAAACTTATACAGAATGCGATCCCAAAGGTGCCCTGCATGCCTACGGGGGCCACCGTCGCATCGGAGATCCTCGCTGCCAAGACGGCAGTGTGGCACCTTCGTAGCGACTGCGATCTTTGTTGCGACGAGGGAGAGACGGATCTCGAGAGTTTTGCCAGGCGTATCTCACGTGTTATTGACGAGAAAAATGCGACCTCGGGTGAGTCACTCTGTGTATCTCCTTCATTTCGTCCAACTCACGACGATATCTCAGCGAGAGAGCCAGGGATTTTGGGTTTCTGAACGACAATAGAGTTCATTCTGCATGGAGTTGTACGGCATTCATTACAAGTGCGAATTCTATGGAAACCCGGAAGACCCTGCTGATGTGATGGATTAAGCGACACCGCCGCGTCTGATGGCCGCGGTAGGACCCCCAACACCGATCTGACAGCACGATCAGCCTGTCATGCATCATGACTCATCGCTTCAGACCACCGTCTCTCCTGTCCTCCTCCTCCTGCCCACACTCGAGAACGCCGATGACTCCTCTGGCTCTGTGATTTACTCTGCAACATTCCTCCTTGGATTCGGAATCTCTGGAGTCTGGACTCAGCCGGGAGTGCCAAGTTTTTGTGGGGTTTCTGCCATCTGGGCGTTGTTCAATGTTGAGTGATACTTCGCTCTCATCTGGATTTCATTGA
Organism: Roridomyces roridus; assembly: GCA_029378245.1. Taxonomy (NCBI): domain Eukaryota; kingdom Fungi; phylum Basidiomycota; class Agaricomycetes; order Agaricales; family Mycenaceae; genus Roridomyces; species Roridomyces roridus. The sequence continues at coordinate 464,681 of JARKIF010000035.1, read as the reverse complement.
CCTGCCTGGATATTCTGTAATTCCACTGTGTGTGTATCCATCCTGTAGTCAAGACATCTCGTCCACGTTGTTCTCGTCCCACGTTGTCCTCGTCATTCTTCCACACGCTCGTGAACTCAGAACATCCCTTGTTCGACGCTGCCCCTGCTTCTCCTGGCTCCATCTTGCCTTCCGCCTTCCCTTCACCTCCCACTTAGCACCTGTGGCTTGCTTGTTCTCATGTCACTGTGAAACACTGGTGCCAGTATCAAGTAGGCCCCCTTGGCGACTGGGATCGTCTACCTAAGGTCAGCTGAGCGTATGATTCAAAGAGCACATGTATTCAGTCTCCAAAGATCACTTTTAAAGCCAGTTCCTCGCTACATATCTTATCTACCACTCATCGGCATCTGGGTCATTCAAATCTTCTTCATCTGTGAGCCATCCCACAATTTCATTCTCATCGGGTGTTCCCTCATCCTGCACCACCGCACCTTCAACCTCATCGGCAAGTCGATCTAATTCTTGGGACTGTGCTGCATCTACAACAAGGTCAGTCCGGTGTGAATACTTATGATTCGACTCACCAAGACCGGCTCTCACCATTAGCTCCAATCACGGCGTCACCATTACGGAGCGGCTGGAGATCCTGTAGAAGTTCCACCCCATCGGTGCCTTTATCGTCAGCCATGGTGTACGGTTGCCGATAAGTTCACGCTTTGATTTCTTCACACGACATCTGAAAGTCATTTTTCACTTGGTCCCCCCACCACTACACCCTTCCGTCACGCCTTCCTATGGCATTTTAAACTCTCCTGGTGCCTCCTATGGCTTGTACAACGCTGAATCCGACGTGATCGACGGGCCTCCACTGCTTCAAGACCCGTTCTGACGTATTCAAGGTTACAGCGAACTCCAAACCCGCTCCACGGCTGGCTACGCTCGATGGTGTGCCCGTTCCTCTATTGGCAGCACAGGCGCGTAGTCTGTGTCGCGCTTTTGCGTTAGTCAATCCGCACCGTAGGAGCCCGTTCATTTGGACAGGTACAATGTCTATGTACCAGCATTTCCGCCCGCTCTGAAGACACACTCGATGCCATGGCGATTACCGAGTAGCGGATACAACATCCACGGCACAAGGTCTACTCCGTGCCCGATGCGGTTCACGTCTCTCGGCTTCCCGTCTGCACCATCGAGACTAAGTACCGCCGCACTTGGCTTTCGTTTCAGTCAACGTTTTGCACTGCGGCGACAACACCTTCGCCCTCACCCGCTTTGGCCTCTTCCTCTTGGAGGTGCCCACAAACGAAGTGTGCCAGTTCAAATGCCCGCCTTCCGCGCCGCAACAGCGCCCTCGCCGAGCTCCAGCTGGCTAGCTTCGACCTCTCCAGTTTTGACTAGTCCGAGGCCATCCTCACTACGGCGGTGGTTGTCACTCGTGTCGTCAAACTGTTACGATCTGATTCCAAAAGACAAGTCCGGAGTAGATGCCGGAACTCCGGTAGTGACCGGAGTTGGAAGGAGTCGACCGGAGGAGCGATCTAAGAGCACCACAGAGGAGTAGGGTGTCAAAGACGCCTTGCTATGTTGATAGGAAGGGAAGGAGTAGGAACCAGCCAAGACGAGTAGTCAAGAACGTCAATTATCAACTAAGGTTGAATACAGATAAGGAAAGTCTTATATACGAGTAAGTAGAGATATATGTCATTACCACAGACCAGTAATAGAAACGGACTTATACGGCTATGTGGATATAAGCTGATTAAGTCCGCACGGAATGATCAAGTGGATATCCTGATGAATACCAAGTCCGAGGGAAACGCTCAGATACCTTCATCGCGTGAAAACCCGAGTACCCGGATAGAACCGAGGAGCGCGTGATGCGCTTCAACGTCGGGAGGCACCCCGACGTGACCGGAGTTGAGTACCGGAGTTGAGTACCGGAGTTGAGGTACTGGAGTTGAGGTACCGGAGTTGGTGTTGGAACGGGACATAACACAAACGGAAGACGGGCATTGCATGGTCCAAGCGGGATCCTAGTTCTTGCCTAGTTCTGTCTTCCATCTCACACGTTCTGATGTCCTGGAGTAGTTGCACTGTCCGGCAGTTCTTCGTCGTCGCCGCATCAGTGCAGAGTGGGCCACACTTGACCGACCCTCGCAGTCTGCCCGCTTTTCCACGGCGAGGAGGTAGAGGCGTATTGGTGCCAGTGTTCGCGCGCTGGCGCCACCCCGTCTTCACCTGAGCCTGTCCCGCGGTCTCCCTGTGTGACAGTGTCGCCCGTCGCTAGCCAATTGGTCTCGTTCATCGCGCAGGACACTATGTAGACTTCACGTACCGATATAACGAGTGCAATTTGTGTTTTGTGTGCCATGATGTGTGTTTTGTGGCCTCATATGGGAGCACCGAGCAAGCATCGAGAATGAACAAGAGCGCAGAATTGACGCAGGGCGCTCCGAGCCTCCCTTGGCGCTCCCCTTGCTGATATTACTCGCAAATCACGTCGGGAACAGTGCGTACAAGCCGTAGGAGGTGTTCAGGAAGGGCTAGAGGCCGTAGACGGGTATAAGTAAAAAGTGGCTTTCAGAAGTCGTGCGAAGAAATCAAAGCGTGAACTTATCGGCAACCGTAATGGTGAGTGTATAACCCCATCTCTCGTTGAGCAAGACTGGGGCACGATAGATCTCGTCCAGAGCGCGAAAGCGAGCACGCAATTGGAGATATACTTCCCAGCAACCTTGCCTCGTCACCGCAGGCTGTCCGAGCTCAAAGTACAGTCCAGAGATGATGATGTTGAAGTCGGGAGGATCCAATTGGAAAACCTCATGGTTTCGAGGTGTGTACAAGTCTCTGACCTCGTCGATAGCCTCTGGTTGAACTTTGACCTAGAGAAGAGAATGAAATTCTTTGAAAAATCGGACCTTGTGGTGTAATTCTCACCTTGAAGTCAAGCAATCCATACTCTGCGGGACGCTCAAACATATCATTGGGTACACCATGAGGCAAGATCTTGTTTCTGTCGGCACGCTTCAATGTGTTGTTGACGCGGTTGCGGTAAGCATCAAGTTCTTTCCGAGTCTGCAACCACGGAATGAAAACCCATCGGAATATCAATCTGAGCCTCGGTGAGTGTTAAGATGTAGAACTGAATCGGGCTGAACGCACGCTGCCCGTTGGTTCTTTTTCTGTTTGTTTCAAAGTGAACTTACGCCCCTTGAGGGATGTGAAATCTGAGAAAGACAAGGATCTATTCGGAGATGGCAACGTTGGGTCCATATTCAAGAAGTTCCCAGCCCAGCACCAATGCAACAAATATTGCAATTGGTTCCGCCTTGCTCGACTGGCCTAGTGTGCTGGACATTCAATATATGCGAAATTATGCTCCCTATGCCATGTACTTATGCAGAATCTATGCCTCAATCTATGCACGACAAATATTATGATTTGAACAATGATGCCGTCCCAACTACAGTTCGGAACCGAGATTTGTTTCTTCCGTGCTACATCTATTGGCCAGTCTGAAATGATCTCGGTTCCGACGTGGAACCCCTTATCAGTACCCCATCGCCTGGATCACTCGGCTGACTGTCGCTTAGCGCATCACATCAGCAGGGTCTTCCGGGTTTCCATAGAATTCTGCTCAGTTGTCTCCGCGTCTCTACACCAGCTGAGCATTGGGATTTCATCCCACCGATGTGTCGCAACCGGGATGATAATCTCGGGCATTTTACACGAGCCCTTGGCAAGATGTACCGACGCACCGACAATCTCCTTCGGAATTTAAAAATTTCTACACACTCCAACTGGCAAGACCAAGGCCAGACTGCAAGCGGGTGACGATTTTTTTTTCCGGCTTTGTATGGGCCGAAACCTTCTTGAAACCTTCTCCCTTCACTCACACCATTCAGCTGTCTGCACTATGCAAGTTCCCGATGGTCTTCTTTGCGTTTTTATGTAGCACCGAGACGAATGAGGCCTGGGTCCGTTTACAGGGCTTACTCACACGCGGTTAACCGGTTCCGGTTTAGCGTGTCGTATAAGTACTTGACTGGGGTGGAGTCCCAGTGGAGTCTTTGTACGCTGCAATGCTACATAGTACAATCTACTGGATGTTGAATTCCGAGTGAATGAAAGTCCCCGATTCTCTGCTTACAAGATATATTGCACTCGTCATATGTTTGTGATGCTACTACTAGACTAGTAGACTACTGTACAGACGGACGAGGGAGGGAGACCACATTATTGCTCGCGTCTTTCACCCATCGCGCCTTCCGAATCAAAGTTCAAGCAAGAGTGACGTTGTTGAAGATAAGGAGATTAGGCGTGTTGTCAGGTAGATCGCTCAACAGGCCCTCGCTCGAAAGTGTGATGATAACATTCTTGAGCAGCGCGGGCGTGATCATCATCTTGGGCGGGACGGCCTCACTCCGTGGAACGGGCAGGAAGCTTGATGCCCAGCGCCAGAGCGCAGCGTGTACAAGCATGCAAGTCTGCGAGGAGAGGGCGACAGCGAGGCGTTGCATCATCGTCTCGGGGATGATGTTGTTGAGCGCGGAGTCGAAGCTCTTGGAGGGGTAAATCGAAAGGTAGTACGCAAGAAGACCGGCGGTGTGGGGGGAGGCCATGGAAGTGCCCGAGAGGATGGCAGTTGCCTGCTCGGAGCCAATGTAGGTGGAGTGGATGTTGAGGCCAGGTGCGAAGACGTCGACACACTCGCCGTGGTTAGGAGAAGGAGGCGCGGACGTCACCGATGGTGGAGGCACCGACGGTGATGGCCTTCTCCGCAGAGGCGGGGGAGTAGAGGCAAGCATCATGGTCGTCGTTTCCGGCAGCGATAGCAAAGTGAAGGCCGGCGTCGACAGCGGCATTGACAGCCGTGTTGAGGGCAAGCGACTTGCCTCCACCGAGACTCATGTTGACAACAGAGCCCTTGTGGGAGGTCTTGCCTGTAGCCATGAGCTCGGCAGCGGCAGCGGCAGCCTTGGCAAGGGCAGATGCAACGGCGAATTCGACGCCGGCAATGACGTTGGACATGGAGCCGCTACCATCGGACCCGAGGACTTTGACGGCAATCACGTTCGCCCCTTTGGCAACACCATATTTGCGCGAAGCAATGGTTCCAGCGCAGTGGCTTCCATGGCCATTTCCATCCTCGTCGACCTCGTCCAGAGGGATGGTCTTGCCCCAATAGGCACGGCCCTCGAACTCGACGTGGTCGATGCTGATGCCGGTGTCGATGACATAGACATCAACACCCTCCCCGCCAGTCTCCTCAAAGAGGTACTTGGTGAAGGTCCCGAGGGTCAGTTTGGGACGGTGACTGATCCGGGCCAGACCCTGGAGGTCGTCAGACAACAGCCTTCAGAACCGAAGAATGACTCACCCAAGGAGCAAACTTCTGCGTCGTGACCTCTTGTGTGCGTACAATCTGGTCATGCTCGATAAATTCGACCTCGGGCAGCTCACGCAGCTGCTCGACAGCACCTGGGGAGAAACGGCCAGAATAGCCAAGCTGTTGCTTGTAAACGTGTCCTACGGAGAACTCGCCATCAACGAGGGGACTCGTATGGTGGGCGGCCTGGAGGAAGTTGAAGTGGTTCTCGAGGACGTGGGCGGGGGTGTCTTTCTTGAGTATGACGATGTACGAGTCGTTGATAAGGCCATAGCGGTGCGCGTTGGTGAAGGAGGCAAGGGGGATGGGCGCGCGGTGGGATGGAGAGAGCGGAGTACTCGACACCGTGGCCACAAAAAGAAGTGCCAGGGTAATGAGCGAGGCCATAGTGGTAGAGGAGAGGAGGGTCAGTCGGGTTTTGCGAGGTCCTAGTATCATTCTTTGGCTCGTGCTATCTTACAAACCGATTACTGTAAGGGAAGCCGAAATGAGAAATGGTCGGCTCCGTACAAAATCCACGCACCAAGACGCCGTCTTGCATTCACTAAGGGGCCATGAAATGCTGGGAACGAAGGGCGCTGCTAGTCGAGAAATCGAACATGCCCCACCGGAATGGTGAGACAGAAGTGACAGGATGGTGCAGCACGTCCTCCGTCGAATAACGAGTGACGGGTGAGGTAAGTACTTACTTAATAGACTCCAGATTGCGACGTGGACGCGAAGAGTATAACCTGATTTGTCATCAAATAATCCAAGTTTATGTGAAAACTTAGTCGAACTCAAACTTTCCAGCAAGTTTCCAAAGTTTACATGCAAGTCCGAACATGGGACATTAGTCGAGTACGAATTCAAGGCCAGTGAAGTTGTGTTGAAAGTTTGAGTCCTTAGTGGAAGTTTGAGGTCCAATTTTTTCGCACGCATAGTTCAACCTTACAAAAGGGCAGGTATAGGCATCCATGTGTCAGACCGAACATCAGTTTGGCGTGTTGGTGGTCAAGTCAAGGTCAAGTGGTGGTCTGCGATCGTTGATCCGGAGTGATGGCCACAAATTGATTTCCACCTCCTCGTCCCCGCTTTGCTATAAGCATCAAGCTCCCCATCGGCCTCTCAAGGGAATCGGTGGAAGATGCATTGCACACCCGACTGCAAGAGTATTTTGGTGTCAGTGCGAGCTGTGCTCGATGCCGGTCACTTTTCTGCCAACACTTCTGGGAATTCGGACTTGCGGCCAAGACCGGGGGCCTGTCAGAGCACCACAAGACAAGTAGAAGGAGCGGCGTCAGGAGGGCGCAAAGGAGTAGAGTCGCCCGGCTAATCTCAAGAGAAGGAACGCAAGGTTGCCTTGCTCGAGCTCTCGACAAGCTCTGAGTCGATTTGGCTTTAACCATTTATTCTCTTCGAAGAGCCGTAGGCCACTGGTCTCTCATGTCCATATAGACCTCACGGAGGACCCTTTTGCCGAGGGAACGAATCACCCCATCCACGTTGGCGTGCTCAGCGGGATCATGTCATTCTGGCACTCACCCGCTTTTTCTCTGAGCATTTCTATGGGAGCTGCAAGGAAAGGGACGAAATCGAGAGAGGTTGGAATCACATCTGGATACTCTACACTTGAATTTGACAACGACTAATTGAACTCCGGTATCTAATCCGGGCCCACTTGCAGCACAACCTCATCTTTCGTCGTACTACTCATCTGCGAGAAGAAAGGTTATGCGAAGAAAGAAGTAATTCAATCCAAACACTCACAAGAATTCCATGTCTTAACCACCGGCGCCGCCCCTCCAAATCCCCCAAATCGAGCTCAAAAACATGCCCATTTCTCACCGTGCTATGTGTCATCACATATCCTCCTTAGCTCGAATGCCGTTGAAGTAGATGGGTATACCGGACGAATATGTCGAGCGGGCACACCAGGATTCACTGTGATCGTTCCCTGAGGTGATGGCGAGGACGTTCCCGCCGTCGAGGGCGATTATTTCATTCCAGACTGTGTTCAGTGGGTGGGTGGGTTGAACGGTTCAAAGCAAGGAGGTACTCAAGGAGGGTACGTACAGGGTAAGGCGAGCCCGGTATAATTGTTGTTCAAGCACCCTTGGTAGTCGCCCTCGCTAGCCTGCCTGAAGAGGACACAAGTCAGTAAAATTCGGATAAGCTGCAGGATGGATGATACCATAGAGGGGCAAGGATCTGTGCTTTCTGGACCGCCGTAAACCGACCAGTGTGGCCTAGATAGAAGGTTGAACAAAGTAGACGGCAGATGATTTGACCTATGGTAACATCCATGATCGTCAACACCCGAAAGGTGAGCTTGCACATTGCATAGAACACTGGAATTTGTGATTGCGTGAAAACGAAGGCTGCGCCGAAGTCGGATCTGGTCATCGCTTGGGCGCGGGACACCTCGGTTGCCGACATGGAGTGTCAGGATGAGAGGCATCCCCACATGAGCAAGAAGTTGGCAATAAGGTAGGTTCATTATTGATTTGGCGCCCGCAGAGGACGTTCAAGTTGATGAGGGTCTGGATGTGTGCGGTAACTTCAGTGTGGTCCAGCAGTAGGGGAGTGGTTTCACCATTGACAAGGAAGCGGCGGCCGTTGTGAGTGTGATCGGACAGCGAGAGGAGGACGATGTTCTGGACGTAGACGGACGCGGGGACGCGAGTCGAGAGCGAGAGCGACCCGAGGAAAGCTCAATAAGCGAGAAAAAAAGGGGGGAAACAAGTCTGGATTGCTCGGTAGGTACACACAGTTTATACTATACAGCAATATCTAGGTAAGTAACGAGTCCCAGTCCAACAGGGAATAGGAAAGACCCAAAAGACGATAACGAGTGACTGGCCGGGAGTTCAGAGTGCGGATAGCGGGATTAAATTAGCGGCCAGGATTGACAAAGGATTGACAAGATAATTAATGGCCCAGAACGAAGGCAGCCAAGTTGTTCCAGCGTAAGGGAGAGGTATCGGGCGCGGTCGTCGCCGTGCATGGAGGACCGGCGCAATGGTGGTAAGTAGCAGCGAGAGCAAGAGGTAGCAGATCAAGTGATCCGTGACATTGAGTTGATAGCTCCGGTTGGGCGTGATTTGATGGAAAGCAAACAAACACTGTCGAGAGTCGTGAAAAAGATGAGTGAGTTTAGTAATAAGTCGAAATGAGTGGGTTCAGACTGGGTGGGGAGCATAAAGTAGGCAGAGATGGCGCTCGGAGACTGAGAACAGTCATTGGCAAGAGACGGTGTTAGCGGACTTCACGGAGGTAAATCTCAATTAGGAAGGGAGGAGTCGTGAGAGCGACATCAATCAGTGTCATGGATCAATTGATCTGGGACCTCTTGAGCGAGAGTCGTCGTGGTGACGAGGTGTCAGTTGCACAGCCTTGATTGGGGATCAATCAAGCTGACCGGGACCACCCGCCAACCACCGGCTGACCAGAGGTCAGACTCTGAGGTCTGCAAAACCACGACCTCATTGACAAACTTCGCCCGTTGTTGACCTGAACTTCAAGCTGCGGCAGATGATGGGTGGCCAGAGTTGATCAGAGCAAGGTGACAGGTCAGAGTATAAGGTTTGAGGACACTTCTTCGCATTTGTTTACACAGTACAGCTTGGAACTTTGCTCGAACTAAGTGCTCGATTTTTTGATGAAAACACCTGTCATAGAAGAGTGCGGTTAGGGAGGGATTAGGGAAGCCTACTCGATCGAGACGCAGTGGGAAGCTGTCGGCCGCGTTCGTAGAACAGGGAGGACGGCGTAGAGCGCGATGGTGCTGGTCCAGGTCAGAGTTGTGTTGATGGATTGATGGATGATGTGCCTCAGAAACATGTGACAGGGCCAACAGGTGGCGGTGTTTCTCCCTTGACTCACACCACCGAACTGCCTGGACGGACCTCATCTCTAGCCTCTAGGCATAACGTATCGTTATTGGATCGCGTTTCTCTAACAAGCGGCCTGTGGTGTTCAGGGCGAAGAGGACGATTACGGTCGTTGTCAGGAGAGCCACATAAGTTCGGTGTCGGGCTGAAGGTAGCGCTAGCGCCATTTTGTGGAAGAATTGGAGGACACAGCGGGTGGGGCTTCAAATTAAAGTCATGGACGGCGGGGAGGGAAAGAGATAACAGGCCGCAGTATGGCGGATTTGATCATGGGCACCATGTTTTCGAGCAAAACACGTTTCGCGCTACATTTTCACATTTTGCATTTCAACGTCGAAAGTTTGAAAGAAAAGAAATTGCGCGGAACGCGACTGGCGCGCGGCACTTTCTTTCTGACGTCGCGCACATCCCCAGTACTCCCCAATAGCAGCCAGTAGGGTGAACTCTGCCGAAAACCCACATTTGCAAAAAGAATCTTGCCGAGTTGCCAAGGTTCCACCGCATCGCAATTCCCCGAGATTAAACGTTTCATCATGGGAACAGCGGATCACAATGACGCTGATGGTTCGGTATGGTGCGCCATCCATGCAGCTTCTGAAGGTGGAATTTCAACTCCTGCAGCCTGGCTTTATGCCGATGTTACATCGCGTGATTCGTGCTTGGTTGAATACGACGGCACGAACGTCGGCCCAGTGTGATGGACATGTTTCTCGGTGATACTCATACTTAGCCCAGCCGTCAATGCATTCAATACAGGACAGCGTAGTAATCAGATGGCGCAAGGCCGTATTCCATGGATTGCAGGGCGAAGTTATTGTCAATAGCCCGAATGCTCTGAGACGGGAACTCTTGATTAAGCACGACTCACTCTCCGCAACTGATTGATATCCGGGTGAATGCATAAATACAAGGACGGGAGACGTCCTTTCATCAGTTCCCCATCACACACTCTCTCAGGTTTCTATTTTCACCTCTCCACTCAACTGAATATCCCTCACCATTCCCAGAAACTAACCTCGCAAAAATTTAAGATGCAATTCAACCTCGCCCTCCTTGCAAGCGCCCTCCTCGCTGCCGCCTCCCCCGTCCTCGGCGCGGACTTTGGTTGGTTCACGGGCGCAGACTGCACAGGTTCCGTCATCCTTAGCACCTCGGGCGTCCCTCCGAACGAGTGCGTCGCCATCGGAAACGGGGCCTCCGCCAAATCCATCAGCTACTCGGGCGTTCCCAACCTCGTCGAGTTCTTCGAGTCGGGTGGCCCGCACGACCAGTGCACTAATGGTGCCGCCATCGCTGGCGTTGCTGGGTCCGGGTGTACGAATGCCCCCGCTGGGTACACGTTGTTTCTGTATCAGCAGATTTTGATGCTAATGAATTGATGCCGGGTAGGTTCAACCTCCAGAGCTTCGCCTACGCTTGATGTTGTTTGAACACTAGTGCGAATTTCGGAGATACCGAGGTTATTGGTGTAGCTCGTCGGACTTTTCGAAATTGATGATTTGTTGCAAAGTCGAGGATTCCCGCGCCGGCAAGCTCACGACATCTGATGTAGAGAAAAGCCGCTATGCCGCCCAATCGAACTACAGACTACGTCACCAGCCTGCTCATCCCGAATATGTATGTCAATTCGCGATCAGGCGGAACGGAGGCGGCTCCTAGGGTATCTGATTTCCGCCGATGATTCCAAGATGATTCAACAAATGCATAACGATGACATCTCTGGTCCCCTTTCATCTCCACTGTCCGTGGTATAAAAACGCGAGGGTCTGCCGGTCTACTTTCCACCTTTCTAAACTCTCTCCATTCCGACTCAATTCACACAATATGTCCGGCAAGAACCCCGCCAACGTCGCAGCTGGCCTCAAAGGCACCTTGGCCAGAGACGACGTCTCCGACGAGGCCAAGCAGAACGCCCAGCGCCGCCTCGACGAGATGGACACTAACACCGACGGCGACTATTCATCTCACACCACCAGTGCGTCTGCTCCCTTCTCTTCATTACTGTGATTAATCACTCGGACAGACGATAGTGCGGAATACAAGGAAACCAGCGCTCGTCAGATGTACGAGAAAGAGGAAGGAAAAAATGAGGGCAATGTCCGGGGCGGACACAAGGCCAATCTGAAAAGTGCGTACCGTGCTACGATTGTCCGACCTCGTGTTGAATACTCGTGGTTGCAGATCCTAACACCTCGGAAGAGTCCAAGGAGCACTCCCGCGAGTATTTGGAGGATTTGGAGGACAATTAGTTGCGGAGGAGGTAAATCAGTTGAATTGTACATGTATGATACATGGCGGATGTAAGAATATTTGTGACTTGTGCTTGTCGCCGTGTATACTTTCCTGGCCACATGAGTTTCGAATGACAGGGCACCTGCGAATGTCTCCACCTCATTCCGGGATCGGGGGCACATCAACATTGTTGAGGTACCATGCCACTGAAAGTAGTATTAGTATCCCAGCTATAAGGGCAAGCTGCAATCGACTCACAATCACCCGTCTGCGTCCGCTCATTCTCCGTCTGCCCAGAGCCAAGCCAATACAGCCTATTGCTCGTCTTATCCACACGCTCGTAGTCGTAATCCTCCCATCGTGGATTCGCAAACGCACGTACACAGTGGAGGGCACTGCCTGGGCTACGCGTGAGGGAACGCGCTGCGAAAGGGAGAGTAGCCGCTTACCTGGATACAGCCCTACAACCCGACCGTCCGGTGCTTTGTACCACGAATGACATGAATCCGTATACACGGTCTAGGCAAATGAATACGTCGTCAGCCACGCGTTCGTTCATTCATCGTTCAATCCATACCTTGGGGAAATAAGCACCCATGTGCTCCGACCAATCTTTCACCGCCTCTCTCTTCACCTCAACGCTCTTCAACCTCTCGCTCTGCATCTTCCTCACCGCCTTGACAATATACTCGGCTTGATTCTCCAATACCACGAGTATCGAAGCCGTATTCGTCCCACTCCCTGGTCCATACATCAAAAATAGGTTGGGGAATTCATCGACACAGAGGCTGAGATACGCTTCGGCGTGAGGTTTCCAGCGTTCGTTAAGTGTGCGTCCCCCGCGGCCGATGACATCGAAGGGATAGTGATAGGATACGTCGAAACCAGTGGCGCAGACGAGAACGTCGAGGTCGTCGTGGCGCCCGTCGGTCAGTTCAACGCCTTTGGGGGTGATGCGCTGAATTGGGGTGGTTTCGTAGGTAGTCTTGTAAACCGGTGAGTGAGAGGGCTGGGCGGAGCGATTGTATTAGGTACACACGTTCTCGGCTGAAAGGGCTTCTAGGTATCCCGCGCAAGGTGTGAGACGACGGCAGAAGACGGCCCAATCGGGGACAACTGAAATAGCCATGTCCAATCAGATGGGAGATTGGGGGAGCACACGCACTTTGGCCGTACAGCTCCGGCTTGCGTGCCGTGTCCTTCTTCATATTGTCTTCAAATAGCTTCCGCGAGACTTTCTGCGTTTCTGAATCGCGGATTATGAGCGAGTGGAAACTCTGCAAAAATATCAGCATTTCGAGCAGAGAACGAGAAGACGGAGCTTGCATTCATCTCGTGCTCGATGGCATGGCGAAACTTCCTGAAAACCTCCGGGTCTTTTAGACGGTCTCGTTCTTCCTTTGTGAAAACAGCTTCACAGCGGAGATTAAAGTGCTATCGAGCTCCGACGAGAGAACGCACTCACAATCGGTATCCGTGGGATCTCTGCCGAGACCTTCCAGCATCTTGCCAACGCCAAACGAAGGACAGATCCATGTGCGAGAACGAGAATACGTTACCATCTTCTTGATTTTCGGATGCAAAGCCGCGGCGATTTGAACACCCGACGAGCCCTGGGAGCAGTTAGCGTGTGAGAAGCGGGAAGGCAGATAAACCCAACGGACATTGCCAATAATGCCAACCGTCTTGTCGCCCCAATCTTTCACACCCTCCTCCCAAGCGCCACCCCCGACATCCCACTGGGCGCTATGGACAAGTCGCCCCTGGAATTCCCTCAAGCCCTCAATCTCAGGCCAATGCCAGCGACTCAGACTCCCGATACAAAGCAACAGCACATCGCACGTATCCTCGAACTCTGTACCCTCGTGCTTGATACGCACCGTCCACGTCCCAGCGGCCTCGTCATATTTTGCGTGCGTGAGCTCATGGTTGAAGTGCATGTATTTGCGGACTTTGTATTTGTCGACAATGCGCTCCATGTTGGCGAGGATCTCGGGGCCGGTGGAGAAGAGACCGGACCATTGGGACTTGATTTGTTTGTTGGTGAGGGAGTCGTCAAGACACTGAGAAATCAGCGCACCTGATCCTCGAAACTGTATTGATACTGTGATGATGTTAGAGATTCGTTTGTTATCAAAAACGTGGACACTGACGCAGTGGGATGGGATGTCGCATGCTAGTCCCTGACCAAACTGGTCAGCTGAGCTCTAAGATGAAAAGGCAAGGACGCGCACGGGATATCGGTTCAGACGCCACGTTCCGCCCACACCGTCCGCCTTTTCGTATATCTTGAAGTCGATGTTGGTCATTCTCTGCTGGAAGCTGCGGCGTAATGAGGGCGAGCGGTATCATGAACAGCAGAAGCAGCGTACCGGATCGCAGACAGAATGCCACTGAACCCCGCGCCGATGCAGATGACTTTCATCGGTGTGTAATCATCGATTGAAAAATCCCCCGGGGTGTAGGCTGGAGGCTGCTCGGAGAGTGTACTCTGACGACCAAAAGAGCTGAATCTGGAGAACATGGCAGTCGTGGTTTAGCCGTGAACCGTGCTGGAGCGCAGTATATATACATGTAGGGACCAATTCAATCGCCGTCATGTGTAGAAGAAGACAGCCGTCGCCGGGGAGCAGTTCGAGAACCGGACAAGTGGCTTGTTCCCAGACTGCGTGCCAGATCAGCTGCTTCCTGTACGAGACAAAGGCGTACTGTCGACAGATAAGCCAGTCAAGTACCAAGTATGTACGTCTGCGGCAGAAATTTGGAAGACAGCGCGGAGCTTGAATTCGTTCCCACGGGCCCAGCGGTCGGCAGGCGGTCGGAGATGGAAGTGGATCGCAAATGCCAAATGCCAACAAGTCGGCGGTCGGAGTTGGGTCGGAGATGGCATGTCTGCGGCAGAAATTGACAGCTGAATGAAAAACGTTAGACACAAATCGACATCGCATTCATATTCGGGCCGAGGACCTCAGGCCGAAGAATGAGGGAGAGGCGATGTCCTGGATGCCACCGGTAGTGCCTGGCAAGGCTTGGAGCATCTTTGGGCCGCACTGGGTCCTCACATCGACGATTTTTTTTTGTGTCCAACATTTTTCCTTCAGCTGGAAAGACAGCGCGGAGCTTGAATTCGTTCCCAAGGGCTCCAGGCCAGCGGTCGGAGATGGAAGTGGATAGCAAAACGGATTGCGTTAGATTGTTCGCAGCTCTGTACAGCTGGGCGATCGATGGCTTCCGTCGAGGCATTCATCGTAGCCGATGCCGCGGTCTATGACATCATCGACCTCTCAGAAGTTTCGGAGAGCTGCGGCTCACCCGTAGCTTCCAGGGCAGCCCTGAGATGTTGCATGCATGGAGTGAGCTGTCGACAAGCTGTGGTCATGGTCAAAGAGATGCGAGGATCAACGCAGCCACTCATGGCTGACCATTTTCTGATGGACGTGTCTATTTGTTCCCACGGCTAGGTCACTCACCGCTGTGGGCGCGCCAACCTAACTTATGACCTCGTATCCGATATCTGGCTCCCGACTTTCTTCGGTGCACAGAAGAGCTTCGAGAGCCGGAAATGGATAAGTCTACTTTTGTTCTGGATCCTTGAGATGCTATATGGATCGAAATCGGAACCGGAATAGTAGCCAAGGGATGGCTATTCGCCAAACACTGTAAGGTGTGACCTTGAGGAGACGATCCAACTCGGAATCTTCATGTGAAACCAGGGTGTAATCTGGTTGTAATGGATGACACAGCCAGCACAAGTACTGCTCGGATTCATATTGCAAGAAGAAAAATGGCGTGTACGATGTCAAATGACATAGGGACTCGAATTTGGTATCGACTCGACGAACGGCAAACTCTGACACTTGCCTCCCGCACTCACACAACTCACAACATGTTCAGCGGCGTCCATACCCTCGAAATACGCTCCATGCAGGAATCCTGCAAAACCAATCAGCATTCAGAAGCAGATTTCAAGATCCAAACAACACACCGAAATACTTCTGACTCATCGCCTCCCCAGAGAACCAAAGCCTGTGCCCAACATTCGCTCTCAGATTCGTATGATGCGGGCTCACGAAGCTCGCCGGCCAGTTGCTATAACTCCCTCTGTACAGCGGGTCAGAGAACCACCTTGGGAAGAAGAACGCCGTGGGCGTGGGGATGGTAATATTGGGGAACATGGCGCCCAAAACTTCTAGGAGCTGGGATTGGATTTCCGCGTCGGGGAGGGCTTCGATTGCCTCAGAGTAGTCGCCCTGGGGTGATCATGAGTGAGAGAGGAGGAGAGAAAGCGGAGTGACGAACCGTGACTGTTGCAAAGATGATACCAGAACCGGGGAAGAAGTGGTCGAGATCCAGACCCTGCCAGACAGGGTACCGACCACGGACTTTGTCGGCGTACAGCGCGAACTGCAGTCCTGATGAGCCAACGACTGGATTAGGATCAAGAGGTACGCACGTCCGTGTCAAACCAAAACTTCTCCTCGAATTGTAGGAAGAGCTTTGTGTAGGTCGCCTATCATCCCACCATTAACACAAATCCAGATGCAAACAGGAAAGCACGCACCATAGTCATACTCTGAATTGCCTCTTGCTTCCACAACGGCAAAGCTGGCTCGAAAACGACATCATCATGCTGCAACACCCCAAGACTAAACGTCGTAATTGCATAATCGCCGCTAATCCGCGTTCCGTTGGCGAGCGTGACGACCACCCCGTCTGCAGAGTGTGCTATCGTGCGTACAGTGGCATTGAGGAGGACTTGTGATGGATGCAGGAATTCGGCTGCTTCCGCTTGAATGAGGTGCTTGAAGCCGCGTTGGTCGACGGAGAGGAGGTTGTCGTCCGAGAACCCGCCTTGGTCGACATCAAATGTAAAGTTATTAGCCCAAGACGAGGCAATCCAGGACGTCTGTTCCGGAGTTTGTGCGTATTCCCAGTCCTAGAATTATTCGTGAGTGAGGTAATTCCGCGCCGTGGTATCCCCACTTACGAACTAAGGTGAGTAATTAGAATACGATCCCAGGTACAAAAAATCAGGCACTTACGACGTAGTACTCGACCACCATGTCTGCCGGCGTCTTGGGCTTGGCTCCGATGAGAGAGTATCCGGTTCTACACGTCGTGTCGACCTGCTTTGTCGGGACCCTGCCGCCTGTCGACGTCGGCGTCAACACCAAGCTATCCCACGTCAAACTTCACATACCGCCGACTACCGTGAGGTTCGTATACGCATCGACGGCAGTATTCAGAGCATCCAGATAGTCCACTGGCCCCGTCTCGTCATACGTAACTAAGCAAGAAGTCAATCGTGGGTTGATGCAATAGGAATAGACAACGGACCAATTGACCCGTAAAAGTCCGTCTCCGCCGTCTTCAATCCATGCTTCTTTGCCAGCGCGTAGATGGGATTCGCAGGTCCATTCCCCTCCTGCGTGCCCTGGATCCAATTCGCCCCGAGCTCAACAACGGACGTCTTGCCCTGCACCCCAAACTCCATCGAGCGCATCCGACCACCGAGCTCATCGCGCCCCTCGATGATGAGGAAGTCTTTGATGTTTTTGGATGCGAGCGTGCGCGCTGCAATGACCCCTGCGACGCCGCCGCCGAGGATGAGGACTGTCTTGTCGTTCTTGGTGTGCGTGTCAGGAGAGACCGAGGCACCGAGTGCGAGGGTCGCTAGGAGAAGCAGTGGGCCCAGCATGGTGGAAGGGGGATGCATCAACGGGAGGCGGTCAGAGATTCAGAAGAAGCGGGTCTTTTTTATAGGAAGGACGTCGCCGTGGATTTCGGCACGCCAAGAAGGATGCAGGAGTCTAGTTGTCAGACGAGAAGCATGAGGTGACAGACGGTGACCACTCTTTGAAGCGCCGACCTAGACGGCGCAGAACAAGCGGACCCGAGTGTCGTCGTCGATACTCATTGGGCAGCTCGAATTAGCCAGTCTCGGAGTGGCGGTGGCAAGGGGCAGCATCGCTGGAAGTTGGCTGGAAGCGATGAGAACAAGGTGAGAGCGGGCAAGGTGACGGATCAAAGCTTTGTTGTGTCGTCTTTGGCCCATCCCTCTTTCTCCCGAACCACCATCGTCTGATCTTCAACTCTCCAGGTCTCTCCCTGCCTGGGATCCTAAAATTTTGCCCGAGCTTGGAACCGGCTCAATCCGAATCGTTCCGACAGTGTGACTCACCGGCCGGAGTTGCTCTTTGTACAGATCATTCTTTCTGTCGCTCGCGCTCCACACTCGGACACGACAGATGTTCTAGCTTCATAGCAAATCAACTCGATGGACACCTTGCACGATCCTCTAGACTCTCATAATTCTCCTCTGTGTCCTTCTCGAACCAGTACTCAGCTCCGACCAGCAACCCAAGCCGCATAGTAGGTTTCCAGACCCTCGACCAGTCCGGGCTTTCTGGGAGACCATCCCAACAGTGCCTCCGCAAGATAAGGACGGAGGAGTGTAGTACTCTGGAGCGCCTCCTCGTATACTGCACACTCCAGGTTAGCCGCCACATCATTCTGGACAGAAAGCACGCACGGTTCTCTGGTCTCCTATACTCATATGGAGCTTTCGCTCCAGCTACGGCAACGAGCCTTCCCAGAAAGTCATCCACCGACTCGGTATTCGGGCTCGACACATCGAAAATCTTGCCCCCAACAAGCGACGCCTTCTCCGCTACCTTGACGTACATCTCCGCGAGATCGTCCGCATGAATCAGAGCGTATCTTCCACCAGGAGTCCCCGGCCACGAAACCTTTCCTGCCTTCGCACCCTCGAACAATGGAGTGAAGAGCGATGCCGAGCGGCCATAGAGCAACGCAGGGCGCACCGCGATCCCATTCACCTCGGCACTCTGTACAACCAGCTGCTCTACCGCAGGCCGCCATTTCATGATCTCCGGTGGGCGGGTGTCTGTGACTACGTTGACGCGGTCGTCACCGTGGACCCATGTCCCGGAGGTGTAGATATATGAGAGGAGTGGGGCGCCGGAGGGTCGAAGTTCTGTGGCAGCTTTCACGACACGGTGGAAGAGTGCTGGGGAGACAACGGGGAGGTTAGCACCGCCGCCCATGGCTTCAATTATGACGTCCAGAGAAGCGATGAGCGGGACCCAGGCTTCCGAGTCGGCGTCACCGTAGATTGGTATGACTGCCTCGTTTATTACCGACGGAGCTGACGGACAATTCATTCGAGACCTACTTTCTTCCGCGGCTAACATCTTTGCCTTGTCTTCACTGCGGACTAGTCCGTAGACGATGTGCCCGGCACGGACGAGGGCTTGAGCAGCCGGGAGGCCGATGAATCCTGTTGCACTTTCATTGTTTCGTCAGGTGAGTGAGAAAGAATTTATGAGTTTATGAGGCATACCCAATGACAAGGACCTTCATTTCAGACTTGCTATCGAGAAGTAGTTCAATGTTCTCAGACGCAACATACTCGGACATTTATACCATTCCCTTCAGATGAGCATCCGAGCGATGACAAGTCAAGTCAGTGTCAATGCCTGTACACGCAAGTCCACGGCAAGTATCGAAGTCGAATCACGAAACTCGGAAAGCCGCATCTTGGTGTAACTTCCGAGTTCAGCGGCGGGAGTGGAGTACAAATATTGCTCCAGTCTGTTGAGCGACTCACTATAGGCAAACTCAGCAATGCACCGCGGCTGAATCGAACAGGTTACAGGCGTGAGTGTGAGTAACGTTGTCCGGACGTTCCACTGCCCCTTGGACATTAAACTGTTTTCCATGTGTAAGCAATCTTCTGCAGATATCAAATATTTATTGCCGCAAGCAATGACCCTGAAAGGCAGGTAAATACTCAAGAATCTCCACACCAGCGGAATTCCAACTCTGTTTCCCTAATACTATTAGAAGCCCAGAATCCCCAGTTCCCTTGCTGAGATATCTTGAGTTGGAAAATTGAAGGAAATGCACGGGGTTAAGTACTCACCCGATGTCTCATTCTTGTTGGCAAGAATGCGTGAGATACGGATGGCGAACCTCTCGACATCCTTCCGTCCTTCTGCAGAGCACATCTCGCAATCACTCCACGGTTCCACCCGCGCAGCAGCGATCTCCGATACGACGTTGGTCACCGTAGGCAAGAGGCGAACCTTTGGAATCACCGGCTGCATGAGGTCTCGGAACCACTTTGCCGGGACGACGACGCCAGACTCAAAGTCTGATTCCGGGCCGCAGCGACCGTCGTGGCTGTGGGGCACCCACCAAACGAATGTGAAGTCGTTGTCGTCCACCGACAGGGAGCTGTCCACACCGATTTCGTGCTCTTCCAAGGGTCCACACGCTCCCCTGAAGATGTCACTTGCGTTGTCGCTGCACAACCGATGAAAGTCATACAACTTCTGCATCTTGTCCGCAGTGAGGAGTCCCATTTCGGGGAATGTGAGGTTTGGGGGGCAGAAAGGGAGTTTCAATGTAGAGAGCGCCGCCTTTTGGCCGAGGCTCGGGAGATCTTGAAGCTGGGCAATGGCGAACAGGCGGTGTGGATGCGCATCCACCAATGTGTCGTCCATCAGCATCTCGACCAGCAGATTCTGAGCATAGGTGAACTGGTATTTCTGCGCGGCCTCGTGTACCGCGCAGGCGCTATCCAAGTCGGCCGCCGATAGGGAGTAGAGTTGGTGCGACCGAGCGGGATAAGCGAGGATGAGGACGCGGTAGATGACATCCTCCGTTTCCGGCAAAACCAGAACAGAGTTTCCATCGCGCTCGAGCTCTGTTGGTGGACTGCTGCCAGAAGGGAAGGCGAACATATTGGAGAAAAGACAGACACGAAGGCGAGGATCTTGTGAACATGAAAGTCGACCCCATCGCAAGAGCGGAGGAACAAGTCTGAAGCAGGGTAGGTTTCCTGAGGATCGGGCTCGCCGGAGAAGGGCGTTGGGGCGTCTTTTATGGGATGAGGGGCATCAGACATGGTGGCTTGTGGTCAAGCGGTGAAGATTATGTCAGCAGATCAAGACCAAGCATTGGGATCTGATGCAACTGATGTGTCACATATTCTCCGTGGAAGATGTACGATACGATGCATTGACCAGGCACAAAAATTGACTTCCAATCGCTTCAAGAACGCTCAGTGCGGGAATCGAACGCGGCGCAATGGCCATTTCGAGTGCAGAACACCTCAGAATACTTCAAAGGTAGATCTTGAGATGCAACCTCTGTTATGTATTAAAATAACTAGTCCGTGTACGCAATTAGAACGAATGTACTCAAGTCTAAAATCCCGCCTTTGCCCTCATCCTCATCCCCATCCTCAGCCACCCCTGAAATCCAACAACTCCCACAACCCAGACGAACGCAATACACGTAACTGACACGCCTAATACAACGAAGAGCATGATATCTGTGGTATGCATGCTTTGAATACACCTCACATAGTTGAAAAACAAGATGCGCACCATCCCTGCCCCGCCGCATAGCAGCCACCGTCACCTCCTCTGTCGAAAAAATGAAAGTGATACCACCCGCGGCGAGGAAGAAGCTCGCGAGGGCTTCTGATGGGGGTCGAGAGGGGGCTGTGGACCGGGTCGCGCCCGAGGGGGAGATCCAGAGGAACAGGTACGTCACGCAACGCATGACGGCGAAAGCCAGGATGAGGTTTCCCCACAGGACGTGAATTTGGACCTATTTAAAGCATGTCGATAAGTATTCGATGATGGTACGTATACGCACCTGAAAGAGGTACTCTTGGTGGTGCGCCGCCATGACGGCGCCAGTGACGCCAATCACGAGGGCGGGGAATGGGTTGAAACTGACGGTATGAGACTCTGACCCAAGGTGGGATTCCGAGTCGGGGGTGTCCAAGGCATGCGCAGCAAACCATCGACGGAGTCGTTTGGACTCGATAGCCATGCCCAGCAGACCACCGAACCTTCATTGCCGCGCAGTCAATCTGATTGTCATTGACAAGAGGACAGAAGAGTGCCCACCAGAACATAACAGCGATACCGATATGCTGAACCGTCTTTGTAGAGTACGGAGATCCCGGCGCGGATCCGATTCTATGACAGTTGAAGCCGCGAAATCGAGATCCAGGTCTGAGCCAACGCACCTCTCCATCCAAGTATTCGTAATCCCGTACAGGAAGATCACAAGCGATTCCACGAACTCAGCAGTCGGGTAGCCAGGGGAGGGAGCGCGGTTCCAAGCCCAACCCATCCCGGCGCCAAAGCCCAGGAAGCGGGCGAAGTTGAGAAGACCGTACGACCAGAATATTCCTGCTTCTGGGTGGGAGGTTAGCATGTGTTTGGAAGAAGGAGAGAGAAGAGACGCACTGATCAGATGCCCTAGACATCCGCTGAGGATTTTATCTCTGCAGCCGCCTGGGGAAATACGTCAGATACTTCATCCGCCAATGCCAACGGAACACACCTGTATAAACTGCGATCCCACTGAACAATGTTGAACACCCGCAGAAGAGGAGACTCCACTCCACCGTGATGAATGCCGCTTTGAGCACGCGATGGAGCCGCGACCGTGGCGTACGCCGTTGGATATATGCGTCATGAAGGGTGTCGTCGGACCCAATATCACACTCGCTGGACCCGTTCGAGTGCGCATATTCCGGCTCGCTGGAATCGACAGACTTGACTTGGTCTTCTTCGTCCATAAGACCGATGTATTCCGACTCGGAGGCACGGTGGGCGCCTCTGAGCACATCGAAGAATCCTCGGAAAGTGAACGGCCCAGCACGCACGAAACAGAAGACGCGGCGAAGGAGGGCGGCGGTGTCGATGGAGGTGATGCCGAGTGCGATGAGGAGGACGACGTAGCCGTGCTTTGAATGAGCTTGACCCGGATACCTGCTGAAGTCAGTCAGATGAATAGCGGATGAACAGTAAAACGCACATATTGGGAGTCAGCTTCCTGTACACCGATGCATATGCCAGGCTGACAATCGTGCATATCCATTGGGCCAGTACAGCCAGTCTGTGCATCCGATGCTTGACCGACCGAAGAGCCATACCTATCCCAGGCGTATCAACAAGCGAGGACCAGCGGAGGAGGTTACACCACGCGCCCATTGGGAGAAAAACGAAGAACGCGAGACACATGAACAGTCCATGAGCGATCATGAGCCCGGGATGACGTTCTGCAGCCAGAGTAGCGTCTTCCCAGTCCGCGGTGTAATATGACGGCGGCGTGAGACCATGTTTGAGAGCCCAAGCCGTCTCATTCAGCTCGAGTTTCGGTGCACCTCCAGGGTGATCAGGGCCATGGCCGTCTCCAAGGGTGGAGGCGGTGAAAGCAACGCCAAGGAACAACAGGGACCGGAGGAGGTGCATCGTGAAGGGGAGCAGGAGAAGGATATCGCGTAGACGACATACCACGCTTTTTTAACGATGGCACCTGGAAGACTCGGAGGTGCTTCGTCATAGCCGCTTAGTAGCAACGTGCTGCGCTAGGCTGCGCTTACTGCGTAAAACACTGCAAAATATCTGGCAATGGCAACGACGGGACTATTCTGGGATGAAGGCTTTCTCTTTCCCCGCAAGAATTGCTCTTTCAGATTCTCAGTAACTCGTCAAAACAGTCTGGTACGCACGCGGTGCCAAACAGAAATTCGTCATCAGTGATGTGTAACTCCCGAGGACTCGCAGTGACGAAAATTCGACGAGCAGTCCCGATCATGCGTCCAGCTTTGGCTGCAAGGCAGTTGCTATTTCCACTCCGCAAAATAACGGATCGTTTAGAAACCCAAAATCCCAGGCGGTCGGGCTGAATATCGTTGTTAGCTCCAAGGGGAGCGCAGTACTACTACAGAGGTACTCACCCGACGTGGCATTAGTCTCGTCAACAATGCCCGACATCCGTCGGACAAAATTCTTGAGATCCGTCTCTCCGTCTCTCTGTCCAAGCACCGCAATCACTATGCCATCTCCGCAGCGAGGATCTCTGATCCGACGGTGGTCCCCGCGGGAAGGGGATACACTTTCGAAATCACCAGGTCGATGAGCTGCCGAAATCAGTTCGCCGGGTGCACGTCTTCGTCGTCGCCGGGTGCACGTCTTCGTCGTCGCCGGGTGCACGTCTTCGTCGTCGCCGGGTGCACGTCTTCGTCGTCGCCGGGTGCACGTCTTCGTCGTCGTCGACTGCAGGGCCGCAGTCGACGTCATTGCCCTTCAACGTTCTCCAACTACCAAACAAACACAGACTGAAGTACCCGCGAGGCCGATTTCCTCGTCGTCCAGGCATGCACAGATGTCCTTGAGAATACCGCGTGTGGTTTTACTACACAACCGATGAAACTCGTATAGTGTCTGCAGATTTTCCGCGCTGATGAGTCGCATTTCCGGGAATGCGAGGTTCTCCGGGCAAATGGGGAGCTTCAAAGTCACAGTAGAGAGCCGCCGCCTTTTGGCCGAGGCTCGGGAGATCTTGAAGCTGGGCAATGGCGAAGAGGCGGTGGGGATGCGCATCCACCAATGTGTCCATCAGCATCTCAACGAGGAGATTTTGAGCATAGGCGAACTGGTATTTCTGCGCTGGCCTCGTGTACCGCACATGCGCTATCCAAGTCCGCCGCCGATAGTGAGTATGGCTGGCGCGACCGAGCAGGATAAGCGAGGATGAGGCGGCGGTAGATGACATCCTCCGTTTCCAGCAAAACCAGAACAGAGTTACCATCCCGCTCAATCTCTGTTGGTGGGGCGCTGCAAGAATGGAAGGCAAACATATCGGAGAAGAAGACAAAGACGCAGGCGAGGATTTGCTTGTGGACGTGAAAGTCGACGCCGTCGCAGGAGCGCAGGATCAAGTCTGAGGCAGGGTAGGTTTCCTGAGGATCGGGCTGTCCGGAGAAGGGCGTTTGGGCGTCCTTCGTGGGACGAGGGGCATCCGACATGGTGGTTGGTGGTCAAGCGAGGCGGGTTATGTCAGCACATCAGGACCAAGCATGATGCTCTGATCGTACTGATCTGCCCGGAACGGAAGCGGCTGTCAATATCATGTGACTCATCACCGCTTGTTCCCCACCACCATCCTCAAATCCCTCATGGATGAACAGGTCGCCTCTCCAACCCGGGTGGAAGACCTTTGGTTCTCCGACGGAACCTTAGTCATACAGGCCGAGACGAAGCTCTTTCGAGTCGCAGGAGGCGTCCTCGCCGCAAGATTTTCCGCCTTCAAAGATATGCTGGCCATACCCCAGCCCAGCGATCAAGCGACGGTGGATGGATGCCCGAGCGTCTCCCTGCACGATTCCGCTCAGGATGTCGAGTACTTTCTCAAGGCCATCTTTGATTCAAGGCCTCTTTATTATTGCCGCATCCTTCGGCTTCTATCCCTTCTGAGATGATTCCAGTTTCTTTGAGCGACCTCCCGCCGACACAACATCCCCCATCGTGTCAGGTGTCCTTCGTCTAAGCACCAAATACGACATCGGCTACCTGCGGAAGCGGGCGCTTTGCCATCTTGCCTCAGCATCTCCACTCTCCCTCGAGGAGTACGATGCACTGCCATCCACAAGCACATTCAGCCTTGGAGACGGATCCCCCATCCCCGTGATGGCGATCAACTTGGATCTCGAATGGTCCAAGGCTTTCCCCATCTACGTCATCGCCTGTGCCGCTGACCCCGAGGAAATCTTGTATGGAATGGAGCTTATTCCAGGGCAACCCAGGCTGTTACTCTCATCCTCTCTTCAGCTTACGTGCCTCAGAGCTCGCACGGAGCTTCTGGCTCTCCAGGTACACCACACATGCTCATTCCTGTATATACTCCCCGTCCCCGACTGCGCATCCGCAACCCAATGTCACACCAACCGGGACATCATTCGACGCGCGTTTACCGACCGAAAACACGCCCATCCATTGATGCAAATAAAGTGGATCTGGAACGAGGGACGTCTTTGCACGGCATGTCACAACGCGGTGAAGGCGGAAATAGATGCTGGACGACAACGGGTGTGGGAGATGCTCCCTGGAATTTTCGGACTTTCCTCTTGGGAACAGCTGCGGGGAGGCTGATCTAGGTGGATTGGAGTAGATGGACTGGGGTATGTAGCAATGGGTTTTTTCGGGCGTGTTCTTCTTGATACTCGATACTGAACAATGCAATTCGGCATGCTTTACGTGGTACTGCCTTGGTACTCCCACGGGTTCTGTGATACTGGCGAAATATCAGCAGATTCTTTCTGGTAGGAGATTTGCTTCAAATTTGCTTCCAAAGATTGCGACGGCGAAGTTCTGTCCAATCGACAACCAATCGAGCAGCGTGTTGGAGGTGGGACCGCTGATTTGTACGGTACTGCGAAAGTGCAACTGCGCGGCGGCACTAAATTGCGCCGGGGCAGCTCCGGAAGCACGTGTTTGAACGCACTACAGGCATGGCAGGATCAACTGTGGCTAGCGGGTCACCCGTTCGATTCGGGGCTTGGGGATAATTAGGACGTCGACACGTTTTTGTGTCCTTGGTCCGATGCGCAAATACTTAGAAAATACACGCTGCGGAAACCTCGAAGCACAAGGAGCACTCACTCCATTCTTTGCTTATTCCCAGGTGATTCCCTGAATGCCGAGTCCAACTTTGATCGAGTGATCGCACCTTTGATCTCCATGCCAAACATGCCACGCATCACACGTCACCTTGTCCCAAGCCACCATGTCAGAGCCGGCATCCACCTCATCCACGCCATCCGCCAGCACAAGAGGGCGCGGCAAGTCTCGGGGCGGCCTCGGCAAGTATCTACGTGCCCGAGGTCGCGGTCGTGGTCTCGGCCGTCCCGCAGAATTCGGTCAGCGACTCTTACTCGACGGCGAAGCTCCTTCCACACAAGACGACGAAGAGGCCGCAGAACGCGCTGCAGAATTGGCGGAAAAGTTCTCCCGGCGACGACTGGGCACCAATGCCGACCGGTATGTCGAGCCTGAGCCGGAACCGGACTCGGATGGTGGGTTTTCTTCCTCGTTTTGATTTTCGCTGATTTTGGATCGTAGGGGAGCCCGTCGTCGAGCCTGAAGTAGATCTGTCCGCCTTCCTTGAGAAACAGCGGATATCGGACACAGTAGGCCCCGGTGTAACTCCGGAGAACGACGTGGATGATGAAGACGACGTCGACCATAACTTGGATCACATCTCCTCCGGTGGGTTGAAACCCGTCAGATCGCGGAAGGGCAAAGTCGAAGAGATCGAGTGGGACGACGAATTCAATGATCTCGAGCGCGAAAAAGTGTCCGCAGAGGCCATCTGGGGTGTGTATCCCTCTCGATTCCTAGCGTGCTCAATTGAACTGCGACACCAGATTTGAAGTCTCGATTCCGAGCCAAATCCGAGAAGCTTCGCAAATCGAATGTCACCGCGGGTCGCGAGCCCAAGCCAGGTCGGTCGTATTGGTCCAGGAGTCGGTCCTCGCTGACTTTCCGTTCGCCTGCAGGCACGATCGTCGTCGAGGCCCCGCCTCTTCCGCTTCCCGATGGATCTCTGCCACCACCGAAGGGTCACAAGGAAGAGATGCAAGACTTCTTGGACGATCTTCTGGGCTGAAATCTCCACGAACGCTGTATCATAGGGTCCAATCGATGTTTCATCAACTAGCTCCGTCCTTGCTCGAACGATCGCCCGCAGTGCTACGTCGTGTTTCGGTAGTTCGATTTGCTCATCATTGCACGATTTGAGCTGCTTTTCGTTTTCCAGGCTTCACATAGAAGTCGCGCACTCTAAGTTCAACTGTACCCAGTGTCGGAACGCATTACGGAGGCTTACTTACCGTGGCTTACTGATGCCGTGCTGCCCGGATAGTCTTCCGACAGCTTACTCAGTCTCGATGTCGGCTAATCTCCCAATATAAACGGGTCAGCCCGCTGGCAGAACTTCCAGTCACATTCCCAATGCCCCCACCGACTTTTGACGAGAAATCCACCGCCGCTGAGGTCGTTTCGGCCTTTGCGGACCACATTCGGGGCAAGAATGGTGCGCCCACAGTCTATTCTTTCACTGCGTTGCCTGAATTCCCGCGGCAGTTTTGGTTACTGGGACGAGTATCAATGGGATAGGGTTCGAGGCAGCGCGCGCGATAGCGCGACATTGCAATCTGTTGATCATAACTGGGTACAATTCTGAGAGGTATGGATGGATCCGTTTCTCATCTGCGGAGGCCTGAATTGCTTCTAACTCGCAGGCTCAAACTGTCGGAAGAAGCCATCAAGAAAGAGTTCCCAACCGCCAACGTTCGACAGCTTAACCTCGATCTCGCGTCCCAGGCGTCGGTGCGTGCGGCTGCGGCGCAAGTCAGCTCATACCCCGAACCGCTGCACGCAAGTACACATCTTCCCTGTCTGCCCCACACTCACAGACACCTAGGTATTGATTCACAACGCCGCCGCCGGCTTAACCTCCCCGTACACGATCACCGTCGATGGTTTAGAGCTGCAGATGGCCACAGCCCACATCAATCCGTTCCTCTTTACAAAACTCCTAGCACCCAAACTCCTCGCGGCGGGGACTCCCGATTTCACGCCCCGCGTCGTCTTTGTGTCGAGCGCGGCGCACGTGTGGGGATCACCTTTGGAAGTCCAGACCTTGGGGCGTCCGGACCCCGCGAAATTCACGCCCGGTGAGGGGTATGCTTGGTCGAAGCAGGCGATGGTGCTCGCTGCTATCGAGTTGTCCAAGAGATCTCAAGGCAGAGTGAATGCTTATAGTCTTCACCCCGGGGGTACATACAAGATCTTCCCACCGCATTTTCTCATTCGCTAACAGCTCACAGCCATCTATACGAACGTCCAGCAAAGGGAAGGGAGGACTGAGTATTTCAAGGAGATCGGTCTGGCATCTACCCATCCGCGAGGAGAATTGATTCTGATATCTGGCTGCTGTGTAGGTATTCTCAACGCTGAGGGGCTTCCCAATGAGGACAAGTTCCCGTGGAAGACGATCCCCCAAGGTGCAGCTACGTGAGTTATTTTCTACCCTGTGTGTGAATCGGGGTTGAGCGCCAAATGTTCAGGACGGCGGTTGCTGCGTTTGATACGCGCCTCGACGGTGAGTTGGATGCTTCAGTCGATGTTCGATCAGTCGTATATATTTATGCACGACAGACACACCCGGGGCGTATCTGTGGGACTGCGTGGAGGCCAACTCGAAGGTCGCGCCTAACATAACCGCTGTGAGTCCAGATCCATGTTGCCTCACGATAAGCAGGAAGACTAACTTTCGTGCCGGCCAGGAAAATGCGGAAAAGCTGTGGACTGCGACGGAGGATATTCTCGGGGAGAAATTTCAGTTCTGAATGGAAATAATAGGTCAATTTTTCCTTTGCTTGCGAATATTCAATCCGCATCTGCAAACGAGGCTCGCACCATATGTGGCGTCCATGTCGACGGGATGGAGTTTCCTCGGTCTGATAGTCTTGGAGAAATTCGACTGCACTCGTCCGTGTCTAGCTACATGCATACATCGTAGCATTAAACACGTTCCTTCGTTTCGTCCTTGTCACTGCGATTAACATATGACCATGGTTTGAAGCAGCAATGATTTTTTCACGCCCGTGAATAGCGTCCAAAGTGCCAGGTGCTTTTTCTCCAAAGCAAAGCCAACAATTGGCACACAGACAGCCAGCACAATGGCAAGCATGATGCCACGGACAGTGGAGGTGCTGGTCTCGTAAACGCTAATGATGAAAGCCATAATAAAGGTGAATATGCTTTCAGACATTGATGTCAAACACGGGACAAGAGAAGTGCTCATTACTTACGACCAAATCATGAAGCCATATGGGAGAGCTAGATAGATGGACAGAAGTTCCAGGCCGTACTTTGTTTTGTGGTTCCGGAAGAAGCGTCTCTGAAACTATGAGTGAGATTAATCGATTCATGTGAGGTCGTCCCAACTCTGGTGCTTACTGCTGGTCCAATATCCGTAACATTCGGATCCTGCAGTCGGTATTCGCGCAACAGACGGATCCCTTTCAAATCAATCGTTTCTGATGCAGTTCAGGCGTGAGCGAGTGTTGCCTACCAAGAATGACAGATCCAAGGCTAAAGCAAATCGATGCGTAACTTGCGACTCGACCTATCGAAGAATTGCCCCCAGTAGGTATCGCCAAAAATCCAACGTTGGTGTTGATGACCAGTGTCCCCTATGTCAATTGACGGTGAGCTCAAGGTCCGGTCGAAGTTGAGAAAAAAAATGGTCGACTTACATAGAGAACCAGTTCCTGCCAATCTGACCGCAGGTCGGTTACGAGTTTCTGCCACGACGCGAAGTTGATGACCTTGTCGGTGCTGACTTTCTGGAGCCTTCGAATGTGATGGAGCGGCGAGTTGAAGAGGAGCGGAGCGACCCAGGGAAGTAGGGATGGATTTTCAGGTTCTGATTCGTAGACTGTGTCCCCACTACTGAGACGAGCTGCTCTTTCCCCATGGAAATTGTAAAATCGTGCAATCGCTGAAAAACCTCGGATTATTTCAGTTCTGCATTTTCTTGCGGCTTGTACTTACTGAATTCCTTCATGAATCGAGCTGTAGTCGAACTGAGGTAAAGACCAATAACTTCGATTTTGCGGAACTTACTAAGTACAAAGACAGAGCCATGCATCATGTTGGGTCCAAAGTCACCATTGCTGGACAGTCCCTCGTGGAACACCAGTTCCTTGGCAACGTTGAGCATCCGGAACAGGTACTCGTTTGAAAATGATTGGGTTGTCGTTGGTGAGGTCATGGTATCTGAGGGGATCGTGAATGGGTGGTGAATCAACTGAATCACTTACCGCCAATCCCAAAGACAATCATATCGCATAGGACTTGGACCAAAGCGGGAGATGCCGGAACTGCGACCGGGAAATATTCACAATGCTGCCTGGTGCTGATGTCAGATATGAGGAGGATCTGGATTGGATTGAGCCATCCAGTCAATAATGATACAAGGCGAATGCGTACCTTGCCAATAGGTTCCCCAACCAATACTCTATCTCCAGACACAGCTCTTCAAACATGCACTTCAGGATACAAAACGTTTGAGGAAGTGAGTTTCACCTACTAACATGCGACTCCTCTTCGATGCCGTCCACCATCTGCCAGCCCTCAAGGGCATTCATGTTGAAAACATCCAGCCAGAAGATCGTACGGGCCGAGTGGTCCACGAAATAGTAACCAACCTCATTAGGCTGGCGCAGATCAAGGACGAGGTCGATATCACAGTTGCCACTGAGGAGATCCAGTACACCCGCTCTGGACAAAATGTGCTCGACCGCGGAGGTAATGGAAGCGATGGACAGTGCTTCGTAGAGATAAGCGTCCGTGAGAATACGCTGTAAAAGTCATCAAAATCAAACAGTGGATCAGGGTTTACTCACGCGTTGTTCGTGCAGGAAATATAAACCTCCCTCTGGGTGATGATGCGGAGCCCACTCTAACGGTGCCGGCCTGCCCACGAGGTAATGAGAATCACTCTACATGGCAACGAGGAATTCACCGAGAGAATGACCGTGTCAGCGGCGGGACCATGTACTCCGTTTTCCGCTTGACACTAAGGAATGTTTACTTCGCCCTGCGATCAGCTCGAGGTGTAACGCACATTCTCCTCTGCCGAATGTATCTTTCGAAGGCTTGCGGAGCGATAGGTATTAACCTCGGGCAAATGGTTGCTTCAGAACGCGCCGCTTCGGAAGATGCCTTGGTGGTATCACCGGACACTACAGACGCCGCGTCTTCTCCGCTTGCTCTGGGAGGTGTCACTGGGTTGGTGGTCATTGTTGGTTCGTGGGCTCGTCTAGCACGGACTCGGTGGGTTTTAACCCCACCGTCACATTCCTGAACGTCGTCTGACTCCAGTCCATGCTGTACTTCATCTTGGGTACTGCGGGGATTAGATGCCTTGTGTCGAATCTGACAGTCAGGGGCGGGCAAGATGTTCTCGAATCACCGCTGGGAGACGTTTTTATACCAGCCACTGGACATGATACCGGTACCAGGGCCACAGTATCAATTTTCACATCTGTTTCGTCAGCTTGGTGAGGGCTCATGATAATTAGTGGAGATTCGCCTGGGTCGCCCTCTCTTGCCTGTTCCCGATTTTGGCGGGATGCTTGACCAGATTTATACGCTGGGAATCATCCGCATTATTGTCGCACGCACAGGATGGTTCAACAGCTCTCCATGCGGACGGTATAACTATGGTACCACAGCACTGGAAGCTGTAAACGGACCATGCCAAGTATGGCATTCAGCAGCCTCGTTGCCGCCTCAAGAGCTGTGGACGGGTTCTAGATGGCGTTGGTATTAAATCGGGCATTCCCACTTCAGGTATAAAAGACGCCCTCGCCAACGCTACCACCTGCCACTTGCTGCAATCCATTTTGCGGAGCACCAGTCCGACCGAAACGAAGCAAAAAGAATCGGGTACCATATCCGCCACCATCTAGTGTTCCCCGTTGACAGCACCTGCCAGGGCTCTACTCGCAGGCACAGCGCAACATCTATGGGTAAAGTCACTGGTGGAGGTAATACCCAAGGTGGAGGTGAGAATTCTAATGTGAAGTCTTCAGGCGACACACCACTTACGATATCGTCACCGCTCAGCTCAGCCTGTTTTAAACGGGCCAAGAGGTGCATCGGGAGGCGCGACGGGCGGTACCAGCAAGTGATATTCATCGACAAAACAGACGACTCAGTTGGCATACGTCTCATTCGGAAAATCATTGTCTATTGTGCCCGGGGTAATTGACTCCGAGCGAGAAATCACACAACTCAGCAGTACTGGTTGTACTGATAGTAAGGGCTCAATGCGGGTCTGAAATCCACCTCATTCACGCCAAGTTGTTGATGTGCCCATGCCCATGTGCAAGCAGCCGATGGTTCGAATCCATCCAGGGACAATTGCTCGCCTTTCTTTCCGCCTTTTTCCCTTCCAAGAGTGATCCGAAAATCCAACGGCGTCTTCCAAAATCTCATGACGGGCATCAGAGCAAGATCTGTATGCCAGGCCCGTAGCGAAAATGCCTCCCGGGTACCGCTTGGTCCGCTTCTCAGTGTCACATATGCATGTGGAATGGCTCCTGGGATTTTTTAAAAAAAGTCCAGACTGCGCACTGCGCGCTGCGCGCAGAAGCTTCGCCAATACGATCTTTCCGCTGTTGGTCATGAGACAGCGGCCCCGCCCGAGTCGACACTATCCCACACGAGCGTTCACCGCTTACCGTGATTACCCTGAGTCGAAACTGGAGAAACGTGCTGGACATTGTGCGCTACATATTAACATTTACTGAAGTACAAGGCGTGAAAATCATCAAGAACAAAGGCATGTGCCGTGTTGAGCGAATTTTGCGGGGGTATCATCTGCAACGACATCTACGGCTGCGCTTCCGACCTCTCACTCTTCTCCTTCTCCGCAGCCGCAGCACTCGCCACCGTGGGTTTCTTGGGATCGTGCCGAGAGGTATAGTACGTTGCGTTCAAGAGCGCGCATCTACCGTGTGGACCTCGTTAGTAAACTTCAAAGTCCAGGGAATGAAGAGAGAGAAACACGCACGCAAGCCACTCGGTCATAACGCCCAACACATATTCGATCGCCGTGAAGCGCGGCGTAAATCCGTTCGCGTCGTAATTAGCCGCTATACATCTATCAGCGATGTCGAGGGTGGAGAGGAGGGAAGAGACGTACGATTATAATACGACAACGAATAATCCACAGCCTGCAACACCCCGAATATGCCTCGCACGATGAGCGGGATCCAAGCCACCGACAGGAGTATGAGCGTCGGATGTGTGCCACGCTCCCCTTTCTCCGCACGCATCCGGTGATCTTGTCGGATCGTAGCCAGAATGACGACGAGCAAGAGCAAGTTACACGCGAGGAACACGCCTTGTCCAGCGGTTCGCGCTGCGCGGGAGACGTCCAGCGCGTGCTGCGTGGGTGGGTTGGCGCCGGCGAGGAAAGATCCACCAACGATGATGGCGGTGTTTGCGAGTACGAGGACGAGATGGAAGGCCCCCATCGCGTTGTCGGGGTACAAGATGAGTGCAAATGGGCCGAGGAGGAGGAACGTTAGAGTGCGCCGCCATTGATCTCTTTTGCTCATGGCCTTCATCGCCTCGCGCCGCGGCTCTAGCCATGAGGTGCCCGAGGGAAAGTTGTGTTGGTGCCAGGAGATGATGAAGCGGAATGTGCAGAGGACGAGGGAGAAGTAGCCTTCCGCCCCGAGGATGAGGAAGGCGAGGAAGAGGCTGAGGTTCTTGAAGCCGAGGATACCGAAGCCGATACCGCAGCCCTGGGAGGCGACACGGATGGTTACGTGGAAGAGCAAGAATGACCATCGTGAGCGCCATTTGAGGCGGTGAGTAAAGTACGCGAAGAGCATCCATGAGAAGATGAACAGGTACTGTCAAGTGGTGAGCGATGAGTGAGAGTGTGAGGCTCCAGAACACACCAATATGAGGAAGACGAGGGCAGCGCCGGCCTCGCCATTGAATTTTGACATGGTGGTGGAAGAAGAGGAGTGTCAGACCCGCCCAGGGTTATATACTTCGTGACGGGTGAAACTGAGTTACTGACATGCTGTCACATGCATCATCGACAGCTTCTGCGCAGTTTTATTGCGCAGCTGTAAATCAGGGGCGTGGCATTCAGAGCCTGTACGTCACGCCGCCACGGGAGCCACAGAAATAAATGACCTTGTCTCAATTCCCCTGAAACATTGAAAAGGGCTCCAATTCACATCAACGGATCAGGCTTGGCATCAACCCATCCGACGGAACAAGCCGGAGCCACACCGGCACGATGGATACATAACTGCACACAGAAGGCAGTGCTTCGGTCCCACCATCGCTTCCTCTCTCCTTCCGACTCCCGAGGCCACTGCCCTCTTCGGCCAACCCTCGGTGACATCGCTCCTACGCCCACGATCCCGACACTCCTCTGGATTCGGCAAGGCAATTGTGGCTTTGCACATGTACTTCCCACTTTATTCCCACTTTCTCGGCAAGTGGAGGAGGCTATGGAGCGTCCTCGAACCACGGATCGGTGCAATTGCTGGGCCGCGCTTCTGTCTTTTGTTGTAGCCAAGTGGCTCCCGACGTGGACTCCAGTCGATAATCCTGGAACCGCCACCATATTGCACTCCGGTAAGAACTCCCCCGCCGCTTCTTGTCTGTCGCTGATTGGGATTGGATCTTCAAGCCAAGACCATCTTCAACCCACCATCACGGAGGCAGCGCAACGCCACCGAGTTCATCCTTCCCACCCGACCCTTGAGCTACTTACGCTTGAGGTAAGAGATGGACGGTCAGGAGTATCCGGCTGTTCAATCGTGTTCGGGGACCAGGGGCCTGCACGCATCATTTGCAAAGCACTTGAAGCACCGCATCGTCCTCGTTCATGTGGATTCAATTCAGATGCTTCGATCTGGGCCCTCCACGTTCAACGGGGACCTTTCCCGCTTCCAGGGTCGCTTCATGCCAACAGCGGCCGGTGGACGTGTTGAAGTCTCAATTTCGCTCAGTACGGACTTCCGACGCCTGCTCTGGTTGGTGAAACTTCAAACTTCAAACTCCGCCAACGCATGCGCTCATCGTTCGCCAGGCACCGAGTGCACTGCATCTCCCTACTGTTCCGTGTGGATTCCATTTACGCGGACTGCATTTTTGATTTTTGTGTTCCAGCTGAATTCTTTCATTCTCAGTTCAAGTACCGCTCCATGCCGAACAGCGGGTGGCGCACATTTATTTTTCGAAGCTCCAATATCACTCACACACCACTCACCGCGTCTCCTACGAGATGGACGGAGACCGGTCCCTGGAAAGTCGCCGATCTTTGGCATGTTTAGCTAAACATTCATGACTCGCAGCAATGCAAGTAGTCTATTCCTGCTCATACGCGTTCCTCATGTCATTGAACACCGCCAGATACGTCCCCGGTGCAACACTATTCTGAAATTCATCTCGCTATCGCTCAAGTTTTCTTTACCTCTCCAACGGATGCAATTCAAGACCGGCCGCCCCGCCCACATCGGCAGCCCCACTCAACGCCCGGAGATCCCGGCCACCCTCGAACCTTGGGGCCACGCGGGTGTGTATGATTGCGGGAGGCTGTTGCAATGGGCGCTGCATGTTGGGTTTATGTTCAACGAGGTTCGTGGAGAAAGATCCCCGCGCCCACCGCGAATAGCAATGGGTCCCTCATGATACTTAAACCTGGGTGCATTGTTCTAATCTATGCTCCCCAGTCGCAAGATCAAGTCTTGTACCAATTGCAGGTGTGTGTGGGAATGACTACGAATGAGTCCTCGCACTGACCTATCTGTTTGTAGGCGGCGAAAAATCGTATGAACTTCCGTCACATCGCAGAATCCTTGTTGCTGACGGCACACATACCTTCCGTAGAAATGCGACGGCGCTCGGCCTACCTGCGACCAATGCGTACTCCGTCCTCCTCGATCCATGGCCCCCTGCGATTACATCCCACTTCACGTACCCCACTCGCACGAAACGCCTGCACAAATGCTGGCAACGATCGGGCGGCTGAAGGAGAGGATAGATGAGTTGGAGGCTCAGGTTCCTGATTTCTCGAAGGTTTACCTCGCGCCCCCGTACCCTGCGTCGGGACAGGGATCTAGTGGTGAGTCGAGCCCTATTGAACCACCTTTCGTGGGTTTGTTGAGCCATGGGGTGTTTATTTAGGGACCTCGTCACCGCTCGACTCTTCCAGCTCTCTCGACGAGGTATGACTTCCGTTGACCTCGTAGCCAATTTCCCTCTAATTTCTCTTCCTTTTACCAGGAACCGTCGACAGAATTCATTCTCGATTTGTCAGCATTGCCTCTGTAGTCACAGCCATCGGACACTGACTCGCTCCGTTCCCAGGTTGGACAGCTTCTTCAAACACTTCTGCCCGTCGGTCTATTTTTTCTTGGACCACCGAGAATTCAGGGATTCGGTCCACTCTGCAGGTTCAGCCTCCTCATCGACATCCGCGGCGCTGCTCAACGCCGTGTGTCTGTGGGGTGCCATCCTCTCACGCTCCGAACATTCCGACGGCGATATCGACTACACGGCATACTTCCTCCAATCGGCGATTCACAGTCTTCCCAGAGAACTCTCTGGAGTTGGAGGGCGCCCAGCACACGCACGGACGCTCGCACTCACGCAAGCCGAGATCCTTCTCTCGTTTTACCACCTCCGCGAGGGGAGTTGTGAACAGGGGAGGTATCGTTGTGCGGCCGCCACCTCTCTCGCTCTCGGCACTCGGCTTCACGAATTACCGGCGCGGAGCAGTGCTGAACGCGTCGAGTACCCTGCCTTCCCGCTGTCGGCCTCCTCCGCCTCTGTCGGCTTGGGGGAGGTTTCATCGGATGTCGGCGCAAAAGCATTTTGGGCGGTGGTGATCTTGAACAATTATTGGGTACTCGCGGACGGTGGGCCTTCTCTCATCTCGAATCACTGGTCGGATGTGGGTACACCGGGGTTTCTGAATCCAGACACACCACCTGATCTACACCTTTTGGCAAAATCGACCATCCTGTTCGAG
The DNA here is from genome assembly GCA_029378245.1 of Roridomyces roridus. Taxonomy (NCBI): domain Eukaryota; kingdom Fungi; phylum Basidiomycota; class Agaricomycetes; order Agaricales; family Mycenaceae; genus Roridomyces; species Roridomyces roridus. The sequence goes on along the minus strand of JARKIF010000035.1, from coordinate 427,730 downwards.
AGGGCCGTAGCTCTCTCCTCTGCGGGTGCGGGATTGTATTCCCACTGAGTAACCGAATTGTTGACGCCATTCCCAGGTTTTCCCGATCCTATGGCCTTCGCCTCGCTCGATTCCCGATTATTCAACTTCCAAATCTCCTTACCCGCGCTGGACGCCTCATCTTCACACTCTTCCATTATACTGCTGTTAACTCACGCATTCACGGATCTAGCCATCCTGCGGCTCCACGCGCGGTATACCTGGACTTCGGCAGAGTCCCAGCATAATGCCTTTGCAGCGGCGCACCGAATCGCCGCCGGTATTGAAGGAGTTCAAGGTGGTTTGGAGGACCGTGATCCGATATTCGCTGTAAGCTCCTCCTCCTCCTCCTCTTGGTTTACCAAGACCTAATTCATGTTGGATGCCCAGCCCATATACACGACACTCGCCACATTCCTCATCGCCGAACGCCGACTCCTATACGATCACCAATTCAACGTGGATTTCGAGGCGCCGCGGAAGTTGGCCGAGGTGGAGACGCTGCTAGGCAAGGTTGTGGGTGCGTTGACGGTGCTTGGAGTCCTATAGCTGGTAAGCTCTCTGGATTCTCGACTAGCCCGATTTTGATGTGGGATGTGATTTATTTAGATCACTGCTTGAATGGTGTTACGGGTGCGGGTGTCGGTGGTCGTTCGGATGTTTCGTAGTATGTACTAGTTACGCTTGGACGTGGGGACTTCGTACTTTAGGCTTGACTATTCACGTAGAGTTTGGTGTTGTATACTGTTATACATGATGTTACAGAGATGCTACTATAGTGCAAAGTCCAGGAATACCGATAAGAGAGGTGATTCCCCTCTATTCACTCGAATCCATTCGGACAGCTGAGTTGACCATTTTCGAAATTCAGTATCTCGTCTGAGAGTGTGAAAGTCAATCCAATGGGCATGTTCTGCGAGGAATGAGACGAACCCAAATCGACGGAACTGCCCTCCCTGATCCCTCCGGCACCGACCGAAATACAGTGCGCGCTGAGAGAAGTGCCAGACAGGACAACCGTGTCGCAAGTATCAATGAAGCCTCCGCCGCTGCAGAATGACTCGTTGGTCAGAAGATGTTGGCCGGTGATGATTTAAAAAACTGTGCGTACGAAGCGATGAGAACACCGTCGTTGTTCTGGATACAATTTGCGAGGCCGATGGTCACTTGTCCTTGGCCCAGACCAGGCTGGGGTGAGCAAGCAAAGGTATGGCCGTCAGGAGACAGTTGAAATTGCACGCAGACAGTGGTGATGCTGTCGCGCTTGATGGGAGTAGCATGCGCGGCAGCAGCTAAGAGTATGAGGGAGAAGAGGAGAGCGCTCATGGTAAGTATTAGAGTGGTAGTGGCAGGGGATGAGCCTGAGGGTGATTGTGGTCGTCTTGTTCCTACTAGGGTGCTGTAAATAACACCGGTTATAAAATAACACCTGTTTATAAACTGGTTTATAAACCGGTGTTTATAAACACGGTTTATAATGTTTTCGGCTGAACTGTCCGTTTATAAACGCCTCCGAGGTCATCATTGATGCCATCAATGTTGCTGATCGCTCTTTGGGGCGTGTTCTAGCAGCCTGAAATTTGGGTCAAGTGCTATTTTTGGGTTGTTGAACACTGGGAAGGTGCCAGAGAGCTCAGAAGTGTCCCGGAGCCGAAAATTTTGCTCTGCAGCTCACATTTCCACCTTTTTCATGCCAGTTTTTAAACCGGTTTATAAACACCTGGTTTATTAACTGGGTTAATTAACCGGTAAATAAGGGTCCCGGATTAATTTACAGCACCCTAGTTCCTACGTTCGCCTTTTATAAGGAAGCCTACAGATGGGCCTTTGTTCTGGGAACAAAAAAGACAAAGGATTCACTGATTGTCATCGGCCTTTCTTGTGGGCCGGCCCTTCATTGTTGTAATAAAAGACTGCCGGGCTTCTCGGAAGTTGAACAATTGCAACTTGTTTGCAACGTCAACTCGACCCGGCAAGTGGGACGGCGATCATTCGATCAGAGGAAGTCCTGTCAGTATCATGTGACGCATCTCCCTCTCGTCTCACCACCATCGTCTCGATCCAGGTATGGAGGCACCGGCCGCTGCTCAGACCCGAGTGAAGGATCTTTGGTTCTCCGACGGAACCTTGGTCATACAGGCCGAGACGATGACGGTGTGGGAGAGTTGGGAGCAACAGAGATTGGCACGTTGTTGACACGGGAAGCTGATCTGGCGGGATTTGAGTAGACAAACTCGGAGCTTCTTTGTATATGTGGTCGGGAATCTCTGGGAACGGTGCTGCACTGTACCGTGCCGCGCAAGTTACACACTTGATTGTATGGCCGAAGCTCTGTCAGAATGGCTCACGCCTCAGGAGTAAAAACGTCTCGGTGGGGAGGACCTTGGGAGGACCAAAGGACGATGGGCGGGAGACAGACGTTCCGTTGATCGGCGGCATCGGCCCACCTTTTACCGCTGTCAGTGACATCATGATGTGACTCGCGTCACTTCCGTCACTTCCTCTCCTGCACACCCTACATGGACTTAACAGTCGCCAGCCTTCTGACCCAAGTGGAAGAGCTTTGGTTCTCTGATGGAACTCTGGTCATACAGGCAGGAACCAAGCTCTTTCGAGTCGCAGGGGGCATTCTCGCCGCAAGATCCTCCGTCTTCAAGGACATGCTTGCCATCCCTCAGCCCCCTTATCACACGACGGTGGACGGATGCCCCATTGTCTTCCTTCACGACTCTCCTGAGGATTTCGAGTGCTTTCTGAGGGCCATCTTCGATTCCAGGTGCGTCCGCGCACTCGGATGCTCTCTGGCATTTCTGGTCACTGACACGATTGTAGTTTCTTCGAGCGGCCTCCCGCGAGGACGACTGCCCTGATTGTCACCGCTATTCTTCGCCTGAGCACCAAGTATGATATCGGTTACCTTCGGCAGCGGGCGCTCCTCCATCTTGCCTCGGCGTCTCCGCTATCACTGGACGGGTTCCGTGCCCTCTCATACACTAGTACCTTTAGCAACACACACCTATTCTCCCTCCTCATGACGGCGGACAGCTTGGGTCTCGAATGGGCCAAGGTTGTTCCGATGTTTGGCATCTCCTGTTTCGTTGACCCCGAGGACATCCTGTCTGGAGTAGACATGGTTCCCGGGCAGCCGAAACTCCTACTGTCGCCCTCTCTTCAGCGAACGTGCATCAGAGCCCGCACGGAACTTGTGGCCGTGCAGATGCGCGATACATTCTCATTCATTTACATCCTCCCCGTCGCCACTTGCGAATCCCCGGCCGAATGTCGTTCCGAGCGCGACGCTCTTCGCCGTGTGTTTACCGCCTACAAATGCGTCAATCCCTTCTTGCAATTACATCCGACATCTTGGGACGAGCTGGATCTCTGTGTGGCATGTCTCGACGCGGCGAAGGTGGAGTTCGACGCCGCCCTACGACGGGTGTGGGAACAATTTCCTGGAATCTTTGGGCTTGGGTCTTGGGAGCAACTGAGAGGGGCCAAAGAGTCCGATCTGGCTGGATCGAAGTAGACGGTGGATCTGGGCGTGGGGTATTCTAATTTCTGGTTGTGATGGTACTCTGTATTCTTGAAGGATTGAAACCGGGGGAGATCATTCTACGCTGTGATTGGCTGAGGTGGGGCTGCGAGGCAATATGACGCACTCTCATCCACCATTAGACTCGAACCAGATCCCAAGGGTGTCCGCTCGAATCAAAGACAGTCGTTTGATGAGCGTTACCGGAGGAGCTCAAATAACGCACTGGTCTCGAGTCTAATCCACCATCAAGCCAGCCAAAATCAGGAGAGTTTGATGGCACAGTGGATGCTGGCGTATGTGGTGCCTCAAAAGCCTATGCAGTATTCGGATGCGCACGAGGACACAGTGGTCGAGTGAGCAGAAGTGACGGCTGATCCGGGCTCGATCCATCATTCGGCAGGCGGGAATGCACACACACGCGTACACACATCACCAGCTCCTGTCTAGCACCACCATCATCTCCCTCCTTCGGCGATGGATGACAGCTCAACTCTGACGCGCGTCGAAGGACTTTGGTTTCAGGACAACGGCCTCGTCATCTAGGCCGAGGATCGCCTCTTCCGCGTCTCTGGCAGTGTCCTGGCTGCACGATCCCCAATTTTCCAGGACATGCTCGGGATGCCACAGCCGGTAGACCAACCTACATCCGATGGATGCCGGATGGTTGTCCTCTCCGACTCCGCCGAGGATACAGAATACTTTCTGAGGGCAATCTTTGAATCGAGGTCCGCTCCCTTTGTCTTGGTTTCATGCGCAGTCACCACTGATAACCGGCCCAGCTTCTTTGAGGGCCCGCCTAGGCCGACAAGTCAGCGTATTACGTGCTGCGCCTCAGCACGAAATATGAGGTCGGCTTTCTTCGTCAGCGGGCGCTGCTGCATCTCGCCACAGTATCGCCGCTAACGGTGGAAGAATTCGACAACATGTCATCCACACGCACATTTAATGGCTCGCACGTGGATCGTCTCGCTCTAGCGGACAACATGGACCTGAAATGGTCGATGCCATTGCAATATACAAGGTCTCATGCGCCTTCACCGTCGACGATCTCATGTCCAGGGCGTCGGAGATCGAATTCTCCGCCTCCCTGCTGCGGACATGTCTCTCTGCTCGCACCACATTTGTATTCGCCCAGGGAAACCATACATACCGCTTCCTCCGCACCCCTCCCAGCGCCGGGTGCTCTGCACTCGACGCCGCCGATGCGTGCCACACCAAGCGCGCTCGCACGCTCGATGCAGTCCTGGTCCAGAAGGCGATCTCTCCACTTGCGTACTTTCCACCGGTTCTATGGACCGGGCTGCTACGTGAGCACTTTTGCCCAAACTGTCTTGCGGAGTCGAGGAGGGAGTACGACGATTCGAGGAGGCGCCTGTGGGACGAGTTACCGGAAATGTTCGGGTTACCGTCGTGGGAGGAGTTGAAGGCAGCGAGGGAGGCCGATTTGGCTGGAGGAGATTGAGAGATTCGGTGAGATTTCGCACGACTGGCACCCGCCATTTTACTGATCGAGAGTCTGGAAGGCGCGGCATGTATCCAATATATCTGTGAGTCCTCCCCATCTGCGTCGTTTACATCGGGACTCTATCTTGATTAGTGTATAGCACCTTGTTCAATGTACATAATGCACCCCTTCTTAGTGAGCGCATTCTCCACGAGATGATGGTCGAAATCTGAATGAATTTAGCGCCTTTAACTCTCATTTGTGACCCTTGGCTCCGCCCGACCCTTTATAGGATAGCTGGAGTGCCGACGAACGTCTAGCAAGGACAATCTCACACGGGTCATAACATACAAAAGGTTCCATTGACATCACGTACGAAATCCCCAGACCGTATTCCTACAATGCAACTCGAAGTCTCGACCACCGCCATAAGATGCTCTCACACGCAGATGCGTGCCATATCATATAGAAGGTCCCACTGACAGCGCACAGTTCCTCAAGACCATATTCTCACAATGCAGTTCAAACTCACGACCATCACCATCGCCGCGGCGTTTTCCCTCATATCGGAGGCAGCCGCGATGTTCCTCGAGCGCCAGACCGAGGCTGCGTGCCATCGCAACACGGGCAACGCATGCGACCCCGAGATTGTTCGTCAGTGCTGCGCGCCGCTGGTTTGCGGCCCGACGGGAACTGTTACTGGGGTATGTGTTGATTCTGTGCTGCAAAGTTTGAATCTGATCTTTGTTTTTTTTTTGCGTAGATTTGCGTTGTTCAGGACCCGCCGCCGCCGCAATAGTACTAGTGCGTGCCAGGGAGGTTTACGGGGTCTCGACGGAGTACAGTCAAAATGTTCCTCCACAGTCAATTGATTCACTTCAAATGATTCCATTTCGTGCATTCATTCACGACTGATATTACAGAGCATGGAGAAATAACATCGAACCAGCAGATAGGCAGGCGGTAGCAAGCTCGGTGTTAGCATCCAAGAGGTATAAAAGAGCCGATCCACCAAGTCATCGACCATTCTTCTCGCGGACAATTTCCCCGCTCGCCAACAGGAAGCAATGCTCTTCAAGCTCTCCATTGTCACCACTTCGCTGCTCATAGTAGGCTCTCGTTTCCGAGTCGTCCAGGTGCTGCAAAGGCGTCGTTTCGAGCACCAGCACCGCTGCCTCCGTGGTGGCCGCCCTCCTCGGGCTTGACCTCACCGGGCTCAACGTACCCATCGGCCTCACTTGCTCTCCCCTGGAGGTCGGGAATTGGTCCGTGATCTCACCAATTGCGTGAATGAGCGATTAGCTGACGAGATACAACTCGTCCCTACAGCGGTGGTACTCCTGTCGTGTGCGACGAGCCCGAAGTCGAGTGGGGCGGTCTCCTTGCCATCAACTGCATCCCCCTGTGAGGAGGAGATTGTACAACACTTGTTTCATGTTCAATCAATTTGCACTTCTGGAACTCTCGACAACGGAAATGAGTTGAGACTTCGCGGTCGATCCACGCGTGGGTTGGCTTGGAGATAAGTGTTTGCTCCACAGGCATGGTGCAGGCGATGGTTTTGCGCGCATTTCCAATCTGTCTTTCGAAAAGTAAGGGCGAAGCTGGGCGATGTCACGACTGGGAGTCGAACTCGCGGTCCGTGATTCCACGGGGAGAGCTGGTCGGAGTGCGAGATTGGTGTCTACTCTGATTTTGTGGCACCCAAGTATCTCAGCATCTCGGCCGTGTCAAACCTCAGAGTGCAACGCCGCGTGCAAGTTACCTCCGGCTTCGCCGGCCCGCTCAGCTCCGAACGGTGATCCGAATCTTGACTCGCCCCCGCCAACACGAGGCGCATCAAATATCCCCATCAACCGCCGAATCCCGATCGCTCTGACTCGTCGTCGTGGGGGCCGGACATCGCGCATGGCTGCACGTTCTGCGCGTCGCGATCGTGGCGCGAGTCGACCCTGCGGCGTAACTGAGTCAGTAGGTGAAATTTTCACTGCCGGCATTGTATGCGGCAGTGTTGATCGGTCTGTCGACTCGGTGTTCATGCCCCGACGCTATCTCTGGATTTTCAGTTCATCTCTGAGCTGTGCCTGTTACAGAAAACTCGGTTCCCCTGCCGGCCGTCTGCGTCGTCCATGATAGAATGTACATTTACAGCCAACCAATAACCGTCCAGCGCCCCCGGTCCCGCACTCTGACTCTTAGCTTAGCTTCGCGCGTAGTAAGTGTATATATACCCCGTTCCCGCCGCATGTGTGCGCCACACAATTTTCTGTGAGAGAACGCCCACGGGACCCGGACTTTGATCTGACTCGGTCATTACGAGTTGCCTTTTGGGGTACTGCCGACCGAACGCGACGCGCGTACACGCGTACGGCACACTACGGCAACATGTTTCCAAGTATGTACCGGCTAGCCCAGGGCCGCGGGACGGGGGCAATGAAGATGAAGAGAAAAAAACTTTTTTTGAGCGGTGCATTGTTCCTCGCGCGGCGCGCCACCAAGCAAGGGTAAGAACGCGCGAGCAGAGATGCCGGTGTTAAATGGGACGTGTAGATAGATTAGTGCGCGATGTCGACAGAGAAGTATGTACCCCTTTGCGAGATCACCCATTGTCCTGTTGGAAAATCACATTTCTCAAATTGGGCGAGAAGTTGGAAGTTGGCGGCAAGTCTCCTCAGGATCTGCAGTGGGCGCTGCTGTGCTGCGCTTTGCACCAACGGCATCTTGGACCCACATACCGCCTCGTCCCTTTGTTCTTTATAAAATTTTAGCTTTAACAATGGATTGTGTGGCCAGATTGACGACTTGGCCCGATATGGGCAACAATGCAAAGTTGAATGTCAATGCCGTGTACACCCGGCCTCAAAGCGGGAGCATCAGCGTTGTCGTGATGAATTCCCGTTGCACCGCGGGGCTCGTCGAGTACTGAGTACTGAGTCCTGCAAGTAGTGCCCTCAGCTGCACGTTGCCGAGTGATTGCCATCAATCTCTCTTGATTCTTATCACCACCATCACTCGTCTTGTTCCTCTCGGCTACGGAGGTAAATCCGACGAAAGCCTCCACGATCGGGCCTCGTTTTCCTTGTCTTCTCACCATTCTCGATCGAAATCACGAGGTGTCCGAATCGGGAAACGTCAATGGCACCTTCTCCCACCAAACTGACTCGTAACAAGAGACGCATCAGGCAGTCGACATGGGAATCTCACAAGCGAAGGAAGAATCTATCTCAAGACTCATTGTCCTCCCAATTGGGCAACTCCGCCTTTGTATAAGACCGGGCTTGGTCCCTCCGCGCGTGTCCCTTTCGCTGTGTCCCGCTGCGGAGGACTATATAACTCGAAGGACGGAGCTTGCCGTGCTCTTCCCTTCCTCCTACCTTCACCATGCCTGCTCTCCGGACACGTAGCGCCCACCCCCCTGCCCGTCGTGCGTCTCCTCCTGATCTTATCGGATCCCACTAAACTTGCCCTCGCAGCATTAGATCTCGTCGCAGCATCTGCCCCTCCTCCTGCTCTGGCGATCGTAGCACCCACTCCCCGTACATTCACCTTCCCCACTGTCCACAATCTCAGCGACAGCCCATACGCTTCACCCTCGAACTCTCCCTTCGAGGAAGCCTCTCTCCGGGCCTTGTCGACGTCAGCGCCTAGCTCGCTCGCCTCGACGCCCGTCTCGTCGCACCGCCGCACGCCACCCCCTCTTTCCTCATTTACACGAACTCTCTGGCCTGACTCGGTGTTCGCCTCCCCGTCCCCGGCTCCCGGCTCATCCCCAAGACGGCCGAAGAAGGGGGATGACGATTACGTCAAGCGTCCCGAGAACGCGTTCATTCTTTTCCGTCGCATGTGGTCGAAAGACCAGCGTGACGCCTCGCCCTCCTCCCCTGCCTCCCATTCACCTGGCGGCCCTCCCCAAAAGAAACCTCGCCAAGCCGATCTCAGCAAGACCATCTCGCAAAAGTGGAAGACGCTTCCACCGGAGGAGCGTGCGTATTGGGAGGAGTTGGCGAGGGAGAAGAAGCGCGAGCATGAGATGCGTCATCCGGATTATGTCTACCGACCACAGCGGAGGAACAAGAACAACGCTGGATCGACGCCGACGCCGACGCCTGCTCCCGCGCCCCCGCCTCAACAACTCGAGTTTGTCTTGCCCGTGGGTCCGAGTACGAGCACGGCGCCTCTGCCCTACCCGTACCAGTCGATTCAAGTTCCGAACGTGTACTCTCGCGAGGGATACATCTCGTTCGACACCAGGTGCGGGCGGCGCGGAGGAAGACCCAACAAGTCTCATGCCCATCATATCGCGACTCGGCGTCGGCAACGGACGTGGTGGGTTTGATTATCTGCCTAGTGGACCGGGGCAGTTTGAGGTGCGTTTCCTGTCGTTCGAATCATCTTATGTTTGTCTGACTCAATGTAGACGTCTGAATTTTTGAAGAGCTTGATGTACCCTGCGCCGATAACGACCTCGGGTCCTCGCTCTGCCCCGTTATTCTCACCAGCGTCGAGCGCGTCGGGCGGATCCGCCCCACCCTCGCCACATACCCCACCCTCCGCTTTCCTTCCAACCACTTCATCCTCCTCCCCTTCCTTCCACCCCTCCGTATTTTCTGCTTCCACGCCCTCTCCTACCAACGCAGATCTCGTGTTGGAACCCAAACCAGCGAACGAGCCCGAGCTCGCCACGTTCACGTCGTGCGCCTCACTTTGGGGTAACACCTCGCCTTGGGACGTTCCTCACCAGTACCACCAACAACCGAATCTCGCTGCAGGCGATTTCGATCTCGCCAGCATTCCGCCGGTGATGGACGCCGGCGAGTGGGACGCGCTCGGGGTATTCGAGCTTTCGGACGCGGACGCTGCAGCACATGCTGGCGGCGTCGAGAAGGGTGTTGGGGAGATTCAGCTCAGCGAGCTGCCGTTTGGACAATTTGACATTGATATCGGTGCGGCGATGGATTTTGACGAGTTGATAAACGACGTCCATGGACAGCAGGACTTTGGTTCTTTTGATACTTGACTTGACTTCCCTCCTCTCATCGTCACCCCCACTCCCACCCTCCATCTACTGTTTCTTCTTCTTGCATACGTTATCGCTATTATTTCTTTAATAATGACAACCCACCGGTCTTGGGGAACCTCCGCGTTTCAATTCTCCTCACAAGGTACGTGTTTTACCTCTTGTTCGTCTCGCGTGGCTGATCGTCTTGTTTCTATAGGCACGCAGAACAGCATTGTATTCGTATTACTTCAATTATCCACCCGCCACACAATTCCAAAACATCCTCCTCCAATTTGTGCGTCCCACTCACTGACTCAATTCTTATCTCTCTCTCTTCAATCTGCCGCGTGTTTCATTCATTCCATTCATTCTTTTGAATCCTTCGACCACGCGCATGGAACGTGGAACGTGGAAACCCATCAACTCTTTTGTCTTTTGTCTTGTTTTCGATCGACAGGCTTCTATTTCTATTGTCACCTTTTTGTTTCGGGAATCGGCGGTGTTTCTCCGTCCGATCGCAATCATGCTGGCTTGTCTTCGGATCATGGGCCCGCTCCGCGTGCCTGGGCCCCTATACCACGCTCTGCTCTTGTTCGTTCCGGTCTTTTCCGCCTCTGTCTCGTCGTCTTGGTTCTTGCAGTGGCTGACTCGTGTTTTGATTCAGGCATATGCAATCCCTCCATCCATCCATCGACATACGCATACTCACATTTACCACCCGCATTCACACTCTTCGATTGCATTCGGTCTACAACACCATCATCACCACCGTCACCGTCACCGCCCATCCAAATCCAAATCCAATTCAATCCAAAAACGCGCCTAAGCCCGAGAGTCCCGAACTTGACCTCCGCCCCCGCCTCCCTCCTCTTCGATATTTATTTCATGCAACCTTTTCTTGTAAATATTATCGTCGATACTCATTGTGTGCAGCTCATTTTCACATACCTCTGTACGAGAAGAAAAGATAAAAATGAAATACAAAATGTGATACGCACGGTGTGCTGTGCCGGGTTGGATAACTTCGGCATATGTTCGGCACACCCATCTCGGTGATTCGGCCGGCTGGGAATCAACTTTGAACTAACAGTAAAAGTAGAGTAAAGGAGGTAAGTAGAAGAATTCTGGGGAGTGTCTATATCTTGGGCGGGTCCCGGTCGTATATGGGGTTGTCTCGGAAGCTCCACCAACAGCTCGCAAGAACCCGTCCACCATTTCAGCTGTGCCCGAAAGGTTGGCTGGGGCAGCAAACCCACGCTCTGTGGGATTTATCTCCTCCCTTCTGCTTCGATTCCAACTGATTCTTCACGGTGACTCGGCCGGCTGGGAACCAACATTGACGCGACCCTGACGGAAACACTCTAGCACTCATAAACTTGCGGGGAAATGTCCACCGGTCTCCGGAGGTGATTTGATCCCTCGATCGTGCCCCGGGAAGTAAGAGTTCATTTATGTTTCACGTTGGGAGGCAGCGGTGACTGCCTAATGTTCGAATCAGAATTCTTCTCCAACCAAGTCGGACCCTGAGCAAGATAGCAGACAGGACTCAGAAGGTAGAGTAGACCATAGGGAGAATAGACTAGATTCGTCTACAGTACTGGTACCCGAATATTTGATCCCTCAATCGCGCCCGGGGAGGTAAGAGTTCATTTATGTTTCACGTTGGGAAGACTTACGGAGTTGGAGAGTTGGGGTCGCAGATGTGTGTGTGTGCCAGGCAGCGGTGACTGCCTAACATTCGAATCAGAATTCTTCCCTGACCAAGGCGGACCCTGAGCAAGATAGCAGACAGGACTCAGAAGGTAGAGTAGACCATAGTGAGAATAGACTAGATTCGTCTACAGTACTGGTACCCGAAGATGATTTGATTCCTCAATTGCGCCCTGGGAAGTAAGAGTTCATTTATGTTTCATATTGGGATGACCTACGGAGTCGGGGAGTCGGGGTGTGTGTGTGCCAGGCAGCAGTGACTGCCTAACGTCCGAATCAGAATTCTTCTCCGACCATGTCGGAGCTTTGACAGAACTGGGACTGTAGACAGGTATATATACTACATGGTCAAATTAGGAACCAGGGGCAGAGGCAGGGGTGTGTGAGATGGGTAGGGGGGACGGGTGCAGAGGTTTGTGGAGTGGAAAGGGAGAGCGGAGAGGGGAGTAGGATGAGTAATACCCGCTGCTGGAAGAGTCACTGGCGGCCATCGGTGGCCCCCGGTGGACATTGGCGGCCGTTGGCAGACGGTGATTGACATCGCTTGCCGACGGACCAGTGGTAGCTTCTGGTGATCGCCGTTGGTGTTCATCAGACCGTCTCCCTGAAGTCCCTCCACTGGATTCCGATGGCATTTGGGCCATGTCCCAATTTTCCTCAAGCTTTCTTGCTCCAGGCAGTTGTTCGGCGCATCAATTCAATTGATGTCATTGCAGGGGGCCCGAGCCGACACATGTGGATTAAATGGCACCCGCAGGGCCCATTGATGTGACGGCTGCCGGCGGCTTCCATTGGATTCCGCTGCACCTGTCGCTGCCGGCTTGGGCTGCAGGAATGATATTTTATCCCAATCCGGGCTCCAAGGTTATGTTCAATTAACAGAAGGAAAATACACATGAATGATACAATGCAATTGCTTGTGGACACCTCAGAAACAACTCAGGAGCTTCGGATTCTCATCGGAATCCAACGGAATGCAGTGGATCCTACTGGCAGCTCCAGTTTGAAACCATTCTCAGTAACTAGCTAGAGCACTACACAATCAGAACTGTGTGTCTTCTTCAACTTAGCTTCGTTATGTGCGGGAAATTGAAGGCATTGGTCAATCGACTTCCACTGGTTTCCGCTGGCCGCTGCCGGGAGCCAGTGATAACCAGTGGAAAGCGCCAAGGCCATCGGTACTGATTTCCGTCAAGATCCGGTGCCGACCACTGCCGATCAGCCGTTTGACAGCTCCGCGTGTATTACTGAGTAGGATGAGACGGGATGGATCACTGATCAGAGGTAATGGATCAGTGATTGCGGATGAGTATCAAAAAGTGAGCACTTCTGGCAACCATGTCCGGGCCTCATGAACCCGTTCGCATCGGGGATGGTTCCTAGGCTTCGAGGTATTTCTTTTTCCGACTCAAGGCTGTCCCGTTGCGTATTGGTTGCGTATCAAGCAGCAGCGGATGTTGAATTTTGAAAACAGGCTCGGAGCAGAGCCCAGAGTGTACCACACGCCGTCCGTCTCAAGCTTCAACCTTGTTCGATTGTGCTTGGGCGGTGAAGATCAAACTTGTCTTTTACTTGAGTCTTGAGTCTTGACTTGTCCCGGCGGGCAAAATCCCAAAAGTCAGGGCAGGTCAAAGGAGCCTTCCCTTCGTCGGACTTTGCCCCCGGTGTAACATGGTCTCTGAATACATACACTTGTTCGCGAAGGAGTCAAGGACCATCTCTTTGTGGCCGATCACTTCAGTCATACAGCACTTCGTGGAATCTTGAGCATCAAGCAGTAGAGATAACGAAAAACACGGCTCTCCGGCCTCGGGAGTGGAGTTCTACTACCATGGTAGCAACATGGCAGCTTTGCTTTGGCGCACGAGCTGGGCGAGGCGCGATGGTTTTAAAGAAGTTTTATAGGAACTCCGCAAGTATCAGTGGCAGTCACGGCGCTCAGTCAATAATCACAAAGGGCCATCAAGATCAGCATCATGCCACTCATCACGCTTTGTCCACCACCACCATCCTCTCCACGGACCACCACCACCACCACCCTTCATCCTCGCGATCTCCTCATGGATGCAACGGCCGCTTCTCCGAGTCCAACTTCCCGGGTGGAAGACCTCTGGTTCTCCGACGGAACCCTGGTCATCCAGGCTGAAACAAAGCTCTTTCGAGTCGCAGGGGGCATCCTCGCCGCAAGATCGTCCGTCTTCAAAGACATGCTGTCGATACCGCAACCCAGTGATCAAGCGGCGATCGACGGATGTCCTAGCGTATTTCTACACGACTCCGCCCAGGATGTCGAGTATTTTCTCAAGGCCATCTTTGATTCAAGGTTCCGTCCCCATTCTCGACTCTTTGTATTCGCTGAGGCGATTTCAGTTTCTTCGAGAGGCCCCCCGTCAAGACAACATTCCCCATTGTCGCAGGTGTTCTGCGCCTGAGCACCAAATACGACATCGGCTTCCTGCGGCATCGGGCGCTCCTTCATCTTGCCTCAGCATCCCCGCTATCACTGGAAGAGTTCGACAAAGTTTTGTCCACCAGTACATTCGGGAACGGCGACACATTTCCCCGCCTCATAATGGCGGACAACTTGGGTCCCGAGTGGTCCAAGGCGTATCCGCTCTACGTCGTCTCCTGTGCCCAGATTGAGACCGTCCTGTCTGGAGTACAGCTCGTCCCCGGGCATCCCAAGGTCCTACTCTCACCCTCGCTTCAACGAACCTGCATTATAGCCCGCACAGAGCTCCTGGCCGCCCAGGTGTACCATACCCTCTCATTCCTTTACATGATTCCCGTCCCAGAGTGCACATTGCAGGCCCAATGTCGCAGCACCCGTGACCTTCTTCGTGGCTCATTTATCAGTAAAAAGCCCATCCATCCTTTGATGCGGCTAAATTCGACGGAGTCATGGGACAAGCTCAACCTCTGCGCCGCATGCCTCAAGGCTGCGACAGCCGAACTCGTGGCTGGACGACGACGGGTGTGGGAGACGCTCCCTGAGATCCTGGGACTTCCCTCTTGGGAGCAGCTGAAAGTAGCACGGGAAACTGATCTCTCCGGGTTTGAGTAGACGGACTGGGTAGTAGTGTCTTCTCTGGTGACATCGCGCATATATCTATTTACACGTCCCGGAATCTCCGAGTCTGCTTGTGCGCTCGTACCCTTACTCGGTGACGAGAGGAACAATGCACCGCTCAAAAAAAGTTTTTCTCTTCATCGTCCCCGTCCCGCGTCCCTGGGCTAGACTGTGCCGTACCGTGTACGCGCGTCGCGTCGGTCGGCAAACCCCAAAAGGCAAGTCGTAATGACCGAGTCAGATCAAATCCACGGGTCCCGTGGGCGTTCTCTCACAGAAAATTGTGGCGCACACATGCATGCGGCGGGAACGGGTATATATACTACGCGCGAAGCTAAGTTACGAGTCAGAGAGTGCGGGACCGCGGAGCTCGACGGGTATTGGCTGGCTGTAAATGTACATTCTACATGGACGACGCGGACGGCCGGCAGAGGAACTAAGTTTTCTGTAACAGGCACAGCGCAGAGATGAACTGAAAATACAGAGACAGCGTCGGGGCATGAACACCGATCAACACTGCCGCATATAATGCCGGCACTGAAAAATTTCACCTACTGACTCATTGAGGCCCCAGGGTCGACTCGCGCCATGATCGCGACGCGCGGAACGTGGAGCAGGCCAGGGTTACGCCGAGTTAGAGTCAGAGCGATCGGGATTCGGGCGCACCACGCGGTTGATGGGGATATTTGATGCGCCTCGTGTTGGCGGGGGCGCGTCATGATTCGGATCACCGTTCGGAGCCGGGCGGGCCGGCAAAGCCGGAGGTAGTGACGCTGCGCTCGAGATACTGGGATACTCGACTGCTTGAAACAAAGACACCAATTCCGCGCGCCGACCAGCTTTACCCGTTCGAACACACTGGCCGCTGTAAGCTGGGTTCGATTCCCAGCCTCCAGGTGTGCCATTTGAAGTTCGTGGACCCACTTTTAGGCCTTCTTTTTGAGAGACAGATTGAAAATGCACGCTTTTGAAAACCCTCGTCTGCACCATGAGTCCATGACTGTGGAGGAAACAGTTATCTAATATCTGCCACCCAGTGAAGGCAACCCACGCGTGGATCGACCGCGAAGTCTCAACTTGCTCATTTCCGTTGTCGAGGATTGCAGAAGTAGAAATTGATTGAACACGAAACAAGCACTGTAAAATGTCCTTCTCAAAGAGGGACGCAGCTGATGGCAATAAGGCCCCCCACTCGACTGAGGGGACGTCGCACACGACAGGGATGTATCCCGTCAGATCGTCGCTATCCGCGCAACAAGGGAGATCACGAACCAATTCCTAACCTCGAGGACAGAGCGAGTAAGGCCGATGGGTACGTCGGTCTCGGTGAGGTCAATCCCGAGGTCAGCGGCAACGGCAGACACAGCGCTGCTGGTGCTCGAAGCGACGCTGCTGCATAGTTTCGAGGTGTTCGGCGAGGGAATGGCCGCACCAAGGGTCGGCGGCAAAAGGAATTCAGCCCCAGCACCTGGACGACTCGGAAACGGGAGCCTACAATGAGTAGAGAAGTGGTGACAATGGACAGCTTGGAAAACATTAGCGAGCAGGTGGGTGTTCGCGGGAAGAAACGAGGAAGATGCGGTGGATCGGCTTGGATCGGATCTTTAATGCTGCATCTTCGGTGCTAACACCGAGCTTGCTCCCGCCTGCCTATCTGCTAGTCGGTTCGATATTATTTCTCCACGCTCTGTAATTCTCCATGCTCTGTATTCGTCGTAAATTATGGCACATATATTGTACAAAAAATAAAAAATTGCACAACAAGGGAAAATCTTGAGAAAAGACGCAACTTCAGTGGAATCACCAAAAAAAAAAACACGCATGTTGAGTCCAACTCCGCAGAAAATGACACACCCTCAGCTTTGAAAAAATTGCAAACATTGGACTGGGAGTCAAAAGTTCAATTCAATGCAGCTCAGAAACGAAGCCAGCTGACCATGCTGCGAGTTGCCGTGATGATTGTCCGGCAAGCCCTGATCTGATCATGATGTTCAGTAGTGCAACTTGAACAATTCAATACGGCTTTGCAGCCTGTGCCTGCATACAGCCTGCCAGTGCTAGCCCACTGGCAGGAGATCAATGTTTCAACAGGGGTTACATGGGGCTGCAATGCCATCCCTGACATTGGCTGGAGGCCTGGGGGGTTGTAAGGGCTAGTCTTCGAGGTTGAACCACCTCAGTGTTCAAGCTCAAGGTTATTTAGGCAGTCCGCAGTTTGCAGCTATGGTAAGCCGTACCAGACTGCCCAGGCAGATCAAGTTGTCTTGCATTACAGGTCAGCCAATTCAACTTGAATCCTGTTCAAGTTGAATGTGGAAAATTGAACCATGGATTAGCAATGCCATCAATGCACATCAGGTATAATGATTGCTGATGAGATTGTTCAAAATCAGGCCAGCCGGCCACACGGCTTACTGGGTCAATCCAGGGGTATAGTGTGGTGTGTGTTTTCCTGGAGTGGTGCAACTTGCATGTTTTTTTTTTACGAGGTGCATTTGAGGTGCGTGTTTTTTTGCACGAGGTGCGTGTTTTTTTTCTTTGAATTATTGGACACTATATGTGCCATAGTAAATGAATGCACGAAAGGGAATAATTGAAAATGAATCAATTGACTGTGGAAGAACAATTTGACTGCACTCGGTCGAAACCCCGTAAACCTCCTTGGCGCCCACTACTGTGGCGGCGGCGGGTCCTGAACAACGCAAACCTAGGCGAACCTCACTATCAGATCCAAACTCTCCAGGACCGATCGAATCAACACATACCCCAGTAACAGTTCCCGGCGGGAGGCAAACCAGCGGCGCACAGCACTGACGAGCGATCTCGGGGACGCATGTGTTGCCCGGGTTGGGATGGCACGCAGGTTCGGTCTGGCGGTCGAGGACCATCGCGGCGGCCTGCGATACGAGGAAGAACGCGATGGCGGTGGTCACGAGTTTGAATTGCATTGTGAGAGTACGGTCTGGGACTGGGGAAACTGTGCGCTGTCAGTGGGACCTTTTATATGTTCTGGCACGCATCTACGTGTGAGAGCTGCTACACGTTCCTCGGCGCTGACAGGCTTCAAAATATCGTACAAAGGGGTCGGGCGGAACTAAGGGTCACAAATGAGAGTGAATGGCCTAGTTTTATTGAAATGTCATCTCGTGGGGAGGATTGCATCGTGTACGTCGCAAAAAAGTGCCAAGCACTAATGAGATTAGAACACCGGCGTCAATTCCCATGGCAAGACCGCGGGTAAGAAGGACTTACAGCTGATACATTCGAGTTCCACAGATACACGACACGCCTTCAAAACTCTTGATCAGCGAAATCGCGCGTTTCAGCCGTGCAAAATCTCACCCCCACTCCTAATCTCTCCCAGCCAAATCAGCATCTCTCGCTGCCTTCAGCTCGTCCCACGAAGGCAGCCCAAAGATTTCTGGTAGCTGGTCCCACACGCGCCTCCTCGAATCCTCGTACTCCCTCCTCGCCTCGGTAAGACAGCTGGGGCAAAAATGCTGATTGAGCAGCTCGGTCCAGAGAGGCGGCGGAAAGTAGGCCAGCGGAGAAATACGCTTTCGGGCCAGGGAGAAGGAGAGGATCCGTGCAGGCCGGATGCGACACTGTTCGGGTGAGGAACACTCGGAGCTGGGAGGCTCGCGGAGGAAACGGAATGTGTCTTTTCCCTGTGCGAATAGGAGCAAGGTCCGCGCAGAGAGACATGTCCGCAGGAGGGAGGAGGAGAGTTGGACCTCGAACGCCTCTGACATGAGATCATCGACGGTGATGAAGCATGCAATCATGTACATTGCAAATGGCATGAACCATTTGTATGACGTCACTTATCGTCAAATATTCCTAAGGTTACGAATGTAAATTGTGCTATGTACGTGAGCTATCAAATGCAACTTGTGTTGTGTACAGAGACTATCAAATTTGCATTTGTACATGCTGAACATGTCACAGAGACAGGAAATTGGACAGAGACAGCTCGGAATTGAACCATGTACAATGCACTTGTGAGGTAACCATGTACATGTTCATATGTACATGCACATGTACATTTGCACAATAAACAGAGCTTAACAATCTAATCTCTCCCATCAGCGGGTCAATCCCAACCCAACGGTAGCCGAGATCAAATGACTAACATCATTCCCATCCCACATCTCACACCCCACCGACAACCCATCCCATCCCAAGGCAATCCCAACACCAAGGTGGTATCGCTCCCAACCACGTACAACAATGACAGCCGGTTTTGTGGGATGGGCTTTCCCACAAGTCCAAGAATGATAAAGGGACCACCAGACCTACGCTGAGTTGTGACTCCTTCCACTTCCCCCGATCTGAACTCAAGTAGTACTCTGCCAACTCGCCACATTCCTTCTCACCACAGTTGCTTTAAGTTCAATTTAAGTTGCTTTATTGACAAAATGTCGGAGCCCAACAGTGCCCAACAGTACCGCGTGCCTGTCTAACATTCTTCAAGGTTACCAAGGAATGGGGGAGTCTCACTGAGGAGTGTGAAGAGCGGAGGCAAGCAGGATTGATATCAGTGATGGGGGCTGTGGGGGACTGACTCCTGTACAGCATTTCAGCGGACTTTACACTGATGCTTGTCAAATCCAAGCCCTCAGAGATTGAGACCCAGGGGCACTTTTTTAAGCTTAAGTTGGGAGTAGAAAATTTTCATATACCTTCAATGATTACACCTGTACTCGAAGCAGCTATGCCAATCTGCTTTTTTGTGATTAAAGAGTGCAGATTTCCTCAAATCAATAACACAGTCCCAAACCATCGGATGGATAAATAAGATTCTGGGCAGTGAGATACAGCATAGACATTTGATAGACATTCCAACAGAGAAATTTGGCCATACCAACCCAGGCTGGGGTGGAATACAAGTGGAGTTCAAGTTCGGTTCAGGCTCGAACCCGGTTCACACTCAGGCTGTTGAGTTATATTCAAGCTGCAAAGTATCATATATGTTTTGGGCCAGACAAACTCAACCAACGTCCAAGGGGCACCAAAGATAAGAGATCAGCACATCACCTTGATTTTTTTTTTTCAGCCAAATCGGCAGACCCTCCCCCCCTCTATAAAAGGAAATTTCCTTTTTGGGACACATCAAATCACAGTATTTTGGGTATTTTGGCCCCCCTGCTGCCTGTACATGCTTCCCAAGGGCTTCCAGTCTATTCTATCAGCTCTGGAGCCCAAGATCGGGGTGTTCCATGGAAATTCTGAATTGACGAGGGTCCTCATGTGACCAGATCACGTGACTAATCGGACACGTGACCAAGTCGGGACCATGTACCGAAATTGAGAAAGTTTGCTGGGGCTCTATTCAGTGGCCTACTATGCAAACAGAGCCTTTCCAGTGTCTGCAGAAATTTGGTACAAAAGTTTTTTTTCAGCCCTTGGAGGGACCCCCCCCTCCCCTCCTATAATAGGAAATTCCTTATCTTTGGTGCCCCTTGCCAACGTCCCTGAAATGAAGGACTCATTCCGACTCAAGCCAACTGCAATCACACACTGCAATTTCAGGGCCTCACCTACACCTTCACATCCTGGTCAAACTCTGGGACAAGCTAGATTGTCGGACTCATTGAATCGGTCTTGTCAAGATATCCTCTGGACAGTGGAAGCAGGCCCGATAGCAAGCAAAAGTCATCAAAAGATGCAATTTCAGGTTCAAGGAACTTTCTTTGAATTGCCAAACCTCAAACCTGAACTTCAGGTTCGGTTCAACCATCTCCCCAACTCTGAACTTTGCGTTCAGTTGGGACGGTTCGGGTCCGAACCGATTTCTTGAACCGGACTTTGACAACACTATCCTTGCCATTATCTACTCTGATTTTTGATTTGTCCCGCAGTACACAAAGAACACATTCACCAACAGTGGCACGACCGCTGCTGGGTGAGTGACGAGCGAGACAGTAGATTGAGTGCAAACATCAGGCCGCTTGAGTCCTGTGGTGTCATCCATGTCGGGGGGAAGACCCAGAGATTCCTGAATCCCTGGAGAAACACTATTTACAATTACGAGGCCTGGACCACGTCTCGAATCACCTTGAGACCTCAGGTCACAAACAAGCGCGGTCGGAAAGGGAGAACACAGTACACCACCTTGGAGAAGAAGCCTTTGGCTCTCAATTACGGTTATCTTTGGGCAGGTAAGAGTGTAGGTCGTAGTTTGGAACAGGAGGCTGGACCGCCCAAGGTGAAGAAGCAAAGGATGAGTGCGGATCGCAAACTTGCAGCGGGTAGTAGTCGCAATTGAATCTTGATGTTTGGACTTCATACGAATATATTTTGCCAAGGGCTGGTTTTCTAAGCACTTCAGAGAGTATTGCAGAGAGTTTTGAGCTCCAAGGAATCTTTTATGCCATGAGCCAAATAAGTCTGATATGTACAGATCATTGGATTGTTCGGATAGGTGGTATTAGGGGCAATCAGCTCCCAGCGGAGAAGGAAGCTTTGAGCGAGGAGAAGCTTGAGATCCATGGGATTGATGGGGACGGTCTAAGGAATGACACTCTGCTTGTGTCTCAAAGAGAGAAAATAATCCGGTTTCCAAGGGTGCAACCTCTTGGATTGGTCGTGTTGGATCTCCTCTCCTGGCAGAACTCAGCAATGTTGTCCTTGATGAATACACTCACAAAGGAGGAAACCCTATACAACTGGGTTATTCATTGACTGGGAAGTGGCCAGGATGATGACTGTGTGGCTATCTGGCTCTCAGCTACTATAGCTCGTAATTTCCGCCCAGATGTATTCTAGAATCAATGACTATGACTTTTCTGTCTTTCAAAAAGTGGAGGAGTAACAAGAACGGTGGGACTGGGACTCGCTTAGCGGGTCCCAGTCCCACTATCTTCCTAATTGGGACGGCTAACCGAGATCAAAGTGGGACTCAGCTTGAAGGCTCCCAACAGCTCGAGTCCCACCACTTGATGCCATCAGCGATGCCGTGGAGCTGCCGGAGGCAGCTTAAGCGCCAAACCACGCAATAAATTGAAGAGTACAAAGGGGCACGCAAAGCGCGTCCCGCGCGCCGCGCCATGGCGCGACGTGTCACGTCGGTCCCGGGAGGTCGCCAAATATCAATGCTCGTTATCTATCGGGGGCCGCGCGCATGTAAGGGGTGGTCTCCCAAGTCCCGAGGACAGGGTCACGCGCTCCAACGTGCCTGAACGCGCACACGACGGGACCTGCCTGAGGTTTTATTACATTGCTCTCATTCGGGGTCCAGGCCCGGGCTGTCTTCTTGAATCTTCAGTGCCTCTTCCTTGTGTTGTTCAGCCATAAGAAGGCAATAAGTATGGATGTGAAGGGAGAAAGACTAAGCAAAATATCCAGTAATGCTCGGCAGCTGCTGTGGAAGAGATAAGGAGGTTTGATTTGGACATTCGATTGTTGCTGTGAAAGCAAAAAAAAACCGGTCACCCAAGGGCTCGAACCCCAACAGAGGCAATAACATAAGTAATTGAGAAGAAGGTGCGTAACCAGCAGACCACCGACGCCTTGGCCGATCTCTATGCTTGTAGACTCTGTCCAACCCCTGTCGACAAAACGTGGTCCTACATTGTCATAAAGCTGGACTTTCCAATAGCTAAGTGAAGCAGATACAAAGCCACTAGTACTCAGCTTTACAGTCTATCAAGATGACTTGCAGGTAATCGAAATGGAACTGGCCGAACGGCCGACTGATCGCAGTCACGGCAACATCAACGCCGAGTGGGACTCGTCGCATCACGGTGGGACTCGGGAGCTGCTCAGCAAATTAACCGAGCTTTAAGCGAGTCCCAGTCCCACCGTTCTCGTATATACTCCAAAAAGTGGCTGGTATACCACAGTTTTCCGGAACCCGATAATGATGTCACTGAATGAAGTTGGGATGGGCCAGTGAATGAGGTTGGGATGAGTCAAGCCCATCCCAAACCAACGTAGATGGTAAATCATCCCAACTGTCAAGATTCCATCTTGGTTTTGATGTGGGAACACCAAAATAGTCGGGAAATGATGGCAAAGGCATTGGGATTCCCACAGTTTCAAGGAATCTGATGAGATAAGGTTGGGATGGGAGATTAGATGGTAGATGCACATGTACATGTTCAATTCTACATCTGTACAATGTACATGTACAATATGGAAGTACATGTGCATGTCCCGTGAGCATATGACGATGTCTGTGTACACACAACCGGTACCTCTGTCCATGAAAGCTATACCTCTGTGGATGGTGCAATGTACAATAAAGATGCATGAACACATGATACATGTACAATAAAGATACACAAGCTTGTGATGCATGTACATAAATGCCCGTGGGTTGCACCAAAGATAGTACACATGCAAACACATATATTTGACGAAAACTGACTTTATACATTTGATATCCAGGGTGTCCGCTAGCGCGAGGTGATGTAGAGGGAAATCCTCAAATGTGCGTGCGGATGAAATGTTGTCGAATTCTTCCACTGTGAGTGGCGATACGGTGGCGAAATGCAGCAACGCGCGTTGTCGGAGGAAGCCGATATCGTATTTGGTGCTCAGACGGAGTACGCCTGCAACAGTAGGCTCAGTAGTTGGCTTGGGCGGGCCCTCAAAGAAGCTGGGATGGTGATCAATCTGTACATGGAATCAAGACAAAGGGAGCGGACCTCGAGTCAAAGATGGCTCGCAAAAAGTATTCGGTGTCCTCGGCAGAGTCGGGGAGGACAACAATCGGACACCCATCCATTTTGGGCTGGTCTTCCGGCTGTGGGATGGCAAGCATGTCCCGAAAGATCGGAGACCGCGCAGCAAGTACACTGCCAGAGACGCGGAAGAGGCTGTCTCCAGCCTGGATGATGAGGCCGCTGTCCTCGAACCAAAGATCTTCCACACGAGTTAGAGCAGGGGTTTCATCCATGCGTGGATACGATGAGGTACGCAGAGGGAGATGATGGTGGTGCGGACAGAGCGGTTGATGTGCATACTGTAGTATTTCATTCAATTCGTATGGTCACGGGTCACACCGACTTTTTTATACGGAAAATTTCGCATGTCACAGGGTCAGACCAATTTTTTCGCCTGCCGAACAATGCCGAGCTTAGCCGAGATCAAATCATGATCAAATTTCCTTTTTGGGCGATGCCGGCCGTCGCATACGAAAGGTTCCATTCGTATTTGAAAGTCACACGTCGAACTGCCATTCGAATTGAACGAAATACTACAGTACGCTTGTGTGCCACAATTCCCGTGCCTGTCGGTTGATCCCGCATCAGCCGTCAATCCGCTTGCTCTCGACCAACATGTCCTCGTGCGATTGCGAATGCTACACCTTCCAGGCACCACATGAGTAATATCACTGTCTCCTCGACACAAGCTGCTTTCTATGGTGGCACCTCGTGGACCGTGGTAACCAGTCCAATGACCAATGGCCGTCACCAGCCGCCACCGGAGGGCGGCAATGCCACAGAAGCTCAGGCTAGACGCCTGCTGCACGAGGATGTCACATCTCTTGTTGGCAGTTGCTCACGACGCCGACGTGGACTGAGGATTCTCCAACGCCCCCGAAAACTCAGCGCAGCATGCAAGAGGTGTGTCGTATCCCCAGCTCTACCCTTCGTACACGCGCGTCATCCTGGAGATCTAACGACTGCAGACTGTCGTTGCCCTCAAAGCCGAAGTCCAGAGACTTCAAGCGATCTGCGAGAAGGAACGAGAGAGGTGGGATGAGCTCTGTGAGGTGCGTTCATCCCCAGCAGGTCTGAGTCGTCACTCAGTGCTCGGTAGGGCCTGAGATACGTTACGTCGGAATCCGAACGGGTGAGACGGCCGTGACGGAGCGGGAAAGAGCCGTGTCGGCGAGGGAGACAGCCGTGTCGGCAAGGGAGACCGCGGTAGCAGGACGGGAATCTGTTGCATCGCAGTTGGACAACTTCATCGAAGTGCAGATGAAGCAGCGGATGCGGGTGAGTCGTTTCGCTGGCCGTCAAACTTGGGGAGCTGATTTTTGCATCTCCAGCAGGCCATCGTGGAGGCTTCTGCCAGGGAAGGCGCTCTCCGAACTCAGCTCAATGCTGCTGATGCGGAAAATGCGAGACTGAAGCAGGACTACTCTGCCGAATTGCAGGCATTCGTAACCTACACTGAGAAGGCGGAGATGGAGAAATCGTGCTTGCTCAAGGCGTGAATCTTGTGGATACCACTTTCGAGGCTTACCTTCACACAGCAAGTACTCGCTCTGGAAACGGATTGCAAGAAGCTACAATCCGAAGCTTGGAGAACCACAGCCGCAATGACACAGGCTCAACATGTGCGTGTTATCCTGCTTCATTGAAAACGACTATGGCTGATTAGAAGCAGGAACGAGATGAGGCGAAACGGGATATGGAGGCGAAAGAGATCAGGATTGAGAATCTCTGCGCGGTGCGTTAGCTCTGGCTTTCGTCTACCCCTTTCTCAGGCAGGTACAGAGAGACGAAAAGCTCAGGTCCGAGGCTCGAAATGCCAGATCGGCATTTAACAAAGCAGAAAGGGACTTGGAAATGGGGGCAAAGGCACTACACAAGACGGAAATCCAATTGGCGGAATCCCGTGCGAATCTCGAGGGGATGACCGCGCGGGTTGAGGTCCTCGAGTGTGAAAACGCCCGTTTGCTGAAGCAGGTGTCGAACGCGGAAGAGCTGGTGCGTGGTGTTTCGTCATATATTGGTTACATTATCCACGCATTATATTCAGAGGTCCTCGGAACTGGAGGTTCGCGAGATTACGATTCCTAACTTGATTAGGAATCGTTCTTTATGAACCCCCCCGTTCCATCAAACCATCCTCGATGCCCATTTGGCATGCGGATCATGATCCGGGCTGCCGCTCATCTCTTAGATCCCCGTATGTACTACGTTCGTGTACTTAGCTCGGCCGGTAGGTAAGTATTCTTTCACAGGTCTGAATACCGAGTAGAAGGTTTTTGAATATATGCATAGAATTCAGCGCCAGATACATCCTTGCAGAGTGTGAACGGACAGCACCCGGTCATTCCGAAGTCCGCTTCCAAGTTTGACATTTGACATTGACATGTGGATGCCGTCCGGCGACAGCCTCGAGAGGTCCACCTACCGTCTGTCTTCCTATTCTCGGGACTCTGTATGTTGCACAAAACCCGCTACTAGTCCACTGCAGATAGCAATAACATGCAAATAACACGCAGAAAAGGCAGGGGGAGGTAGACGATGGATGGCAATCAGCCGGTAAGCAGATGGTTGCCTCGGTAGCGATTCCGATTCGTATCAGCATCTCTTGCTTTCTCCGCCCATGGTCGTGCTCTGTCTGCTCTGTCTACCTCTCCTGAATCTCTCCGTTATTGGCTTGTGGGGGCTTTTCTGGGATTCTAGTGGTCACACCCACCTTTCCTTTGCTTTCTCTGCTCGTTGGACCTACTCTGCTTTGGTGGATACCGGCATCTCGGGCTCAGTCTTTGAGAATCCTCCGCGTCTCCTCTCGCCACCGTCGGGGGCCTGCATCAGAGTCTCCTCCCTCTTGCCTACGTGCCTTTTATACTCTGGTATGCTGTATCATGCTCGTCGCTGTGTGTTCCCAAACTTCTTTTGCAGCACGCGGCGGCGGCGCGTGTGCTGGTTCCCCCGATCTTGGGGCATCTGCCTACATGACAAGTATGTGTGCCGATCTCTGACGTCTTGAATTCCTGTTGACCAATTATGATTCAGACGAGGCCGGCGAGCAGATGGTGATTGGCCACTGCATCTGTGAGGGCATCTACATATGGGATGGTCAGTTTTGTCCTCTCCCTCTCCTACTTTCATTGATCAAAGCTATCGCAGTTACACAATCTACTAGTCATCCTGGTGCCCTCTGGGTACCCGTTACTTTGTGCCTTTGCGCAAGCGAGGCTGCCGGAGACGGTATAACGACGATCTTTAACATTGCACCGCACACTTCCGATGGCTGTACCGTGTTGAACGGTAGAGCTTTTCCGGGTGTTGCTGGGAATATGACGATTATGACTCCCCGCCCTCCTTCGAGTGGCATGCATAGTTCGCCGTTGGTCCATGACACAGTCAACGTGCATAATTGTATTATGAGATCAAATGCATTCGTTGCGAAACCTATGGCAGATGGCCTAGATAGCCCCCATTTTTTCAGAATCCCATGTGCTCCGGTCACGCTATCATACCGCCATATTTGTTCACTCCTCATTCTTGCTGCGATATTTCTTGGACTCCGTATCACTTGGATTCTACAAAATTCAAAGCTGTTACCAACTCATGTGATGCCTGTGGATCATGGGCCTGCCCACAACCTTCTGGGAGGCGGCAGACGAGTTCACGGTAAATTTTCAGCCAGCCTAGTTGTTCCCCACATCATAGATAGTCACGGCATCGAAAACCTCAATCATGGCTCCTTCATGTTTGAAATACAGTGCCTACGGACTGACATTCAGATCCAGCTGGCAAAAAACCCAAATTTCATTGCTGTGGATATACCTTTGAGTCAAATTCTGAGCCTCTTGACAACCCATGAGTTGCGTCACACTGCTGACCTGCATGGCGTCCACCTGTAACAGAAAAATAAACTAGTGGAATCACAGGCAATTGTGAACAACCATTCCTGTGACTCGAGCAATTGTCGATCCCTTGTCTCGATAATGCGGTTCATGCAGCCACCGGAGTCGGAAGAGAAGCCAAAAAGAAGAACTGTGCTCTGCACCATGTCCGACACATTCAAACACCACCAGAATGAGCAGAGAGCCAAGGAGGCTGCTCAACTCAGATATGCACGGCAAAGGGATTTGAATGAATTGTTACCAGCACCATTTCCTCCCGAACCTCTCAAGAAATCAGAACTGCATCGTATTCTGACTGGCAGCTGTACTGCATTCCTCCCCGAGAAGTTCGTTGAGGCTGGTTGTGCTGTATGTGGAATGCTTTATCCTTTAACTAAACTTTCGCAGCTCAGTGATTTTTCTGGGTCATTGGATGTTCTGTGTGCTCAAGGAGTTACCAGAAAGGAGCGATTTCATTGCAGGGACGCAATTGAGGAACGTTCTGGGCCTGTCCTTGCAGAAGGATGCACACATTTATGTGTTTACTGCGAAGGTTCTCTGGGTTCTCGGACCATCCCCAAGAATGCATTGGCAAACCATGGCTGGTTGGGACCCGTTCCGCAAGAGTTGCAAGACTTGAGTTATGCCGAGAGTGTCATGATTGCCAAGATAAGACATAACCGATGTGTTATGCGGGTCAATTCTGGCAGAGTGCGAATGCATGCCAATGCTATCATGTTTGCTCAGCCGGTTCTGAAAGTTTACTTGAAGTTACCTCCCTCAAAACAGGAGATGAGTGAGATCCTGGCTTTGTGTTCACCGGCTCTGCAGCCCCAACTCAGGAGGATTTTGATCGAACTCCAATGCTGGTCCGCAGAGATAAAGTTGCAGCGGCGTTGAACTGGTTGAAATTGAATCATGAGGGCTACACAGACCTTGAAATATCTGAGGAAAATCTGTTGTCATACAAGCATCATGATATTCCTGTCACAGTCGATTACAGAAGAACCAATGCAGATCCAGAGGACTCCATCCCAGCCGTTGCCCGAAGTGTTCACGATGACAATGAAGAACACGGAACCTCAGAAGGTCCTTGCTCATTTGCAGTTCATGGTTTGACTGGGGCCGAATACTCTACGGCCACGATGGACACAATCAAAGCTGTGGCACTCCAGCATCTCACGAGACAAGGAAGCATGCTGGGTATTGGACGCAGCGACGTGCCAGAGTCCATGTATGAAAATGTTGAAGCATATCCTGGAATGTTTCCTTGGTTATTCCCGTATGGTAAAGGTGGAATTGGCCATCCCAGCCACAAATATAAGACTTCAGATCTTAGCCGTAAAGGAAATTTACTGATGTACCACGATAAGCGTTTCCAGACCGATATGTACTTCCCCATGATTGCATTCAACCATGAGCAACTAAGAGGGTCATCAGTCGGTAGCAAAGCTTTTGTTAAGCGTTCACATTTTCCTGATGTTGCACGAAGATTGCGCAGAATAGATCACCAGGTGTCGGGCAATATTGCTGACCGCCTTGTTGAAGGCCTCCATGTTCGGCCCGAGACTGACAAGGAGAAAGACTGTTTTGACCTCATGCATGATCTTGATGGAATTGGAGCCTATGTACCTGGTTCTGCGACAAGCAAACGGCATATGCGGAACGAAATCTGGTCCAGCACAGCCTTTATGGGGGCTCCAAGCTGGTTTGTAACCATGTCCTGGAATGACAGTGGTCATCCCCTTGCACTGTATTATGCCCAGGAGGATACCCTCTTTAGACCTGAGATAAAATCTGCTGATGAGCGCTACAGATTGATGTCTAAAAATCCTGTCGCAGCTGCACGATTTTTTCATTATATGATGGAGGTATTCATTGAAGAAATTTTGTGTTGGAAAAAGGAGGACGCTGGTGCATTCGGTCACACTGGGGGCTTCTATGCAGTTGTTGAACAGCAAGGCCGGCTGACACTTCACTCACATTGTTTAATCTGGGTGAAAAATGCACTGTCACCCCAAGATATCCGAGACAGGTTAACAGCTGAAGATAGCATTTTTACAATGAGGCTCATGGCATATCTCGAGTCAACCCATCAAGGTAAATTCAACCATGGCAAACTCGCTGATGTGCAAGCTCAAGTGGGTGTTGACTCGCAGACTTCCGATGCCACACCAGATAATAACAAGTACCAGGCACCCACATTAACATTTCCTGAGTCTCCTCCTCCATTATGTGACACTGATAAGTGCAATGGAACATGTGGGGGCTGTAACCGGTTGTTAGAATGGTGGGATAGATATGAACGGTGGATGACTTGCTGGTTCGGTCCAATATTCACAGCTGTCGGCACTCAGTGAAAGATGCTGAAGAGGAGAACAATAAGAAAGATTGGCGGCATCTTAAAAAACGTAACAAAAGTAAAGTTCGGATTCAAGAACGGCGAGGGTGCCTCACCAAGTCTGGTGTCTGCAAGGCTCGATTTCCTCGTGATGTTGTTGAGGAAACAGTGGTTGATCCAGATGGTCATATTACTTTTGAACATCGGGAGCCGTACATGAATACAATCAATACTTTGATTACCTATTTCTCTCGGTGCAAAACAGACTGTACTAGCCTCTTGTCTGGTACTGCAGTTAAAGCTGTCATTTCCTATGTATCTGATTATGTCTCAAAGTTGGGGCTCAAATCATACCAGGCATTTGCCTCTGTTTACGATGTGTTCGATCGGAACTCGGATAATGTTGACAGTACCAGCGCTGACGAGAATACCACAAGAAAACCTATGAGACAAATGGTCAATTCAATGTCCACGAAGATGGAAATTGGGAGTCCAATGGCATCCCTCTATCTCCTTGGAAATCCGGATCACTATGCTAGTCATGAGTACGCAAATTTTAGCTGGCGTACTTATGTGGCCTATGTGAAAAGAGATTGGGCAAGAGATTTGCAAAATAATTTGACCATGGACCTTGATGACACTCCCGAGGACTTCATAACCCTCCGGAACAAGAGAGGAGACATCATTGCATCTTCAATTGTCGATGATTACACAATGCGTCCGGTGGTCTACAACTCCGTCAACTTGTATGAGTGGATTCAATCACATCAGAAGAGGGCATTCACCAAATCGGAAAAAGAGCATATTCTGCAGGAGCGTGAACTGTACAGTGCATTTGAGAAAGATATCAGTGACTCAGATAGCTCCTCCTCCTTCATTGATGGAGAGCAAGATTTGACTCAAAGCAGTACCAATGAATCAGAAGATGAAATCCAATTTGAACCTGATGATGCAAAAACTACACCACTCAAGTACCCCTTCATTGGAGACCACCGACAGAAGGACACTCATGGTGTTTACTGTGACTTTTCAAGGCTCAATATGATTATCCCAAATTTCATGGGTGGTGTAATTCCACGATCAGACCGTGGAGACCGTGAATATTACTGTATATCTATTTTGACAATGTTTAAACCTTGGCGTTCACCAAGAGATCTCAAGGATGTGTCCTCCACTTGGGATGAAACCTTTAATGATCACACCTTCACTGAACGGCAACAACAGTTGTTGAGGAACTTCAACCTTCGTTTTGAATGCAATGATGCACGAGATGATCACTATGCAGCCATAAAACGCAAGCTGGCTGAAGCAGAATTTGAACCCTCAAGCCATTTCAACCAAACCATCCTGGGCCACAAGGATGATGTTCTAGACTTCATTGATGATGAGTTGGATGAATTCGAAGATTACTCTGCCAATGAAATTGGTCCCAAATCTCGTAAATTGAAAGCGCAGATGGAGGAGATAAGGTCCATACTTGCTGGTTGCAAATGGCTTAATAGAACAACTGATGGTTTGATCATGGATGTCCGCACCGAACCTTTGACTCCACCTGTCAAAACTAAAATGAGCTGGTCAAAAATTGTGGAAGCCGAGAGAAAGCTGCTCACAGTCAACAAATTGGCAAATATGCCCGTAAGCTATGCTGGTCATGCTGAACAATCCACTATGGCTACAACATAACAAAGTAGAAGAGCTGCCATTCAACTATTTCACCTCTGCCCAAAATGTTGATGCAGATTCAAACATGAACATCAAGCTGGAATGCTGCAAGTGCTTCACATTGAACCCCGAACAGACCAGAGTATTTACAATTGTAGCGGACCATGCCTCAGCAGTCCAATCAGCACCGCTGAGAATGTATCTAGGTGGCATGGGAGGTTCAGGTAAATCACAAGTCATCAAGGCAATCAGCCAATTTTTTGAAATGAGGAATGAAAGTTACAGATTCATGCTCCTTGGACCCACAGGGTCAACCGCAGCTCTTGTAAATGGCTCCACTTACCATTCTGTCTTCAAGGTGCCCCGAGAAACTGGGCGTAAAAATAGAGATGACATTGACGGAATTCGTAATGAGACAACTGCAATGGCAGCTGTCAATGAACGTATCCAAGGTGTTGAGTATATTTTCCTTGATGAAATCTCCATGGTGTCCTGCAATGATCTGCAAATCCTTGCAAGTCAGGCTGCTAAGGCCAGAAATATCCATGATGTTGCATTCGGGGGATTGAATGTGATTTTGGCTGGTGATTTTGCACAGTTGCCACCGACTCGTGGCCCTGCTCTATATGCATCCTTGAAAACTGTTAGTCTTGCAGATGCGAATACAGAGTTCGATCAAGCCTCAATTCTGGGTCGGATGATTTGGCACCAATTCAACACTGTCGTGATTCTCCGGCAGAATATGAGACAGAGTACGTCTACAGCAGACGATTTAAAACTGCGCACTGCACTGGAGAATATGAGATATTGTGCATGCACAGCTCAAGATATTGAATTCTTAAGAACCCGTGTTGCAAGCGACAAGCCGGGTCATCCACGTTTGGACTCTGTTAAGTTCAGAAATGTCTCTGTGATCACTGCCTGGAATGTGCACAAAGACACAATAAATCAATTGGGTGCGGAGAGGTTTGCCGCCGACACTGGCCAAGAGCTCCATGGATTCTACTCTGTTGACCGAATGAGTGCAGCAAATGTCGATCGAAAGAAGTGGAAGAACTGTCCTCAAGCCCGAGTCCGGCGAATTGGTCCTCAGTTGCAGGAGCAGCTCTGGATGGCAACCCCCTCAGCGACGGCAGAGCATGTTCCCGGCTGCTTGCGTCTATGCATGGGCATGCCTGTCATGATTAAATCAAATGATGCAACTGAACTCTGTATAACCAAAGGTCAAGAGGCATACGTGCGTGGATGGAATCAATCTCTGGGTCCTCATGGAAAACCGATACTAGAAACCCTCTTTGTAGAGCTGGTGAATCCGCCCCGGCCCATACAAATTCCAGACCTGCCACAGAATGTTGTGCCTTTGCCACGAGCAACTATGAAAACAACAGCACTGCTTGAGGATGATTCATTGTTGAGTTTGAACAGAGAACAAGTGCCAGTCTTGCAGAACTTCTCAATGACTGACTATGGGGCACAGGGAAAGTCCAGAAATCCAAATGTTTGCCACTTGAATAATTGTCAGAGCCACATGGCCTACTATGTCGCACTCTCCAGAGGAACCAAAGCATCAGGAACAGCCATCATTCAAGGCTTTGATGAGAAGATGATCACAGGCGGAATCACTGGATTTCTTCGTCAGGAATTCCGTGAGCTTGAGATGTTGGATGAAATTACCACCTTGAAGTGTAATGGTGAACTTCCCTTGCAGGTCACTGGGTTCTACCGTGGTCAACTTCTACGTTCCTATTTGCAGTGGCGCAAAGACGATGGTGATCCAGCACACATACATCCTGCTATACGGGAGCATAGGAACCTCTCAAATATGTCCCCAGATCTCTATGACACCTGGAAACCCAGCCTTGACTCTGAGAAACGAGGGACCAGGCGCCGTGCAACGACCGATATCGATACAAGAAATTCAAAGATAAAAAAGACTGAGCATCACAACAGCACTGAAATGCAGGCAGGTTTGAGCTCAACTGGAAGTCCAATTGGCCTTGTCTGGGACAATGTGAACTGGAGTTGTGGGTATGATGCACTTTTCACTCCACTGGGTCATTTGTGGCGAGCTGACAGACAGAGATGGACCACAACTTTCAACGGTCTGAATCCAGTACTTGGGCTCTGGTCCAACTGGATGGTTGCACTTGAGGGAACTCCCGAGATACCGAGAGATAGAGCCAGGGAGTCTTTGACAGCATTGGACGCAACGAAATTTCCTCTCGGACCTGTGTGCCTGCGACTTGATGATCTGTTCAGCGCTGTGTCAAGTCAAGTCACATATGGCCATGCAAGAACTTATTGCAATGTTTGTGGGTACTTGGAAGCCGGTCTCACAGACACCTTTGGAATGCACTTGACAACCTACCGATCAAATGACTGGGATAATGCTCAAATGACCACAAGTCAGTGGTTGTCTCATCACCTCAACCGACACATCCAAAGGCAATGTCCACAGTGTGGTTCTCGAGGAACTCGCACACACCTTTGCAGACAAACAGATATAATTGCAGTGCCACCTATTCTGATCCTCAGTATAACCATGGGTGACCTTATTCTTGAAGACACTCTGCATTTCAGGACAGAGAGCACTGTTGATCAAATGAATCTTGTCGGACTCATCTATCACTCCCAGAGTGATCGACATTTCTCCAGTGCAACAGTGGGTGATGATAAAATTTTGTGGTATCACGATGGAATTGCAACAGGGCGTCGCTGCATGTCAATGGGTCATATCTCCTCAATTGAGAATCATTCATTGCACAACCGGGGCAGCTACAGGTTGTCGGCAGCCATATACAGTCATTCCAAGTCCACACCCATCTGAATTGTTCAAAAACCAGGAATCGTACCTGCCATGCACAGCAATGGCCTCAAAGCCAGGTGGATTATAGAGAGCGGAGCAGATTGACGACGGAATTGGAGAACCTCCGGCGAGAACATGGTGAGATCGTGGCTGGACACAAGCAGGTAGTTATAATTCCCGCCCGTCTGTGCATTCCCGCGGCCGAGTCTAACAGCGTGCCCTGACAGGAGCTGTGTGGGGTCAAAGAGGTCTGTGCGATATCCTTTCCATTCCCATCAGTGCAAGCACACCGAGCTAACGACCCCGTATAGCAACTACATTTAGCTAACCAGGTCCTACAAACTCGGCGCGCGGCGCTGGCCTCGAACTGACCAACCTTCGCCGGGAGAGCGACGGACAAGCGGCGAAATATGAAAAGGTACCGGTCATTCCTCATGTATTCGCAACGACATCGGCCTGAGACCTTTCGCGGCAACTGTCCGCATTAGCGAGAGAGCTCAAACAAGTGTGTATACTATTGGATCCTGTCTTGAGTTGGAGCCCATCTCGATTCGCAGAGAGACGACGAGCTATGCGCTCGAGACACGCAGCTGGTCCGATTGCGTGCGGAAGTGTCCGAAGGGAGGCGAGTCGTGGCAAAGTATGAGGAGGTGAGATTGAATGCTGTTAAAAGCTGAACTGCACTGATAAGTACGTTGCAGCTATCGTCCATTGCGGCTGAGGAGAAATTGGCTCAATTGGAGGCCCACTCCGCATTTTCGGTCGTCCCCGCGTGGACGGCATTCAAGTTCGATTCGTCTCCCCCGGACTGGACTTGTGACGCTGACACTAGTGCCCAGAGTCCACCAAGGGTATTTATAGCTACGTCTCATTCGGACTTTGCTCAAACTGCGTAGGCGGAACCACCAAAGTTTCATCGATTCTTCGATGAGTTGGAGCAAGTCAATAAACAGCGATTGCAAACGATTACGAGCCTGCGAATCAGCTTGTCTGCTGCAGCAATGGCCCGGAAGGTGAGTTTGATTTCGGGCTCGACGCTGGACATGCTCTAACGAACTCAAGCGGAAAGCGGGTCCTGAGGAGTTGAGGACGAGCGATGAGTTCAAGAAACTTCGCTTGATGGCCATGGATGAGTAGACTTGCTCTGGAGGAATTTCAGTGCCCCGCAGTATATATTTGCAATTTTTTCGATGAATTGTATGTGTATCTTCTCAAGAGGTGTCGAAGATCTGGATCTGTCCCGCGATCAACATCACGTGCTGATGAGGAGGGGCCACAAACAACTTTGTTTGGTCGCACCGGATATGCCCTCTGCAACCTCCTAAAGACGAGTCTCTGTACTAGAATACACTCATGGATACGCTCCCTACACCCCCCAACATCTATATGGCGACAAGGGCACTTTGGCTGCCAGATTTAACCAGCCATCAATAGGTGGCCAAACAATCTTGTTTGGCCCCCTCATCAGACAACATTGATCACCTCGACAGGAAGTCGTTATTGGACCCAGAAATCATTATTTGAGGTCGGAATGCATTAGATTGTCGTCCTGAACTCGTGAATTGGCACACTTGGACATCCTCTCTGACTGAGAGGCTCATTCTCGCCGGAGTTAACTGGATATCACGTGTTGTTGATGGCAGGCAAGATACAGATCTTCGACACCTCTTGTATCTTCTCACGTCGACGAATCAGAATCGGAATCTCGTTAAACCGCCTTCGGATCACTCGGCAGGCGCGGGAATTCGGGCACACACGTGTACACACATCAACGTTCCCTGTCCTGCACCACCATCGCTCCCCTCCTGTGCACGATGCATGACAGATCGCCTCCGACCCGTGTCAAAGGACTTTGGTTCGAAGACGGCAGCCTCGTCATCCAGGCCGCAGACCGCCTCTTCCGTGTCTGGAAGTGTACTGGCAGCGCGATCCCCAATATTCCGGGACATGTTGGCGATTCCACAATCAGAAGACCAACCTACCATTGGTGGATGCCCGATTGTCGTCCTCCCCGACTCTGCTAAGGACTTGGAATACTTTTTGAGGGCAATCTTCGATTCGAGGTCCGCTCCCTTTGTCTTGATTCCATGTGCACAGGCTGAGCGCTTATCACCGGGGCCCAGTTTCTTTGAGGGCCCGCCCAAGCCAAGTGCGCAGCCTATTCTTGCGGGCGTGCTGCGTCTGAGCACGAAATACGAGATCGGCTTCCTTCGTCAACGTGCCCTCCAGCATCTCGCGACCGTATCGCCATTGACGGTGGAGGAATTTGACAAAATTTCATCCACACGCACATTCAACGGCTGGCCTGCTCAGCACCTCGCCCTCGCAGACGCCTTGGATATGAAATGGTCGATGCCTTACACGATGTACACCATCTCATGCTCCCTGACCGTCGACCAGCTCATGTCCGCGGCGTCAGACGTCCATCTCTCGCCGTCGGTCCTGCGGAATGTCTCTCTGCGCGCACTGCCCTCGTATTTGCGCAGGTCAAACACACCTTCTCCTTCCTCCGCGGCCCTCCCAGCTCGGGATGTGCTTCACTCGACCGCTGCCGCCCCCGCCGCGCGGAGATACTCTCCCTTCTCCTCGACAAAGAGGGTATTTCTCCAATGAACTCGTTCCCTCCGTTTTTCTGGACTGGGCTGTTCATCAAGGAGTTCTGCGCTAGCTGTCACTCGGAGATGAGGACGCAGTACGAGGAATCGAGGAGGCGTGTGTGGGCAGAGCTACCAGAAATGTTTGGCCTGCCTTCGTGGGAGAAGTTGCGGGCGGCGAGGGATGCTGATTTGGTTGGGAGAGACTAGGAGACTCGGTGAGATCCTGTGTGACCGACACCCGGCATTTTACTAATTGCACAAAAAGTATAGACTCTAGACGACGTGGACTGGCGGATAACCGTGTAAGTTGTAAGTTCTCCTCATCTGTGTCGTCTAGTCAGTGTTCTAAATATTTTACTAGCGCTTAGCACATGCTGCAATACACACAATCCGGTGGTGAGCCGTTCCAACAAGATTTGGGTACATTGTTGCTCCAGTGCAAACAGAGTCTTTGGATCCAAAACAGTGCTTTGGCAGTGCTACTCGCTATGGCAAGTCTGGGAATCGAACCCAAGTCGAAGTCTCGCTGAGATCATTGCGAATCACAGGTCAGACGAGGAACTGAACCTTGTACACTGGGTAGTGGGTCATTACCAAACAAAGCTGCACGCCACATCTCTTGCTCTTGACCACCATGGACGACTACGTACGCACCGACTGGCGTCGAAGAGTTCTGCCTTCCGGACTGCGGCCTCGTCTCTCAAAGGTCGTAAAACGACTCTCCCAGTAAGTCAGCGCCGATGCATGCCGGTCTTTCCTCCTGACATCATGCGATCATGCCGCGTGGCTTCATGTATGGGTGCTCTATTCAATGCCGCACGCGACAATGAAAACCGACATCAACGCTTTGATCTGAACAAAGCCGGAGTCGTACAATGGGCCGCCTCGTCTACGCTTTGAAGACTGAAATCGTATATAAGAGCGACGACCGGAGCCTTCTCTCTTCAATCCTTCAACAATGTTCCGCGCCACTCAGCACACTGCACCTGCTCCCAACCGCCCGGGGTACTACGAGTCCGACAACTCACCTACTCCACGAGCCTCCTCTTTCAATCCCATCCTCATCCGACCAGCGTCCCGGTCGTCGTCTTCGTCGTCGGGAAGCAGCCTGGACCCAAAGGCGGCTGATTTCTACCCAAGCCGTCCCGCTTCCAGCGCGTCCTCGGGATCCTTCTCATCCTCCCAATTATCGTCTTCATCTCTCGCTCCTCCCCTCTTCTCCAGCACCCCGGCCTCTTCTGCCAGGAGCTCTCGCGTGTGCTCGCCCGCGCCTCCCTTTGATCGCTGGGAGGAAGTGTACAAGAGCTACCGGCAGCAGCTCCAGAACTCCCCGGATACGCGTGGGCCTGTCAAGTCGCTCATCCAAGCCGGCGTCGAGCACTGCGAGAACACAAAGCCCATGGCTGCACTCGTCATCCGACTCGCAGCCCACGCACGCGGTGGAAAGACGGCCTTCCGTGCCCTCCTTCGCTCGGAGGCCCTCGGGTCCTTCCAGGCGTATTGGCATGGCGTACGTCGCTTTCCGAGTCCTCATCCCCACCACTCCCGTGTTGACCAACCTCTGTCTCTCCGCAAGGATGACGCTCGTTGGACTTCTGAATCCCCCACCGAACAACCCTACATCTACTCTTCGGGCGTCAACACCGCGGCTTTCATCGGAGCACTCTTTCGCGTTGGTGTCCTCACTGCGGAAGACGTACACGAGTGTCTTGCGGTGCTCGTCCCTCCGACGCAGACTCAAGCTGACCTTGAGCTCATGCCGTTGATGGCCATGTACGCCCTGCTGGACCACTGCGGCACCGCAATCTGCGAGGGCCAATCAGGGATCGAGGTCAATAATTCGTCGAGGGTGTCCGTGTCGCGCATGCGGGCAAGTGGGAGTGGAATCCGCTTGAACCCAGGGCGGCGCTCTTCCAGGTGCGTTCTAATTCCTCATCTGTCCGTGTACTGTGTCTGATGTGTTTCATTTCCAGGACCTCGCCGAGATGCTTGGACGATGGGCTTCCTCTGTTAAAATGACACAAATCCGGGCGGCCGCGGCAGCGTCGTCTTTCTAACTTCTAGATCTGTTCCTTTTCAGTCTCATTCCCACTTACCTTATGCCGCATGTTAAGTAATGTATGCCCCGATGAATTTATTTATGGTTTCATTTCATATTGACCGTCAATTGTAGCCCGTGGTGCCCATGTGTGTATGTAGAAGGGAAAACATTTTCAACCATTCACAGTTCTTTGTTTGGATGGCCCTAAGTATCATTGATGTCCCAACTCATTCACTGCTCCTCTTGAACTCCTCCAATACATATCCGGCATGCTGCAACTTGTTGTGGACATCTGAGTTGTATGCTTTGGGTTCGATTTCCGAGTCTGTCCCAGAGTTCCTAGGTAAAACCACCCGGACAGCCTCCCCAGATGAGACAGACGTTGTTGACTCAGAGGAGTCAGCCTCTCTGTTGCGGGGAGCTGTCGGCGTTGTTCCCAGCGATGGTCCGGCCACATTCTCGGCAGCCTCAGGCTCTGCTCCCGACCCAACACCAGCGCCCGGCGTCACAGTTAGCACCATCGCCGCACGCTCCGCGGATACAGACTGAAAAACTTTATCCAAGGTGGGCCAGACTGTGTTTCTCCACACCTTGTTCGTCTCGTCCCACCCACGCGCAACAAATTCGTGAAGAGGGATATCAATTAGAGTACTCCTCATGAATTTTTGGCGGCGAAGTTTTTTTGGCACCAAATGGTGCATCAATTTACGGAAATCAGTCTTGGGACGCAGATGAGTTCGACGGCCAATTAGCCCAACAGCTACAGAGTTGGCTGCATTGTGGTCTTGGGCAGGGTTAGAATCCAAGGGTTGAGGGTCTGCTCAATCATGTCAAAAATGCATTGTGAGTTTTCTTTGGAATGCTGACCGTGTGGTTGTGTTTCCACAAGGTCAATGGCTATGTCTTCTGAGATTTGGATGGGCTCCGAAATCTGAATGTCTGGGAGATGGGTCTTGAAACAAACTCATTCGGAGTCCTAACAGTAATCGGACAAAGTTGACTCACAGTTGTCAAAAGAATCATCCCACTTGCTTTTGCTCTCAGTAGGGGTTGCTTCACCCAGAGAATGACCTGGTTTCGGAGAACATGTGAAATCCGGGGAAGTTTGGTGAGGTTTTGCTCCTGGAATCCTTCAACAGCTGAATATTGATTCGGAAAGTGCATACCTCCTTTCCTTTCAATTTGATTCCCATTCCAAATCGAATCTCCAAAGGATGTTGAAACCCGCTTTCGTCCGTCGTAGTATGCCAGACCAGGTCGCGAGATGAAAAAGAATGTGTTGACGAGTCCCATTTCCTTCCAACCTGATCTTCCACAACACACAGTGGTGTCGGCTAAATGGAAGTCAACATAAGCATCTGGCAGCACAGGGGCCTTGCCTTTTGATCTGCCAATTGTCGTGTCTTGCCCACTGTTTTACTGCGAGAAAAAGTGGCAGTGGCCAACAGGTGGCCTCCGGAAATCCCCCCAGTTGTGGAGCCTCCCACTTGCGTTGACTCCTGTGTTGTATTAGTAGCTATAGTAGCTGGTCGTTCAAAACCACGGGGAACCCTAGATGTCTTTGAATACTAGTGGATGCATACTGAAACATTCCGCTCACTATTTTCCGTCCCAGATGGAATCGGGCTTGTGAACAATGAAACCAAGATTGCTGTAGGATCGAGCAAGCAAGAGTTCGGTGTGCCGCATATCAATTTTGAGGTCCACACTAGAAATAATCTGGGGTCGGGTCACCGAGTCATTTAATTGGCGATCGGCCGCCATGAGTGTTTGGAACTTGAACTGCATGTTTCCATCATGAATCAGCAGGATGTCGTCTATGTTAAAAAACAAACAAACCATTGTTTCAGTTAAAAGCACCACATCGTACGGTTGGCCTTCTGTCGCGTGGAGATGCAAGGTAACACTTGTGCCGTGTGCTCCACCGACAGGTTTGTCGACAGGATCAACATTCTTTTCGCTCTGGGAGGCCCCTCCCCGAAGACGAAAAACACCGTCTCTGGGCGGGACTTCCAGGTCATCATCACTTTCGCTCTGGGTGAACTCGGTGTCCGATTCTTCATCTATACTCGTTACTGAGCTCAAGTCCGATTCAGCAGAGAAGCGCCTACCATCACTCTGCTGCTTAGTGTCGGGAGTCACGGCGGCAGCTGGCAAGGATTGGCGGAGAAATATAGCAACGGGATCCTCTGCCTCAGAACAGATCATCACCACCAGAGCCGACTCGCCACATAGCGCTCGAGCCAGTTCAAGGACACGATCGTCAAGAAAAGAGCCGAATATTGCCAGTGCGGGCGTCTCCGGAGATAGCATCGTGGCAAGCGGGCCGCCGAGACCTGCTGATCGATGGATTTCAACAGGGGAGCATCGAAGTGCTCCTCCACCCAGTCTTCCGCCTCGACAGATCTGCAGATATCGCAAGAATTTCCCCCGTCTG
The DNA here is from genome assembly GCA_029378245.1 of Roridomyces roridus. NCBI lineage: Eukaryota > Fungi > Basidiomycota > Agaricomycetes > Agaricales > Mycenaceae > Roridomyces > Roridomyces roridus. The sequence goes on along the minus strand of JARKIF010000035.1, from coordinate 386,532 downwards.
GTGCGGCGTTCTCCAAAAAAGAGACGTCGTTGGGACGGATGGCCGTCGGATCATTGGATCTGGAAGTAATCGGTTTACCTTTAGCTTCTGGTCAATGGGAATGTAGAAATGCGGCGTACAATGGCCCTGGCGTCAGTATGACGATTGTGGATGGCGAGACGCCATCGGGATCCGATGAGTCTGGAACATCCCCTGTGTTTTCCGATCCTTCGAAGGAGACATTGCTGGGCGAGTCCACAGAGTCGGCGCGTCCCGTCGGCGCCTCGGAGCGTGGGTCTTCTTCAATGCTTTCTCGCCCGTCCTGTGCCTTGCTTAAACGTCGTCAAGATTATGATGAAACCCCTACTGCGGTCATCCTGGCCAGGAAGGTCCCAAATCCGAGCCCGGTGATACGCAGCGTCACGCGCACTAGTGTATAGTAGACTTGGGGGTCCGGGCCGTTGCAAGCACGGCATATACGAGAACTTGGTTGGGTTAAAAGTATGGAACATAAATAATTGCTCAACCATTTGAATTGAGGACAAAATCCTGCAACTTGTGGTTGAGAGACTGCAAGTCATTGATCAGTGATCATGATGTGGCCAAGTGGCTGTGTAGAGAACCCGGCTCCCTGTGACGTGACTATTGTGATGCCTTTCTGGGCTACCTCACTCTGTCTGCAAGCCAAAACCTTGAAGAAAAAATGGCTTTTGACTACATGGGAGTACTCACCATAATATGTAGAACCCTTCTATCCCTTGACTTTACCTTACACTGCCAAGCCTAATGAGATCAGTTCAAATCTCTGTGGCCTGCAATTCAGCTGCCATTTGGCCCACTGGGACACTCCAACTGCAACAGAAAGTGTTAGTGATGGATGTACAATAGGACTGTTGTGAAATAGCCAAGCACTCAATAGACCAGGGTCCAAAATCCTGTGGATGGGATGTACCCACTGGGTGTTCCAGTATCCAGGGTTTCAAGGAAAATGTGGGCTCTTCGCACACATCCAGGCCGGGATTTTGTCTTCAAGCTGCTCCAGGACTGCATAGCTGGGGTGAAATCTCAGTGAGGACACCAGAAATCAGTGTCAATGAATATGAACATCCAGAACAGAATTTCCCTCATTTTGACTGCAATTTTTTTTTGTAATTTTTTCTTGAAGGTGTGTTTAGCAGAAGTGCATGTCCTTCTTCAAGCATTGCGACATGTCAGAGGCCCAGGGTCTCCAGTGCATCTAGAATGACCTGATCACAAACCACAAGTAAATCACCAATATCATATTCAATATTTGAAATGAGACCTCAGTCTCAGGGAACAAAACTCAAGTCCAGGTACTGAAGGTTTACTCGCGAAATCTCAAGTCATTTGGGGGGAAATTGGATGCTCTGGAGAGAAAAGAAAAATCTGCTGATGGCAGCTGTCAAAATCAGTGATTGTAGCCGCAAAAAGGAAATGCACAGCCGCCACAATCAAAAGTTGTAATGATGTTAAAAAGTTGCCCAACTTCTGGCCTGACCAAATTTTAAAAGAACGAGAACTTAGCAAGTAAGTTCTCGTAATAGCTCGAGTAGGTAATGTCCTAGAAGTAGACCGCGAAGCGATACAACTCCACAACACACTAACCACACTAACACACACAACACACACACAATTCCTTGACTAGCACGCTGACACCTAACGGTTGAGTTCGGGGTCGTCTGAAGTATACAGATAAGACTGATACTCCGCGGTTTGGTTCTCGGAAGCTTGTGGGTTGACTCTCGAGGTTTCACACCAAGTTCAATGTCTTTGAACTAAGAGGAATCTCTTGACTGGTTTGTAGACTGCTCACAACGAACACGAGGTTACGATGCCAAAAGGTTTTATATTTTATTGACCGAAACACACAATATCCAAAACACCAATACAACTTCGATACAACACGAAGAGGAACTATAGCACAGAGGGCAACCCACTACCCCTTAAGTATGTTACTATAGCTGACCCAAGTTGAACCAGAGCTCGGGTGCCTTTGATATTGCGTCTAAGCTAAGAGAAATGATACAACAAATCTCCGCGGAAGTCACAAGACTGCACTATAACCACAGATCAAGCTTCGACCCAATGTCTAGGCAAGAAGGCGTACAATGCAATGCTGCAAGGGCGGGATCTACAGGCCTTATATACTACTCCCTACTGATCTGATGATATAACTACTATTGCGCGCCTGCCATCCCTATTTCCGTACTTTCCCTATAACCCTAGGTGTCCTGTCACCTATATTACATCCCCTCGAACCGTTTCACGTGGTCCTGTTGCTTATGTTGCTGCTTGGCCCGTCTGATCGGTGGTCATGCCGTCTTGGCATTCGAGCCGATTGGCCTGGTAATTTGATTCCGTCGTTTCATTACACTCTCTTGCTGAGCCAGCACTCATTATGACTATAGCCCTCGACCCAGGTCCATAAATAACCTCGGTCCGCCATCTTCGTCATTCAGGGCTTACTCCTGGCATATTCTGTCAGACGCGATCATCGCTCTGATCGTCTGCCGCGACTCCGCCGCTTTCCATGATCATGATCGTACTCGGATCAGTTCTCGATCATACTAGTGTGCCTGCGCGAGTTCGACTCGCCCACTTGTCATCTCTTTTCTGGGTGTCTCTTTAATACCGGAACGAATGGTAGTATTTCCTCCAACTCGCCTACCCGAGCCACTCTGTTTGTATACCTATATATGGACTTATACCGGTCCGCGAGGTACTCCGTGAACCTTGTCATAATAGTACTGCGCGTCCGCGCAACCTTCGTCTTTGCTCTGTAGCTAGTCTAGCTCATTCCTGAATACACCTGGGCTTGGTATATCTCCTTGGGTATGGTATCTCCACAAGTAGTAGTCCCCTGACGACTTGTACTTGTCTCATTAATACACAAATAGTGACACGGAGCTCAGTCCTATCCCTTATTGTATATCACCTGACAGAGGCATTGGTGTGCGCACCAAAACAGCTAAATAGCCAGATTTCACGCGTGCGAAATATGCAGTCGTATCACCGGTTTCGGGTGTCTCAGCCTGACTACCGGTACCTTGGAATTCTAGGATGTATTTTCGTTGCCGTCGTGAAAAAACGAGTATAACTCACCACGAGACTCCACTGGTCCGCCTCCACCGCCATTATCATCCGTGGTGCCACCTCGAATGACCATGAGTAGGTTTGTCGTCATGGAATAAATGCCACAGACCGAATAATTGTTTCCAGAATTGCTCATCGTTGCCATCGCGGCCAACACCACGTTCGACTTCGTAAAATGTAAATGATATGAGTGTGTGTAAGCGATTTCCTGTGAGAAGTGCCTTACCATGAAAGTTTCTAGGTGGGCCTTCGTCTCCTGGGTTCCCGCCATCTCTGCCTGTGCCCCCTGAGATTTTGGAAATGCCGTGTTTATTTGAAAGGAAGCAAAGAGGTTGGTATAGCGTACCACGAATGCTGACAATTGCACTCCCACCATGTCCGCTGCTCCCGCCTGCTACGCTGCCGGGGCTACCGGGGTCACCGACACCTCCTGTTATCGGGCATCGATCCGTAACTGTTTCTCTGAAAAGAAAAAAAGAGGTGCCTATCACGCACCATGGACGTGGACGTCTCGAACGCGACCGATGCTTCCTGTTACGCAGCATTAATCCATGTCTAGTTCAGACGGCAGGATAAGGGCCACACTGGTCACGCCGCCGCCAATGTCATCCGCGTCGCCACCTTGGATTGGGTTCAATGAACAGGAGTTACTGTATTATGAGAAAAATGTGCCACGAACCAGGGAATACCAAGAATCTACTGTCGTCACTGTCGCCGGCTACGTCACCGTGAACTTTGCAGATGCACGTGAGTTGCTCCTCTTTTCCTCTGGCAAACAGCTCGTAGCGCGATAGTCCCTGAGTGCGCCCCCCCAGTCGTCACCACCGAGTCTGTCACCTTGAACTTGAACTTCACCAAATCAACATGAATTGCATTCTCGCTTGGGCAAACTTTGGGTCTCGCACCGAGATGGTGGTGAATGGTGTACGCGCCCAAGTTCGGTCCCTCACCGGATCCGCCGGAGCCACCCGTGCGTCCACCCGGGCTACCCCGGCCACCCGTACCTCCTGAAAAAGACTATCAATCGCGTGGCAGGTAGCGACATGGGAGACTTCTGATTTACCGGAGATGTTTACCGTCGTGGGTCTGTGCTCTTTGTCGGGCTTGTCGGGAGGGGTAGACATTTGCACTCGTTCCTCCAAGCTGACTCCGAGGGGTACTTATACGTACCAGAGAGCCACCCGCAGAAATAGCGCTTTTAAAATTGGGGTGGCAGACGGTATGCAGGCCGTGAGGTCTTACATACAGCTACATACGTGTATCGTCAGCTGTATCGTAGTCTGTCTACGAGAGACTAGTGAGGTCTGCTGATACATGATTTATGGGCGCTAATGGATTCCCTGTCGTCGTTGGGCGATAGGTGGGAGATAGCATGGGTGAGTCACAGGCAATGAAGAGTTCTTGAAGGCATCCCGACCAAAGAGCATGAGCACTAGATGAGCACACATACGGTGAGACTTTGAAGAGCCCGGATTTCGACTCGGGAGGATCTGGCGTCAATGAGCGCAGAGACCCGCTGCCAGAGAGGTAATTAAAGGAGGAGGAAGCATCAAACCCCAGATTTTGACAGTGTCATGGCCAAGGGCCTGTGATATCCGGACCGCCGGCAGATGTACCTACATAGTCAGAGGGACGGATTTGAATCGGATTATCCGTTCTTTAACATTATAGCACCATTTTGACTAGAATCTTCTTCTCCGTCCCCATTTGTGCAAACCTCTCTTTGTCCTCCTCTCTCATCTGAGCCTAGCAGCCAATGGTCTCCCTCGAGATGCATGTTCATTTTTCTCATGAAAACCCATAACTCAACAGCATTGGAACAGCATTTTAGGCCACGTGCCGCCAGCTCGAGGCGACGTATACCTGAGTGTTCATCTGATTTCACAGCAATCCGGCCGAATTCGGTTCCCTCTGTCTGCTTGACACGCTTCGTGTTACAGATTTCCAGCTTTTGCATCCGGTGCCGAACGCGCGTCGTTCCGGGTCCGCCTTTCCCCTCACTTCCAGACTCGGAATGTATTCATTCAGGACTCAACGAGGGCGAGTGACAGCTCTACAGCCTTGCGCGACAGATCGCAGTCGATTACAAACTCCACCGGCTCAACAGCTTCGAACGCCGAAAGAACGCGTCTCTCCGGCACCACCTGGCCCCGGGAGCATATAAACATGGCTGCCCTACGTAGTCGTTTGCTTCCTATCACGCTGCGACCCTCCCTCCGCAACAACTTTGTGCCCCATCTGTCGGTTTTGCTCCACTCATCGTTTCTCGCACGACGTCCTGACTGAGAATGAATTTGGCAAGAACACGTTCGGGGGCTCTCGGCCAAGACCATTCAAATGCAACCCTCGCTATCGTTTCCGCAGCAACATTCACGAATTCCAGCGCATTTATTGAACCTGGACCGATATCAAGCCACTTTTCACCTGGATGTCTGTCCACTTGGACTGCCGCCCAACTGGTCTCTCTCTGATGTCTGGGGCCGGAAGGACAACATTGCCGTCTTCCTTCAAAACTGTTCGTACTCACATTGGACCTGGGTGACCTGGGTTCCTCGGCTCTGTCCTGCGGCCAGGAAAGATTTCAAGTACTCCTCGTGGCGCGCACTGTTGGTGTAGAGTGCCCCATGGGTCAACGTTGCAGGATTCATGCCGACGGCCCCGGACAAGTATACCGTGCGTGCTTTGGGGTTTTTACCCGTTCCGTACTCAACGAGCCACACAGTCTTTTGACTCCTGACCGTGGCAACTGTAACACACCGTAGGTGCGCATTTCAAATAGGCTCTTCGCTCGAACTCACAAACATGGGCTGGAGTCCCATTTCCACTTGACCCGCTCTCTGGACATCCAAATCCTACTTACCTGCATGGTTGCTGTGGTAGATTGGTGGTAGATCATCTTTAAATGCAATTATTCCTTGAGGAATGTGTCCTTGGAAGTGACTCGGATTTTGTTGACTTTGAGCCATGCATCTTGGCAGAACAGCTTCCGGAGCGAAGCGGAGGAATGTCTTGTGTGCTGTAAGTATGCCCCAAGGTCTTTCGGTCACGGACTCATGATCATGTCAGTCACCAATCTTGGGAGTACTTCAGGAGTGAGCTGATAGTCGAAAGGTGAGATGCTTATAAGTTATCACCCTTTGTCCTCACCGTTGATGCATCATGCCCACCGTCCCTCTCCACCATTGGCCAACACCCCGCATCCGAGACCATTATCCTATCCACTGAGGCGGCGTCAGAGCCGTGAATAGGCAGCGTTCCGTCGTGCCTCCATGACAGTCCATGTAGATCGAGGGGATCGCGTCGAGGTGCGAGTTTCCGTTTCTCTTTGCACCCTTGGATATTGACATCGGTGTTCCTACAGTCCTTACATCCACGAGGTGACCGATTCGAGTCCATCGGAGGGAAGGAGTCTGACTGCCTCGACGTACGCTGCTGAAGTCCTCCCCAGGCCGATGCTCATCCCCCATATAATCGGACGGAGTGGACATCACTACTGCCCCGTCCTCCTTACGCCTCTGTCTCCGCCCTCCCTCAGCGACGCATTCCAGCTATCCGCGTAGAAGCAAAGACGCCCTCGCACTCCCATCGACACGACATCCACGTCATTACACTTTGCTCCCGCGTACATCACCCTCGGTCGGCGTCTAACTAGCAGTGGAGCAACAAGCATCTGGCAGCGTTGGTCCGTCGCTCATCCAAGCCGGCGTCGAGCACTGCGAGAACACCAAGCCCATCGCAGCTTCACGCGTGCGGTGGAAAGCAGGCTTTCCGCGCTCTCCTTCGCTCGGAGGCGCTCGGGTCCCTCCAGACGTATTGGCACGGCGTACGTCGCTTTCTGAGTCCTCATCCCCACCACTCCCGTGTTGACCAACCTCTGTCCCTCCGCAAGGATGACGCTCGTTGGACCTCCGAACCCCCCACCGCACAGCCCTACATCTACTCTTCGGGTGTCAACACCGCGGCTTTCATCGGTGCACTCTTTCGCGTTGGTGTTTTCACTGCGGAAGACGTACACGAGTGTCTTGTGGTGCTCGTCCCTCCGACACAGACTCAAGCTGACCTTGAGCTCATGTCGTTGATGGCCATGCACGCCCTGTTGGACCACTGCGGCACCGCAATCTGCGAGGGCCAATCGGGGATCGAGGTCAATAATTTCGTCGAGAGTGTCCGTGTCGCGCATGCGGGCAAGTGGGAGTGGAATCCGCTTGAACCGAGGGCGGCGCTCTTCCAGGTGTGTTCTGAATCTTCATCTGTCGGGATCTGATATATATTTCTCATCTTTAGGACCTCGTCGAGATGCTTGGACGCTGGACTTCCTCTGTTGAAGTGACACAAATCCGGGCGGCCGCGGCAGCGGTGTCTTTCTAAATTCTAGATCCAATTGCTTTTCCAGTCTCATTTATCCTCTTATCTTATGCCATGTACATGTGAATGTATGCCTTCATGAATTTATTTATGGTTTCTTTTCATCTCGACCACGAATTTTTCACCGTTCGTGACAAAGCGCAGTTCAGAACCGAACTGGTCGGCCATTTCACTTCGGGATCCTCAGCACGACAGTAACACAACAGTCTCTATTGCGCCAAAACAATGGGTAGCCGCCTCGTCCTGATCGGAGCAGTGAGAAGGCATGCGCAGGTAGGGATCGGCACGGGTAAACCCGCGAGTATGTGGGAGTCTACCCGTACCCGTACCCGTGGTGGCTGTGTACCCGTACCCGCGGGTACGGGTACGGGTTACCCGCGGGTTGGTGGCCGAGATGGCGGCAGTTCGGTGCCGAAAGGAATTTTTGTGGTTCAATTGATACAGTTTAATGTTCGAGAAGGTGAATTCAACATGCTTACCGCTTGAAATCACCCTCCCCCGCTCTCGATACGAAAGTTTCCCAGTTTGGGGGCTTACCCGCGGGTCACGGGTATCCAGCTCGGCTACCCGTACCCGTACCCGCGGCGGGTAAACCCGTCTACCCGCGCGGGTTACCCGTACCCGTGCCGTTGCCTATGCGCAGGCCGAGTAGAAGGTCTCAGAATGTTCAAAAAAAGAAAAACTGCGAGTTGCTCTGGTTGATGTCCCAAGGAGGACTCGAATCTCCGCTGCTGCTTGGCCGATCTATCCGGCCATGATGCCGGGTTTGAACTGCCTTGCGCATCCAAGGGGCAGCTGAATGGAGATCAAATGATCCGCCACACCACCGACTTGACAGGCCGCTACCTCCGTCAGTTGCGAACATGGTTGGAGGTTGTCACGTTGCACCCTCCTACTACCATCTGATTCTTTTCTTCCCTCCAAGTTTGAACTGCCTCGTGCATATAAGATCGCCGTGACGGCCACTCGTCAAAAACCCAGGACAGCCCAGTTGGTACTTAGGTCGTCTTATAGGGGATCCCACACCCGTGAACTTCTCGTTCTATCTCCTCCCATGGCGCCGACACTCCTCTCACTACCTCCAGAGCTTCTCCTCGTCATCTTTGAGGCCATCCACGACTGGCATCGGCCCTCCGTGCGGCACCTGGTCCACACATGTCGCCTCGCCCGTCTTCTGGCTGAGCCAATCCTCTACCGCGTCCTTCTGGTCACGACCGGCTCCCAAGCGGTGTCCCTCGCCGCGGCTCTAAAATCTCACCAACGTTCCAATGTTGTCGCAACCCTCGGTGTATTCCTGGACAGCCAAGAAAACGTCGAGGCGTTGACTCCGGTGATCGGGACGATGACCCACCTGCGCTCGCTATCGCTGGAGGGTCCGTTCGTGAACCGGTGGGAAGACGAACGGTGGAAGGCCTTCATGCAGGGATACCGCCTCTTGTTTTATCAGGCCGCACGTGGTGTTGGTTTACAGAATCTAGAAAGTCGTGCGTTTCCTTCGGTGTTGTTTGGAAGCGACCCAGTTGACTGAAATGTTTCAAGTGACAATCCACTGGGCTGGCAAGGAGGGTGGCTGTTGGCGCGTCTCAAAAATCAGCGGTATCTTCAAGCTACCGGCACTCCAGCGCCTCACCCTCTCACGCGCAGCCCTTCTCGACGATCTCGCTGAGAAACTGGCCGATATCCCCACCGGTGCAACCGCCCTGGTGCATCTGGAGCTCATCCAGTGCCACGTTTCCCCTAGAGCAATTTCTGCCGTCCTCGCGCTTCCTCGTACGTTGGGCTCCTGTCATCTGGGCAACCATGAGACATTCTACGATGAAAAAGGGCCTCCGCTGGTGGGCTACCTCCAGGCACTTCACCCACAACGCCGCTGTCTTGAGGAGCTTGTGTGGACAGATGATGACGACAATACGGACCTTCGACGCGCCCACCCACCGGGCATGTCCGAATTCAACCACCTCCGCACCCTCACCGTCAATACCCTGGGCACTGCATCCCTCGCCCTGCTCCTCTCCAAGCACACGGCGCCACGGAATCTGGAGAGATTGTGTCTCTTCTCTCACCGCTTCGAACCCGACAGTGAGCAGGCCCTTATTCCGGGGATCCCGCCCGCGTCCGATTTGTGCCCGAATCTTCCGGCCCTGCGCTACTTGGACGTCGTCATCGAGCGGTTCGACGACGCCAGATATCAAATGATTGCGTGGCGTGTGGACCACTGGCGCCAAATTGTACGGCGTCTTGGAGCAGAGTTTCGTGTTCATCGTGTGGAGGTGGCTGTCTTCACGCTGGACTTCTCGTATTGGACGGGGAGCCCACCATATACTCACGGCAAGGACGTGCCGCAGGAGAAGATAATATATCGGTGCAGCGTGGAAAAGGGAGATTTGTATTTCGTCGAGTGAGTTCTGGTCAGGCTTTCTGGTGATGTGTACTCATGTTGTTGGCAGCCCGGGTTGGGCTTGAACCAAACCGACCAAAAACAGGCTGCCCATGGCCTGAGAAACCGAGACTTACTCGAGACTACCCGGCGGACTTAGTTGGGTGGTACTGCGACGACCTCGAGTTTTGCTGCATTTCAATTTGGTCCCTGGACTCCGTACGTATTTAGTAGAATGGACGACTCTTCTTCCCTCCGAGCCCCAATCAGCAGGATTGGAACCTGCCGCCGCGCGCAGTACGGTCGTGACCCTTCATTCCACGGGACCCGCCACCGTACTACGTGATGTACATAGTTATGGGTAGTTGCACGGTAAACGGTAAACGGACTGGAGAAAGAGTTGTTTCCTGAATTTGAAAGAGACTGTTCAACTTGATCCACTCTTCTTCTTCACAGCACACTCCCGTTTATGCGTCGACTTCCAATGCACCTATTTTGCGCACAACGTAAGCATCGTCACCACAAGCCTCCAGAGAGAGCAGGAGTGGCACTCCCACAATAAAACCTCTGCCCGCAGCCCGAACACGCCTTCAAATCGTTCGGATTTCCACACGCCGCACACGCCGTCGCCCGCCTACTATCCCGACCATCCTTCTTCAATTCCTCGAAGAACCCAAAGAGACTGCGTCCCCCTCGGGTAACGTCACCTCCCTTGTCGTCTTTCGTTTACTCGGGAACCCCGGGCCATACTCCAACAGCGCCTCCGGCGCCATTGGGACCTTGTACATCTTGGCACCAGGCGAGTACGACAATTTGGTTCCGAGGGCAGTCATCACCGCGCCCGTCGTCTCAGCCAAGTCAAAATAGTCCAGGTCGAAAGAAGGCCGGCGATTCCACCCGCGGTCGGTGTAATTGGGCATCGAGTTGATCTCGGAGAGCAGTGCGCGGCGTTTGGAGGCGGGACTGCTGGGGTCGGCGATGGTTTCTATGCGCTCGGACCAGGCTTCGTTGCCGTTGCAGTTTTCGGCAGGGCAGAGGCCGGAGCCGCTGAGGATTTGGACGCGGCCAGAGCTCTCGTCGAGGGGGAGGATCGTCTCAAGCTGGAAGTTGGTGTGGATGACTACAGGTCCAGGTAGAGGACACAGTAAACGCACCTCGATGTCATGACGGAAGTGGTCTCTAATATCGTACTCGTATCCAATTGCATCGCCAACTTTGGCCATCGTGTGAGCGAGGCAATAGTCGTCTTCCGAGAGAAAGGCGTAGCCGGACTAATACAGTTAAAGTCTAACACGAGGGCATGAAGAACGCACTCACATTATCAATGTGCATCATATCAATCGACTTGCTGTTCTACAAAGGGTGGGTCACCTCGCGCCTGTAGAACTTGGGACAGAGTTACCTTGGGCCCGTAAAGCGTGCCGTCGCGGTAATCTGTGAGTATATGCGCGTGAAAGTTTCTGACCCTAGGAGGAAGCCTTAACCGAAGCCTTGAAGAAGTTGGAATTACACACCATCCCATGAGCGGCGCCAACACCTTATCCTGAAACACACCCAACGACATCCCACCGCTGACGATGAAGCGCCGCCAAATTCGGTCCTCGCCCGTCGCGGTCTTGATGTCCCTGCTATGTGTGTTGACGTTGAACCCGGCAGCACACAGACAGACAGGATAACTCACGAAATCGCCCAGATCGACCTCTTTGAGCTCGCGTTTCTACGACGTGATCAGCGTGAAAACAAAATTGGAACTGCGGGGCTTACCCGGCGTGCCATGATAGCGTTGAGGAACTGGTCTTCCGGGCGGACGAGCTTGGTCGACCGGTTCAGCGGAGCGTAGATCAGTTGTGCATGCATCTGTATTGCCTCTTCGTCGATGGGTGGACGAAAGAAAAAGGGGGGAAGTGTACCTTCCTCATGCCCCCGTATGGAACATCTTCGATGCCCTCGCCTTTCTGACCCGCAGGGACGTACTGAATGAATGAATGAAAACGGTGCGGAGGCAATTGGGTCCGGGACGTACGGGATACAAGCCCCAGGATCGTATTCTCCCATCCAAGCCGACGTTTTTCACGTATGTGTCGGGATCTGGATGGGTGGCAAGTCAGAATCCAGATGACGCATTGGGCAGACAAAGGCACGTACGATCGAAGAAGACAGCGATTAGGCCAGTTCCGTCGTCGCCAGGAGCAATCTTGACGTATTTCGGAGGCCCTTTCCAGGTAAAATCGACGCCTCGGATGGCGCGCATCATGTCCTCCATGTCGGACATGGTGGATGAAAGAAAGAAAGAAAGAAAGAGCGATGTAACGCGTTACGCGGTCACGAATCAGTCGCGTAGTCGGGAATCACCGATCCGCCCCAGCGCAATATCCCACCTGAACAACCTGGTTACGAACCGGGACACCAAGCGATGCGGCTGGCATGCGGCCGAATCTCAACCGAATCTAAGAATGTTTGCTTTGAACTCCGAACCATCGGCATCGCGGCCACCTTGAACGCTTTTGATGCCGATGTGAAAAATCCAACCTAAGGAGATCATGAATTACTTCCCCGCGCTGGTGGAGGAGGACCTCGCAATGTGGCACACCGACGACGATGGCCATGGGACTATGCACGCGTTCCCCGGCTGGTCAAGGAGGAAGCTCGGTGCGGGGTGGAGGCGGTACCCACGGAATGTGATATCGATGTGGGGAGAGAGGCAGCTGAGGACCAGGGACGTGAAGGAGACGGCCTTGTTGCATTGGAAGCTGCTATTTCATCATATCCGACAAGGCATAAAAACATGTGCGTGAATTGTCATGCCATGCCCTGGATTCGAACCAGGCCTTGGCTGGTCAGTAATTTTGAAAGACGATGGACGCAGCCTTCATACACATCCTATCCTCTTGCAATATGTCAAAGTCTTACAGGATCTACCTGCCGAGCCACGACGGCGTTCAGAAACTGGTCCTCCGGGCGCAGGAGTTTGGTCGATTTGTTCAGTGGCCCGTAGATCATGCATTTTGTGTATGCATCTATCTGTACGGCGTCTTTGTCGGTGAGCGAATAAAACAAAGGTCGAGGACGGCGCACTCCTCATGATGCCATACGGAACATCCTCGAATCCCGCACCTCGTTGACCCGTAGGGACATACCGGATGAATGATGAAAAGCGCGTGAGACGATCGGCTCTGCAGCGCACGGGATACAAGCCCCAGGATCAAATACTCCCATTCAAGCCAACGTTCTTCACGTATATGTCGGGGTCCGGACGGTGGCAAGTCAGATGATGCGTCGGGCGGGCAGACAAAGGCATGCAGTACCTACGACCGAAGAAGACAGCGAGTAGATCGGCTCCATCGTCGCCAGGAGCGAGCTTGACGTATGCGAAAGGCCCTTTTGACGTAAAATCGACGCCTGGGATCGCGCGTCGTTGATGTCGGACATGGTGGCACAGAGCAAAGAGAGGTGTAACACCGTCACGGATCACTCACGCAGTGGAGAATCATTGATCCGCCTCTTCATGGATGATATCCATCTCTGCCACCCTGGAACCCTGGACCCGACCCAAGAGGTACGCCCGATTCAGATCGGGCACACCATCAACAGCACGTGCCATCGACTGCCCCATTTGGGACTCGACCAGCCTCACAGGATTCTATGAATGCAGGGTGCATATACTAGATATACCATGTTAAAAAGAGTTCTCAATGCAATTTTCTATGCACTGGGCATTTTCCCGTAGCTCAGAGGAAGGCCAGCAGTGAAGTGGCCAAGTCTTGATGGGCATTGACATCTATTTTCCCATGATGAGCTCATTCCACAAATCTCATATTTTCCATGGCCTCAGTGTCAAAATCAATCCATAGAGATGGATTGGGAAGTTGTATTTTACAATTCAGTACCTACATGTACCATTTCCCGACCCAAATGCTATGGAAAGTGGCTGAGTCCCAAATGGCGCAGTCGATGGCACGTGCTGTTGATGGTGTGCCCGATCTGAATCGGGCGTACCTCTTGACCCGACCACCACTCTTCGTCTTGACTACTCTCCACTTCCTTCCTTCCATCTCCCTAGCAACCTCCGCCTTCATTCCAGATGCACCCGATCTACACGCTCGCAACCTGGACCGGCTTCCGTTATTCATCCGGGTAAGGCCTGTCTGCAAGTAGTGGCCTGAGCCTCATTCGTCGACCAACCATCTGATTGCGTGAAGCGTGTGGCCTCTCGCTCGCACTGCGGCTCAGGTACAACACGCCCGGAGGCTCATGGACACATCGACACTCTCCAACTCTCAGCGGCTGGCATTTCTGGCCGTCTTCTTCCTCGTTCTTGACCAACTCGCATCCCCGGGCCCCTTGAAGATGCAGACGACACAAGCCTAGAAGACTACATCTGCGCTCACATAGCTTTGCAGGCAATGTTCCATCTACGACCGCAGGGTGAAATCGGGCTGTCTTTGTGGCCACGCGTGTGGCCGTGGATCGAGTTCATACAGATACATCATTTTAATGGTGCCCCACAAAGGGATGATCTAGAGAGGCTGTTTTCTGTGGAGTTGACGCTTTTCGTCGGAGTGTTGCGCGATCACCCGGGGAAATACGCGCTCATGTCCGCCTCGCCCGGGTTCTGGGCCTGTCTCACGAAGTCCTGGACATTCCTGGCTCAACTCGACAACGCACACGAGCGTTCTCTCATGCTCGACGAGCTGAGCCGATTTCTTGTCGAATGCGACGTGCCCTCTCGTCTCGAGCGCCTAGAAGAGAAGATTGCCGCCGCAGGGTCCATCGACAGCTTCGCCGAGTTGGTTGAAGATTTTCATCCGTACAGTCGTAGAGCACAGCCGGAGCCCTCTCGACCACCTCCACCGTCTCATGGTCTTCATCGACACCGCTGAACAGTTCCAAGAAGATCGTTGGCATGAGTGAATGTCGGCGCCGCTGAGTCTCGCGCTGTACACCTGCAGCAATTGCCCCGCGGAGCTTGTCGGGTATGCTGCTCACTTTGGAAAATAAATAAAACCGGCGAGAGATGAGCCAGGGACATACATCGTGCAGGTGCCAATAACAGCGAGATATGAGAGACGACGTCTTGAGAGCGAGAGAAAGAATCAGTGGGAGATTCGATGGATATCGCGCGATCATCGAGAGAAAATCCAACATCGAGACGCTGCTGAAACAGCGAGACGCCGAAATTGAACTACGACGAGAGACTGCGGCGAACATCGAGAGAGCTTCGGAAGGGGCCCGACAGTCATCCGTCACGGTGGGCGGTGCTGTGGCGGACGCGTCGGTCGTCGCGTCGGTCGTCGATCAAGCCGATGATCAAAGGATCACTGTGCCGATTCCATCACGTGCCTTCACGTGCGACATTGTCTTCTTCCTCTCTTTCCTCTCTTCCCCAGAGACCGTTCTAGGCGCACTGCGATCCGTTGTTCACACAAGCTACACACTGTCCCTGCAGTGACACCACCGTGACCTCACGCCCGCGCTCAAGAAGTTGAACAAGAACGCGCCGCCGGATCGGCACCTGGCCTGCCCAATGCCAGTTTATTGAACTTGAAGAATTAGGGTGTACTAACATGGTTTGCCTCTAGATCTCAGAAAAGCAAGATTTCCAATTGCAAACGCGGTGAGGGGCCATGGTTTGGTCGGAAAATGGATACATGTTTTTTTCGTTCTCCGATCCCGGCGACCCTGCAGTCTCACCAGAATAATATTGAAGGGAGGATGGTGCTAGCGACATATTAATCAGTAAAGATTCAGGACTTCACGACTTGACAGAGCTGGAGGCACACGTACCGTTGACCTCCGCAGTTACGCGGCTCCCTGTCATCCGTCAGGAATGATTCCCAATGAAGGACCACTGCTTGTTCAGGCGCGGAATATTGTCTGCCGTCCATTTATCTGTGAGTGGGCTTGAGTCTTCTTGAAAACACAAGTTAGTGAATATTGAGCACCTGATACTCTGGGAAGACTCACCGTTCTCCGAGTTGGACCAGGACTTGACCAGGACCCTCTCCATTTTCCGATGTTATTTGGGCTGTCTTTCCGGCAATGATCTCACAATGGATTCGCTTCCCAGAGATACCCTGAACGGACCAGGTAGAAATATTTCAGGCACGTACCGAGCTGGAGCCATGCTCCTCGCGTCCGAGTCCGCTCAGCCCTACCATTATCCCTTCCGTGCTCAGAATGCTCCGCCATCTTGCAATCATCATGTATGTGATTTCCTTGGAACGACTTGCTAGCAGAGGATATGAGGCAGAGTGCCAGAGATCGGGTGGAAGGTCACAAAAGGAGTCAATGACCGAAGACCACTGCCGTTTGTTAACGTTGCGTACGGCGCGTGGCGGCCTCAAGTCACCGAGTTTTAAAGGAGCATCCCAGACTCAGAGTCGTGAAGGGGTCGTTGTTGGACGCCGACGGCCGCACGGAAGCCGTGGTGAGGGAACGAAGAAGAGCTCGAGGGGTGACGTAAGCGTGACGGGAAGGTACGTAACGGCTTCGGCCCGGTGATCCTTTGATCCTCCCTTTGATTGAAGACCGACGCGACGACCGACGCGTCCGCCATGGCCCCGCCCACCGTGACGGACGACTTTCGAGCCCCTTAGGAAGGTCTCTCGATCACCTAAGGAAGCACCGTTCGCGTACCTTCAGAACCCGGTAGGTACCTTAAAACGTTGACATGAAGGAAGCCTAACAGGCCGCGTCTACACAGCGGCGGATCAAGCTATTCCCAATTGGGAAGCTCCTCCTCCCACCGTCCCACGACACCACCACCGTCCTCGACGCTCGGGCCCACCGCCGCTAACCAATGCCTCGATGCCTCGTAATCCCCCGCTCTCGGCCTTTCTTTAAATTGGGAGCAGCACAGGGCACCTCTAGTTGACTGCAGCCGCCTTCGTCGCCTCCTACAAATCCGCCGCTCGCGCTGGTACCCTTGTACCCTTGCAGTGCCCCGCAACGCGGTGCTTCTCTTCAATACGACTGCGAAACACACCGCGTACAGCCAGTAACTTGCACGGAAGGAGCCGAGTAGCACTGGGAATGAGACCTTCGCTCACGGCTACGGTGCTTGCTGGTTGCGCTCTACCGGGCTCTACCGCGCCCTCCACCCACGCTCGCCATCTCACTGCCCCCGATGGATCTACCGCCCCCGCCACGGACATCACACGGGGCGATTTCTCAATCCACCTCCTACCTCCACCTCCACCTCCAGTGTCCACTCCCTGCCCGCGGCCTCAGAGATCCTCCACGCTGGCACCTACATTCACGTGCTATGATCCTCCCACTCGCTGCAACGCAAACGACGAACTCCCGCCCCAAACTCGGCCTCTACGTCCCGACTCCCCGCCCCAGCCTCCTCCCCACAGACAATGTGACCGTACTGCCTATGCAAACAGCATATTCGCGCGCAACTTCCCGGCTTCATGCAGCATGCGGTGCTCATCATCGCACTCGCGTAGATGCGAGAGAGGAGGGCGAGGAGGGCCTGAGGTGAGGGAGGTGGAGACCGGAGGTGAGAGAGGTGGAGGGCCCGGGAGGTAAAGGAGGTGGGGGTATGGGAACGGGTACGCTGTGGAATGTTGGCAGCGGGTATACACTGTCTGACGGGAGTCGAGCCCTGTGGTAGGCCGTCTGACGGCCCTTTCTATCATTGGTTTGTACACCTACGGCACCTCCGCATCCTGAATATTACACCCTTCTCGATCTCCTCATCCAGGATCAGAATATTGAGTGATACTGTCTTGTCTAGCATAAATAAATTGAAAATACTTCACGAACCTCGGCCGTTTCCTACACCTCCGTCACCTCGGCGCCCATATTGAGTAATTTCCGGGGAGCCAATCGGGTGTCGAATAAAGATCGTTCCCCACTTTGATTTTTCTCTAGTAGGCATTTCACGGGGGATTCACTATTTTGAAAGTCGGTTTTTTGTCCTGTAGGTCTGCCGCACCCGAATTGATTTTTGCCCCATTTTTTCCGAGTGAATTAATCCGTGAACATGATTTCGTTCGAAAGGCAGGGTACTTCCTTATAGGTATTGTACTCAGTTTACAACTTACTTGTGGGATGTTGCGCGATTAGTTTCCCTTGACTCAGGAATGTTCAGCACTGTTATGAACAGTGTTTGAAGCTCTTGTACACTTCCTCCGACTCTTGGTTTAATTTCTTCGGCCTCAAACAAGCTGTATTGACAATTTAATCAAACATGATATAGTCTTGCAACCGAGCCCAGCCCGGGCCAGCCGTCATGCCCTCTTTGTCCTACTCCATCCTTTGCACGCTCCGCGCACTCCTTTACTCTCTCTCCTACCAGGGTTGGACCCTGTTGCTGCGTAAGCAGTAACGAACGACGGCCGATCGCCGAAAATGCGCAAATGGAATGATACCAGCGCCGACCCACGGAAGAATGCATTGAGAAAACGAAGGTCGAGGGAAAGGAGCAGTGAGGAGGGACAGGGAGGAGGGGAAGTGTAACCTGTGAGCCGTGAGCCGTGCATCAACCTAGACGACAAAGCCCCACTACTGCGCAGATATCACGGAGTCGGCCGACGATGGCATGACGATCGTGAGGACGCGGGTACTGCGACCCCAATGCCAGCCCGAGGACACGACTAGAGAAGGAGAGTCGCAGGCCGCAGGGAGGGAGGGGGTGGGAGGAGGTGGGAGGAGGTGAATCTCGTCGAAGGGGTCGTGGAGGATGGGCTCGAGGGTATGGACGGAATCATACGTGTTCATACCCAAAGTGTAGGCAGCACACCCTCCATCCCCGCCACGGTCGGCTGCGGTGCGGAAAACCGGTGCTGCGTTAGCAGCGCACTCAGGGCAATCATTCGAGGGTAGTGACACCCTTTTGAGGAGACTGTAAGGTAGGGAGGGATGCGCGTGCGCGTGCCAGGCGGTCGGAACGAGGTGCGGGTACAAGGAGGAACGGAGGTGGAGGCTGGAGCCGGGGGTGCCGCAGGTCGGCCTCTATGGTTCGAATTCTTCAAAGCGTCGCACTCAGTCGATGCTAACGTTTCCTACAGACATTTTTTTAGGCAGGAATGCGGAGGCGGCGTGGAAAACAGCCGGGACAGGGTGAGGGCGCTGAAGGTAGTAGGAAGGGAGGTGGCGGAACCGTGGGTCATGGTTGTGCTACGCCAAAAGCGTCACAGTCGGCTGGAACACTAGATTTTCCAAGAGTTGAGGCAGGATCACAGAGGCTTCGGGCAAGAGGTAGCCCGAACGGAGGAACAGAGGCGGTCGACAGAGATCTTTCAGCGGGCGAAGGGTACATGGGAAGCGAGGATGGCGTGCTCACTGCTCAAGGCAGGAGCATAGCGCCTGTGAGCGTGGATTGGCAGCGGGGTGCCAGAGCGTTGACGGTGGTGGTGGTATCGAAGGAAGGAGAGCTTCCCAATCGGGAATAGTAGTAGTTGATCCGACTCGGACGCTGTGTAGACACGACCTGTTAGGTACGCTTCATGTCAACAATTTAAGCTACGTACTGGGTTCCGAAGGTACGCGAACGTAGCTTCCTTAGGTGCTCTCGATGCTCGCCGCACTCTCTGACCTTGGTTCAATTTTCGCGTCTCGCTGTTTCACCAGCGTCTCGATGTTAGATCATCTCTCGACGATGGCTTAACATCCCCACTCTCGCGCTGCTCTCTCTCTCTCGTTCTTAAAAGGTCTTCTCTCGCTGCTTTTATTTATTTTACAAAATGAGCAGCATAGTCGGGTCGTCCTCGCTTTCAGCGACAGGCAAGGACCGCAAGCCGAGTCCGTGACGGACGAGTGTTAAATGCTCGGACGGCCTATGCTCAAAGGCTCTCCGGCGAAGCTGTGGCTTGACGAGCTGCTTGACCGTGGGCTTTTACGGGCGTTGGTCTTGATTACACTACGCTGCGAGGCGCCCGGGTGGCAGTCGGAGCACCATGTCCGCTTTTTCTTGACGCTGCTCCTCCCCGCCGGTCTCGTGTATTTCTACGCCGTTGTGGCATAAAGAGATGCTCTGAGGGATGTTCAAGATCTGCTCTCAGGTGACGACTTCAAGCAAACGGCGTTGTATGATCACTGGCAGAAATTTCTTACTGCAGCCGAGGAGCGCCTTAAAGCTCTCGCGAAGTACGAATCACCACTGTTTGAGGCGCGGAAGGCCTGCGATAACGAAGAGGTGAGTCATCGATCGCATGTCGCTGCGTCGGTTCACTGAGAGCTCCAACAGTGCTGTTTGATACAGGAATCGTCCCGCCTGAAACGATGCTCAGGATGCCAGGCTATTAATGCGCCGGGGACTGCCAACGAAATGACTGGGAAATCGGGCACCGGAACGCTTGTAGCACCCACGACAGCTTACTTCTCTGTAAGTCGCACGCCACTCTCCAAAATACTTTCTAATTGGTCTCCTCCAGCCAAACGCGCAGGGATAATTTACAAGGAACGTTTATTCCTCCGCACACTGATTCACGACAAATACCGTAAAGAACGGCCTTCCATCTACGCGCAACAAATCCAGGTTCTATCTGAATACGATCCCGCCGTGCGCATCCCCGACGCCCTCTTCACTCTCTTCGACTACTGCAAATCACCCCCCGTCGTCACAGTCTACCCCGTCGACCCGGAGGATGAAGAGGCTCAGGAGCGGCTGCACGATCTCGTGGACACGGAGAGTGATGAGTGGGAGGATCTGGTGCAGCGCGCGATGGTGGGGAAGGGGCGCTATCAGTTGCATGGGATACGCGTTCTGGAGGGCGATACGATGAGGACGTGGGTCGTGCCGTTGAGGACCGATGGGGAAGAGGTGTTTGCAGGATTGGTGAAACTTTCGCAGCAGCGGCGTCGAGGATCGTTGGCGGAGGGAGAGCTGAATGGGGAGATTGCGGTTTTACTGCAGTCGACACCTGACATCAGTCATCGACGAGATTCATTAGACGAAAACCAGACTCAAGGTGAATGCCAGCCTCGAACCTCCCTCAAGCAAGTAAAACAAACAAAAAGATCATATATTCCGCGACATTTAACACGAAACAAGACCAGCATTGAGGAAAGGTAGAAAGAAAGTACAACAAGAGCTAATTTCCGAATCATCCACCACGATCGTCATGCGCTGTTCAACTGCTCAGAGCAAGCTCAGAGGGTGATGGGGAGGCAGTTGATGGCGATGAGGTTGTTCCACTCGGCCTTGGGGGAGTCGCAGGTGACGGTGGTTCCACCGCTGTAGAATCTCAAGTCAGACCGAGCTTTGTGAATCCGAAGGAGGAGCAAACTGACCAGTTGTTGCCGACGACGGTGATGGGCGAGCAGCTGAGACCGACGGGGACGTCGAGACCAGTGAGGTCAAGCCCGACGAGGGCGGCCACCGCGGAGGCGGCGGAGCTGGTGCTCGAGACGACGCTGCTGCAGCACTGGTTCGAGGTGGGGGGCGTCACCGGGGGGGGAGGGCTGTTCGGAATGGCGGCAGCAAGGGTCTGAAAAAATTGAAATCAACGTCGTAAGCCTAAGGGGATGAAAAAAGGAACACACAACAAAGACAGAGGCGACAAAGAGCTTGGAGAACATGTCTGTTTATTGAGAGCTTGAACGACGAGGAGTGGTGTTCGAGTGAAGAAATGGGGACGTCGCACAGCACTTTTATACATTTTCGAGGGTTGCCTGAGCGAAGTCCGTTCGTCGAAGACGAGCTAGCTGAGCGCGCGGAGTGGAGTCGTCCTGAATGAGAATGTATACTCTGTTCACATCGTGATGTTCAACTACGCGAGGGACGCGGGCACCAGTCAACGGGCATCTAGAACGAGTGGAGCGGTGGGGCTCTGTGGCAGAGATTCGACAGCCTGTTGTCTACAATCGTGGAATATAAAGTAGATCCCAGAATTCGCTATATCGGGCAGTGTTGAACCGAGTCGTTCAGTGGGAGGAAAGCTAATGTCCACATGGCACCCAAAGTCATATGCTGACGGCACGAACTAATTTCGGTTTTGAGGCAATGTTGAGGACCCTGCATGAAAATTGGGGCTACGGTATAAGCAATTGAGACAAGACGCGGTTGAATTAAGACATTTCACATATCGTCATTCGGTGCCGTAGGGAACATTCCTGGCGTCGGGCATAGAGTACCTGCAACTGTCGATGTTCAGCCACCAACACAGAGTCGCGACGCTCAGGGCCAGTGACGTCGTTTTCATCTAAATCTGGCGGCGACATGTTGAAATTCCCCAGGCAAGCTCTCTCGCAATGAATTGCACGGCGTTCAAAGACTGGTCGCCTGTTGGTCGCGGGCACAATTTCTTCATTTGATCTGTCATGGAGCTTCCGGTGGCGCGAGGAAATTCTAATTTCCGAACGTGAGATGCGGTGACTGTGCGGTCGATCGAGTCTCGACACATCCCGGAGCATCTCGACCTCCGAGGGTAAAGATGATTGTCCCCTGGGATGGACACGAGGCGGTCAACGTGACAACGTCTCGGTTCTCCGCCTTTCCCCTGGGCCTTCACACATTCTCTCATGACGTCGAGAAAAGCGTTCTGTCGCCGCCATGGCAGATGGATAGATGGTTGATATTCTTCACTGGGTTGAACAGGTTCCTGTGACGTCGATATCTGCGCAGGACGAACAAGGTTGAACAACGTGCGACCAATTGAAATCACCGTCAGCTACTCCACTCGCTCCACAGTTCTGTACCTAGCTGCCTTTGAGCTAACGGCCCGACTGTTCGACGGAATGCGTATAAACGACCTTTCCTCGAACCCATCTCGTCACTCGAACACCGCAGTTCAAGCCCTCCAAACATGTTCTCCAAGCTCACCATCGTCGTCGCCTCTGTGCTCATTGTAAGTAAGCTCTCCCTGCATTGTCCATTCTAATTCTAATTACCCATGTCAGACCCTTGCTGCCGCCATCCCGAACACCGTCCCAGTCACCCCGCCCACCTCGGACCAGTGCTGCCAAAGCGTCGTTGACTCGAACACTACCGCCGCTGGAGCCGTCCTCGCCGAGCTCGGAATCGACCTCGGCGATATCACCGTCCCTGTTGGGCTCAGCTGCTCGCCCATCACCGTCGTCGGGAACAATTGTGGTGACATCACCACGCGATGTGATGCGCCCGAGATTGCATGGCGTAAGTTTGAATTTGAGTTCAGCAGAGAGTACTGTGCTGATACGTACTGTCAGACGGTCTAATCGCGATCAACTGCATTCCTATCACTAGTTGACCGCTGTAGTTATGAAGATATCTTGTTGTACTCGACTGTTCTCGATTGTCAAGTATTGTGGATGTGAACGACCCCAGAGCCGTGATGGCCGACGCCCAATGATCCAACAAACAAGTATCTGATCAACAAGCAGCCGAAAACGGAGAATATGAAGCAACATCTCACGCAACCGTAACGTACTCCGTCGACCCCTTCTCGTCCGACCTCTTACTCTCCGGCTCCGCACCGCCGACGCCGGCATGCGCAGCCGCATCGCCGGCAATCTTCTCCGACGCACCCATCCCGTCGAATATCGCCGCCGTCTCTTCCAGTGTGTGGTTCTTGGTCTCGACCAGATCTGCGTGGCTTGTCGTAAGGCAGTTTCATGAACAAAGCAGGAAGGAACCACTTACAAAACCACAGAAATACACATTCACAGACCAACCACACACAATACACTATATAATACTTCCAAGTCAACGCAGCGAGTGCGATAGGGTTGACGTATTGGTTGAAGATGAGGGCGATGGAGATGGTTATATTGAAGACGTTGAATCCCTTGGCGCGGATGTTGTATGGCAGGATCTCGAGTGCGTAGGTGACGATGAGGGGGGAGAATGCAAGGCTGCAGGCCGACAGGTCACTCAACGCCCGGTTTTAAAAGAATAAGATAAACGCACTTGTATGCCGCCGAATAAAGGAAGATAAACGCAATAACAGCATGCGCGGCGTTCGGATCCCCATTAATCGTGAAGCGCGCAAAAGAGGCGGTCTGCATCGTGAAGAACAGCGTCATCAGGAACGCGGAAGAGAGGAAGAGGAGTCGGCGCCCAAAGCGCTCCACTATCGAGGAGGTGGTGAGGCCGCAGATTAGACTCCAGATGCTTAGGATGCCGTTGAGCAGGAGCTGTGTCGTTTGAAAATAAGCGTAAATTGGCTGGGACAAGAGAGAAAGCACACCTGCGTCGTAGGGTTAGTAATCCCAATGTCGGAGAGGACCTTGTTGAGGTAGTACCCCGCCAAGCCGTTGCCGGACCACTGCGAGAAGAATGCAATGGCGATGATGATACGCAGACGTTTGAGGTTTCCCTTGCTTGAGATGAGGGATTTCCAGCCGACGTTGGCTACAACTGAGAGGCGGGGTCGACTCTCAAGTTTCACTCTCCTGAGAGACTGGGGAGCTCACCCGTGCGGTCGTACTCCATCGCTGCTTTGATTTCCTCGAACTCGTACCGCACGAGGGGGTCTTTCCTTTCGAACCACATCAGGCTCAACTAAGGAAGATCAAATGAACGAAAACATACTCGTTACCGTCGGCATGGTAATACGCCAATATCTTCAACCCTTGTGCTTCCTTGCCTTTCTTGATGAGATACCGCGGCGATTCAGGAACGAGGTACACCAGGAGGACTTGAAGAATCGAAGGCAAGGCCTGGAGCGCAGATGGGAGACGCCACGCCCATGTGCTTTGGATATGGAAACTCCCGAAAGTAGTCCATGCAGCGCTGCACATTGGTCGATGAAGGTGAGGGTGAGGGAGGAAGAGGAGACGTACACGACTGATCCTGAATGCCAGAGTGAGTTGTACACAGATGTGAGCGGTGCGCGGTATTTGGGATACGAGAGCTCGGCGATGAGCATAGGGGCTGCGCTGGCTGTGAGACCGAACCGGGGTCAAGAGGGAGAAAAGAGAGCAGTCAGACCACCCACCAGTGAACGTGAGTCCAAACCCGACGAGGAACCTGAGAGTATCATTCGCAATGAGATGCAGATTCAGAGAGGACGAGAGACCCTACCGAGCGCCGATGAACATCCCGACAGACTGAGACGCTGTTTGAATGACCGTGGCCAGCGACATAATCAACGCGCCGATGAACACAGTGGGCCTGCGTCCAATTCCGTCACAGAGGTACGGCGCGAAGGGGTATCCCGCCAACGATCCGATGTTCTGAAACGCAACTTGAGTCTCAAACGAACAACCGTGTAGCGACAGAGATGCCCGCCTGGATTGCACCGAGTAACCCCAGCTTTCCTTTTGTCGGGAAATTGAAGTACCTTTCCCATTGGGGCAGGGATTGAAGGCCGTTGACCATGGAACCGTCGTAGCCGCTCGCGTAAGAGGTTATCAGCCTGCATAAAGGCGGTTAGTGACATCGCGTAAAGCTACTACCCACGTACAACAACACGATCCATCCATGAAGCGCGATGAGACTATGTTTTGAATGCAATGTCAGCGACAGCAAGGAACAACGTGTAAACTCGCACCGTCGATTGTTGAACCATGTGCGGTTAGAATCCTCCAGATCCTTCAAGGTATTGGCGCCATTTCCCGGAGGGGCTGTCGCAGAGGTTTCAGTCATTTCGGGGAGATAGATAGAGAGAGTGGAAAGTGCATGAGTCCCCCAAGATATACTCTGGCGGGAGTACGGTCGGCCATTCCGTGGGGTAGAAGCTTCGTTTATTTTTGAGGACACTGTATCCGTGGTCAGTTGACCTTCTCGAGCGGCGCGTAGGTAGAGAAAAGGTGAGGTTGCACAGTCTATGGAACACTTTTCGTCTTGGAAAAAAAAAAGAAAGGGGCGGGGTGGAGACGCGGCTCGAGGGAATTGGCGCGGTGGGAGACAGGAAAGACAGAATGTAAACGCAGAAAGAAGATCGCGGCTATAGAGTGGCTTCCTCAGAGAAGCATAGTCGGTCTTCGAGATGTACATTCGACTGCCAGCGTGATCAGAGCGCCTTGGCATCCTATCCCACCAGCACAGTGGATATCCGTAATCCGGATCGATTAAGCCGGGTGATACAATGGCGAGATGGCACCGCGAAGGCAGCCCGTGAACGAGGCTTCAGTGGCCACCAGTGGCGAGTCGCGACATGGTCCGCTGCCAGTAGCGAGTCCAGAACACCAGGGTGCCAGCGAGGTGAGGGGCACCGGAAAGAAGCTTGCGTAATGTGATTGATGGATTGGATCGATGCGATCACCTGAATGTAGTGTTGCCGCGAGGTGAGGTGGAGGTACCTTGAGGTGATCAAGTGTCAACCTCGGCCCACCTTGAGTTCTGATGAGCCGACCTCGAGTTACCTCGGAGGTGGTGGACAGAAAAGGAAATCCCCCGTAGAGCTCGTCGGCTCATGCTAAAAAATATTACATTGTAAGGAGAATGTGTTTTTATTGCATAATGCATACAAAATTCAATGTAGTAAGAGCAGTAGGGATTGAGGAGGGCGGTTGAAGCAGAGGATTGGAGTCGGGACGACAGATCAGTAAATGTCGGCTGGTTGTCATGTCCCCTTCGGGGTACATCAGCTCGGAGGTGGCTTGAGGCGACCGAGGTGATGCGACCTCAAGGCACCGTTTATGGTAACATGTCGGAGGTGAGGTGACCTCAGCTCCGAGGTACCTTCACCTCGCGGCAACACTACCTGAATGCAACAATCCTTCCTTGTTCTTTGCCGAATCCTCAGCCTTGATGGAGGCACTGGGCTCGCTTCTCGGCGGATGATTCAGCACTCAGCACTCAACGCCAGGATCAATCCAGGATGTTTCTCGATGCCCTGGAATGTACTTGAAAACTCACAAAGGCATCTCGCCGAGACTCGCCCATCGGAAGTCGGAAAGTCCAGCGCAACAGCGGAACAGCGGAGGCAGGTGGCGCCTCACGATGCCCACTGATTTTAAACACCAGACCTTCCGTGAGTAAATTCCGCCCTCGGCCTCCCAAATACTCCAATATTTGTTCTAGACTGATGTCCCACATCCAACCCATCCACTGTGTTCCGACCCCTCGTGGACACAGATTGTGTCTACCAGGGTAGACACAGGGGTCTGATGGGCTGTGGCTACCCCAGTGTAGGGAAAGGGGGTAGACAGAGCTAGCGAACAGAGACGGAGGGTGGACAGAGCCGTCAAAAGTGAGGTACAATCAGCGAGCCCGAGGTTTGTCGGGGTCTGTTTACGTTCGCGGAGCTTGCGGAGCGTCGAGGGTCTGTAAGAGAGACTACTGTTTACGTGGGTCTGTCTACGGGGCTAGACCGATGTCAATCAGTGATGGACCCAGCAGGAAGGGCCTGGACACAAGGTAGACGTGGGATACAATCAGCGAGCCACACGTCTGTCCACGGCGATGCGGAACGCAGTGCATCGTTCAATTTTCAAGACCCAGTCCAATCGGTCTGGAATCCCCAAACGGGATTATATCGCCCCACAGACTCACAACCTGCCATTTGTGAATCGCGCCCAGTGCGCCCGATGCTGACTTCCAGCGGTCCCAAGGCCATTGATGCCCGCGCCTACTTCCTGGAACTGTACATGTTTGAGTGGAATCGAAAGACCATATCGTCTCTGGGGGTGCCGCACGCGGTCCACAATAACTCCAGTGGGCCCGCTCCACTGATTTCTGTATAAAGCCGCCCTCGGCACTTCCAATATTAAATCCACCCCAATTTTCCTATCTACTGGTGCCGTCAATCACAGATTAAACCACCCATCTAATACTATGTAATTTAGTCACCCGAGGAGACCCAGTTTCTGACAACCTGCTGTCATCCGCTCCTCCTTAAAGCACATTCACAACGACAAATCGATTCGTGTCAAGGGCTTCCCGGGCGCCCACACGCAAATAAGCTGATCACATACTTATTTATCCGCCTCTCAGGATGGATGGCACGAGGTCCCTTGGAAACGGGCCCGCGAGTGTATATAAACCCGCAATTTGCACAGGTTTCTTTCTTTACCTTGCCTCCGACCCCCTCGAGCAGGCTAAAGGTCGGTGTCCTTCAGTGCCGCGCCGGCTGTACAACTGACTCGCCAACCTTCAGACCACAAGCTCAGCCTGGGGATCTACCGTACCTATGGCAAGGTCACCCCACCACGCTGCTGCCCCTTCCATACACTCCGCAGGCGGAGCCGTGAGTCAGCCCGCCTTTGACTCGAGAGCTTCTCACTGACTGGACACTTCTCTTCGGAAGATTTGGGAGGCTACTTGGGCATGAGCCGCGTTGGCGTCGGTGCAGAGCTTGGAGAACATGTTTGAGGCTTGCTGGAGGGCTTGAATTACAGAGGGATTTTGTTCGAGTATACTTCCTGAAGTCTAAGGCTTCGACTCCTCTGTGAGACCATTTGGTTCTCGATTCTCGACCCCTGCTTGACGATGCACGATGGACCTCCAAGTGTGCAACCGGCGTGGTAGCTCACGACGTCGAAGGACTGATTCGTGAAGTAAGCATCAACGGGAAGGAAAACCGGACATGAAACCCGACGGAAGAAACAAGCATTTGGAGAATCAGAAATGCGTCACTGGATGATTCCTTCCCAGTGCAATCAGACTGACAGTGATTCCTTCGGAATCCAGCTTTCAATAAGGGTTGAATAAGGGCAATAGTCATTTTAATTTTGCGCTGGAAACTGACGGTCTTCGCGCGTCGTTCGATCATTTCCTCTGCGAGTCAAGAGTCGAAGAAGTCATGTCTTCCCGGAAAAAATCTGGACATCTCGACACAATTATAACGGCGCTCTATGACCTCCGGATCTCGTTCTGGAGATGTACATATGCCAATGCCAATGATATCCCGGCGTCGTATGTTTCAAGGGAACTAGCACTCCTAGATGAATGCGAGCCTCGATTTCTGAGAAGCAGCTTGGAAGTAGCCGGTCAAACATCATGATCCAGTCACTCTCGGAGTCTCGTTAAACCGCAAGAATTCGCTGCAGCTCCACACCTCTCGGCAGGGCATGTAAGTAGGCGCCGTTGTATTCCCAAGCACTCCACCTGCAGTGGAGAAGAGAGGCTTGGTGGACGTCGGCCGAGATGCCGGTTCTGGCAGTGAAGTACCTGATGGCTTTCTCTGAATGCTGCTTTGCGGCGCATGTGGAAGGAAAAAAATTGGAACTAAAAGTGCGCTGGAGAAAACCTGATTAGTATGAATCATTTTCCCTGGCGAAGCGTCGATTCAATATGCAGATGAGCGAAAGACGCGTCGATGGAAGTGCATCATGTGATCGCGGACCCGCCGATGGCAGCTGACCAATCAACCGCCAATCAATCCTTCTTGATCCCAAACCACCATGTCGTCGAGCGAGTCGACACGAGACAGCGATTCACACGCAAAAAAGAAGCGGGTAACACGACCATGTGATGTTTGTCGACGGAAAAAACGTATTCTCATCATCCCTGGACTGGATTGGTTGCTCACCCCTCACTACAGGTCGCTGTAAGTGTGAGTCACTCTTGAAGGCAAACCGCCGATGAAGATCACACATAGGCGATGGCGAGACACCCTGTGGCCCTTGCTTGAAGCATGACTTCAATTGCACGTATCAACAACGACCAAGGGTGCATTCCATCCCTCTTCTGCGGAAAAAAAACACTCATTGTCCGGGTAGCAACGCATATCCACTGCCACAACGTACGTTTAACCGACTCTCAGGTTGTCTTCTCCCTCACTCCGCTAGCTATGTCCACTCTCTCGAACACCGTCTGCAAGAGGCCGAGACCCTGCTGCGCAGCGGCCAAGCCGACACCACCACTACGACACCCACACCGTCTCCTCGGAGCGGCCCCGGCGTCGAAGTCGTAACCCAAATCATCCGCGGACTCAGTAAACCCTACCCCCCAGCTCATTCAGACGATCTCACCTTTGCCGAGATTGAGCGTAGTTTCAGATCGCTGGCCCTCGATAATCTGAATCCGGGCGATCACGGGTTTTATGGGAAATCGAGCAATGCGGCGCTTGTGAAGACGGCGGTGGACCTCAGAGCTGGACCTCCCGTCTCCGGTCATGGGAGCTCGTCCTCGTCCTCGTCTTCCAACAAAACTTGGAGTGTTAAACCCGTGCGTATTCCCTCTCTGCACAATACAATTGAATGAAATATAATCTCACAGTGGGAATCCGGACTGCCTACTCCCCGTCGCAGCTTCTTGTTTCCTGACTGCGATCTGACAGTAGCTTTAATCCGACTCTATTTCGACAAAGTCAACGTCTTCTTCCCTCTCCTCCACCGTGCGACATTTGAGCGAGCGTTTGCCGCTGATACGCACCTTCGAGAGGACGATGACGGTGTGGGCTTTGCTCGGACGCTCTTGCTGGTGTGCGCTCTTGGCGCGCGGTACTCTGACGATCCGCGTGTCTGCCTACAGGAACATCTAGTGAACTCGGAGGAGTACGGCAGTACCGCAGGGTGGAAGTGGTTTGATGAAGTAGAGCTCACGAGAGAGACGGCGTCTAGGCAGCCCACGCTGTACGATTTGCAGTGCTATGCTGTACGCGCCTTCCCTCCTCTCTCCCTTTCAGCTGGCTTGACCTGACCTAATCAGCTTGCCGTCCAATTTCTGGACCGCACCTCCTCTGCGCGCGCGTGCTGGACCGTCGTTGGTATCGGTCTGCATGTGGGTAAAGACATTGGCGCGCACCGCGCTAAACCACGGCCGACGGGGCTGACGGCTGAGCATGAGCTCGAAAGACGAGCATACTGGTAGGCAGGCATATTTATCCTCGTTCGCGATCAAACTTCTCTTCAGGACACTTACGCTCTTTGACTCGGAGCTCTGCGGTGCCTTGGGGCGCACGCCGGCAATCCACGCTATGGAGTGCGTTTCATGTATTCGCCGGTGTTGGTGTCCTTGGATTCTCCCATGATAACACACACACAGCGTCGACCTTGACCCGCCCGCGCGCTGCGATGACGAATATTGGGATACTGGCTTCATCCAGCCGGCGGATAAACCATCGATGGTGGACTTCTTCTGTTCGCTCATGAGCTTGAACAGGATCTTTGCGTTTACGCATAAAGTCCTCGTACGTCACGTCTCTATCTCTCTGCTCTATGTCCTGTTTGAACGTGGGTATAGTATTCCAGCACCAAGATCCGTGTGATGGTGGCGATGGGGGACGACGGGAGGTGGGAGGAGAAGATTGTGATGGAGCTGGATTCGGCCTTGAATTCGTGGTTTGATTCAGTGCCTGTGCATCGTGAGTCCCTCACTGAATCTCTCGTTCTTCCCTCACTCCTTCCTGCTTACCTTGCTCTCGCAGTCCGATGGGATCAAACATGCCCCTCCGACATATTTCTCGACCAATCCGCAGCATTATACTGCAAGTACTACCTCGTCCAGATGCTCATCCACCGGCCTTTCATACCCGCGATTCGCGACACAACCAAATTGGTTACCACTTTCCCCTCACTGACGATCTGCAACAACGCCGCCCGGGCCTGTATCCACATCGTCGAGACGCAACAGCGAAGAAGACCGGGAAATCCTGTCGTTTTTGCGCAAACGGCGTTGTTTACTGCTGGGATTGTTCTTTTGCTGAATATCTGGGCGGCGGGCGCTGGTGGGTCCGGGGCCAGTAGGGATGCCGATTTGCGGGACGTGCGTAGATGTGTGGAGGTCTTGCGTACGCATAGGGAGTATTGGCCTTCTGTGGGGGCTTCGCTGTGAGTACATATCCGGCTTTCGACTTGAGAATTTTAATTTTGACGCCCACGTACAGAAATACGCTGGAACAGCTGCTCAAGATTGATCGAGAGCGTGCGCCGGTGGATATTCGTAGGAAGGAGTACGACGACGATCCTTCGCCCTTCGTTCCTCGCGGGAATCCCGCCGAAAGCCTCTCTCCAGGGGAAGCAGAGCCCCAAGTCAGCGCGGCCCGTTGGGTGCCTGCGACGACGGACGATGTGGCGTGGGCGAAGGAGCATCTCGACGCCCTTGAAGCCCCTGCGCGGGCGCCGAAAGTCTCGACGCAGCCACAACCGCAGACGTTCACGGCGCTGGATACTGCTCTCTTTGCCGGTGTTCCTTCAACTGATGGCCATGGGTTGCAGTTTCCCGCTCCCTTGGAATCAACCTCGTACGATGCAGCCGCCTTTAGCGATATTATGGCGATTTGGAATGAAGCTCCAACGGGGTTTGAGTGCGTTTTTATTATTATTTTGACTTGTCATGGATGCGATGCTGATGAATGGATAGGGTCTCAGACTGGAATTCTTATTTGCGGAGTTTGGATGATGTGTTGATGCAGGGAGAGGCGCAGACGCAGACGCATACTGCGGGGACGATGTGAATTAGTTGTGTTGGTTTGAATCCAAGGCGGCCTATGGCTTGGGATCATTGGGCCTTTTTGCCTACGAGTCCTACTAGGGCAGATATCAACGTCATACGAACGCAGCAAAGAGTCTCGAAGATCACAACCATATATATCCATCTGCCATAGCGGCGACAGAACGCTTTGGGTCGACGTCATGAGAAAATGTGACCAGGGCAAAGGCAGCCACCGAAAGAAACAAAAGAGCCTGATTTGAGCCTGATGATATCGCACGCAACACGTTGAACGCCTCGTGTCCGACTTTCTTTTCGGGGACACTCTCATCTTTCCCCTCGGAGGTCGAGAGGTTCCGTCCAGACTTGATCGGCTGCATAGTCACCGCATCTCAGGTTCATAAATTACTAATTTATGTCCTCGCGTCACCGCAAGCTCCGCGACAGCTGGAATGAAAGAACTTTTCCCAGGCGACCATTCTTTGAATGCCGTGCCATGCATTCTGAGAGGGCTTGGCTGGTGAAGTTCAACATGTGGCGGACGAATTTACATGAAAACGACGTCACTGGTCATGCCACCATGGGTGTTGCGACTTTCGTGTTGGTGGCTGAACATTGACAGTTCTGCTAAGTACAGACGCCAATATTCTTGACGGTACCGAATGACGATATGTTCTCAATTCAACCGCATTCCATCTGTCTCGATTGCTGATATCGTAGCGAGGGTCCTCAGCACCGAAAGTAGTTTGTTCCGTGAGCAATATGGCCTTCGGCGCCATGGTCATTGACTTTCCCACTGAACGACTCGGTTCAACACTGCCCGATATAGCGAATTCTGGGATCTACTTTATATTCCACGATTGTCGACATCAGGCTGTCGAATCTCTGCCACAGAACCCCACCGCTCCACTCGTTCTAGATGCCCGTTGACTGGTGCCCGCGTCCCTCGCGTAGTTGAACATCACGATGTGAACAGAGTACAAGACATGCCTCCGCTTCGCTCCGGCAGTTTTGAGAAACCTCGCCAAAAGGGGGACAGAACAAAGACATGATGACATCCGATTTCGACACATTGAAAACACTGTACAAACATCCTACCATTGAAGGCTCGAGCCAGGCAAATCCCTTTCAGCATGTGCCCACCACGCGATCCAACCTCCCTACGCTCGATGTGAGTAATATATGGGTAGAATATGCGCGCGCAACCAACGCGCAACCTGAGAAAGATGGAGCGCCAGTACACTGTCGTTGCTGATGGTCACCGATGGTGGCGGGATTTGGAGCTGGGATTTCCGAGCTTGATTCGTCTGGTTTGATACGCTCAATCTCCTGGGCACGGCGAGCAGCAGGCGGGAGTACCAGTAGTGGGACCAAGAGCACATGCCCCCGGTAGACAACAGGACAGTATCGAGGACAAAGAAGTTTGAATGAGCTGACCGGGGTCAGTTGGCGAGGAAGTGAGGGCCGGCGTTCATTGTTCATGACAGAGACTCAAAGCCAAGGTTGGGACCCAGCCAAATGAACACAGTAGTGCAGCATTGCCGGCAGCATAAGCCCAGTCCAATAGAGGGATCCAAGAGCAACCAGCCAACAGCCACCGCCGCGACCGGTAATAGATAGGGATGAGGGGAAGAACATGGTGCGTCGCTGCCAGTGTAGACACAGGAGATAATGAACATCTTCAGATTTGAGGACTGAGGCGGCAGGAGGCAAGGAGGGAAGGAATGGTGGGGTGGGGATCAATTCAGGCCTTGAGGTTTATATGAGATGGTTGCCGAACCGAACGCGTAGCCACGGCGAAAGCCTGTGGCCCGAGAAGATCAGTTGTGCTCAACATTGCTGTGGAGCCCGACAACGCGCGTTCTCGCCGAGTTGATTGTCAGCCAATGATTACCGTGGGACCTGTCGGCAGCGCAGAGGGAACCCAATTTGGGAAATTTTCCTCGAGTTCAAGAGCGATGCGCAGCCCTCGGCATGCACACGTCGTGTCGAGCCGGCGGGTATAACTTTGGAATGCTGTTGAACCACAGCTTCGATCAGGAAAAAGAAGGGGCTCATGTGGGAGAAATTCATGAAAGAGCTGTGGAGAAAGCACTGGTTTGACGGCAGGATGAGAGAGGGAAACAAAAAGAGAATGCACAAATGGGGAAGCACAATCAGTGATGGAGCCATAATCTTAAAGAACGGATAATACATTCTCATTCAGGACGACTCCACTCCGCGCGCTCAGCTAGCTCGTCATCGACGAACGGACTTCGCTCAGGCAACCCTCCAAAATATATAAAAGCACTGTGCGACGTCCCCAGTTCTTCACTCGAACACCACTCCTCGTCGTTCAAGCTCTCAATAAACAGACATGTTCTCCAAACTCTTTGTCGCCTCTGTCTTTGTTGTGCGTTCCTTTTTCATCCCCTTAGGCTTACGACGTTGATTTCAATTTTTTCAGACCCTTGCTGCCGCCATTCCGAACAGCCCTCCCCCCCGGTGACGCCCCCCACCTCGAACCAGTGCTGCGCCAGCGTCGTCTCGAGCACCAGCGCCGCTGCCTCCGCGGTGGCCGCCCTCGTCGGGCTTGACCTCACTGGTCTCGACGTCCCCGTCGGTCTCAGCTGCTCGCCCATCACCGTCGTCGGCAACAACTGGTCAGTATCCCGTTTCTTTCTCCCTCGCTCGCGCTGACTCGCGATATCACAGCGGCGGCACCACCGTCACCTGCGACTCCCCCAACGCCGAGTGGGGCAACGTCATCGCGATCAACTGCCTCCCCATCACCCTCTGAACAGTGAACCGCGCGCCATGGTAGTCGGGGTGGATGATTCGGAAATTAGCTCTTTTTTGTACTTTTGCTTCGATCGATGCTCTTGTTTCGTGTTAAATGTCGCGGAATCTACCCCCCCCGGGGGCTTTGCTCGAGTATCCAGCATGTAGATGCGCAACCCACTCGAGCTCCCTGCTACTTTTTAACTAGCTATACAGTGCGTGCTACTGGTCACCCCCCGCTCGAGCGGCAGCAGGCCAACTCCAGCAGCTCGAGCCACCCACTCCTCCAGCCAACCTCCAGCCCGCACACCCCGGCTCGAGCGACACGCGAGCAAGGCAACTCGAGCGATTCCGACTCGAGCCACCCAAGCCAATCCCCCAAAAACTCGAGCGGCTCGAGCAATCCCAGCTAGAGCCTGCTCAAGCCAATCTCGTTAGTCCACAGATGAAATAGATCGGGCTCACATATTTGCACTTGAGTAGAATAGCTGGCTCCGCTCGAGCAGCTCCAGCCGGCTCGAAGATCTAGCGCTGGATCGGCTTGAGCCGGTCTCGTTAGTGTAGCTTGCGAATTAATGTATCAGGGTTCACGCACCTGGTACAACACGGCTCGAGCGGCTCGAACAGGTCAGTGGCCGCAATTGCTCGAGTCAGCTCTTCTAAGAAAAAGAAAAAAAAGTTGACCACGTACCAGCTGGGCTCGAGCGGATTGAGCGAACGCGTGTGGGTCGCCTCCGAGCTACTCGAGCGGCGTTGAGAACGCTCCATCCGCCTTTGAGGCTCCAAAGACTTGGAAGGAAAAAAGATTCAACAAATAAGTTGTAGCAGAGAAGGATGATACGCACATGGAGTCCGGCAAAGCACCCATCCCACCCATGATGATTCAGTTGACATCGACAAAGACGCGTCGGTGGCACCTTTAACCGCCAGTCTGGTTACTGAGTTTGTTATTAGTTCCATGACCCATTAAGTTCTGAGAGGAAGCTTGCCTCGCATATGCGGGGCGAGTGGCGCAGCCGCCGCCACCAAGGTTCGCGCTGATATCAGCCGCTGGGTAGCACGGCTGAAGCCAGTGTACGTCGTGTGAGGAGAGGTGAACGTCGCGTAACAGAGTCGCGGTGCTGTGGAGTGGACGAACAGAAAGAAGAGAGAAGAGAGAGAGAAGTGGCATGGACAAACAAACAAACGACAAACAGCAGTGATCGCCGGCGGTCCCTTAGCACTGCCTCTCGGAGCTGGAGACCGATCACTCTGTCGTTTGTTTGTCCATGCCATCTTGTCTCTCTCTTCGTCCATTCCACCACAACATCGGGACCGACGTCCAGCTATCCATCACACGATGTACTCCCGCTCCAGATGTGCTACAACGGCCGCCAGCGGCCGATATCAAGGCCTTGGTGGTGGCCACTGCGCCACTCGCCACCCATCTGAGGCAAGGCTCCTCCGAGGGCTTCAAGCGTCAGTGAACCCACTGGATTCGCAGGCAAATTGCACCCCAAGGGATCTCTGTTGATGCCACCCGAATGAATCATGAGGGGATGCTTGCTTGCTGCCCAGGTATGTCGTCTGCACATGCTCGTTCTCGCTACATTAATACTGCTGAAGCAGTGTCTATGTGCGACTATGTGCTACTCTCTCCAGCTCACGCTCAACAACAGTGACTCGAATCCTCGCAGGATATCATGCTACTCGAGCCAGTCTTGACTGGCTCGCCTGTTCTTCTCCAACGAACCGCCGCTCGAGCGTGAATTTACCCGAAGCTGGCTTGTTCTGTCTGCTCCAGCCGCTCGAGTAGAGGCGTGCGCTACCCTCGAAGCGGCTCGAGCCGAATTCGAGCCCTGAGTCTTGGAGCCACTGGCTCGAGCTGTGATGTGCAGGTATGTGAGTCCGACCTATTTTATTTGTGGACTCTCGCTAAAAAGATTGGCCCGAGCGTGGATTGCTCGATCTATTGGAGGAATGTGGGCTGGTGGAGGATTGGAGAGTATTGGGTTACTCGAGCCGCTCGAGTGACTTGCTCGGGTGTCGCTCGAGTTGGGTTGATGAGGGATGTAGGTTGGTGGAGGATTAGAGAGCATTGGCGGCTCGAGCGGCTCGAGTGGGCTCGCTCGAGTGTCGCTCGAGCTGGGTTATGGTGGAGTTCGGTGGAGGATTGGACAGCAGTGGGCGGCTCGAGCGGCGCTCGAGTTGACATACTCGAGGGGGTGACCGGTCGCACGCATTGTATAGCTAGTCACAAAGTACCAGGGAACTCGAGCAGTACTCGAGCGGCTCGAGCGGGGGCCGCATCGACATGCTGAATACTCGAGCAAGGACCCCCGGGATTTATGCGGAATATAGGATATTTTTTGTTTGTTTTCATTGTTGTGAGAGAGGTTCGCTTCGTCTAATGAATCTCAACGATGCCCTCCGTCGACTGGAGCAACACCTCAATCTCCCCATTCAGCTGTCCCTTAGCTAAAGATCCTCGACGCAACTGCTGCGAAAGTCTGACTGACCCATCAAACAGCCCCTCCCCATCGGTCCTCAACGGCACGACCCACGTCCTCATCGTATCACCCTCCAGAACGCGTATCCCATGCAACTGATAGCGCCCCTTCCCCACCATCGCGCGCTGCACCAGATCCTCCCACTCATCACTCTCCGTGTCCACGAGATCGTGCAGCCGCTCCTGAGCCTCTTCATCCTCCGGGTCGACGGGGTAGACTGTGACGACGGGGGGTGATTTGCAGTAGTCGAAGAGAGTGAAGAGGGCGTCGGGGATGCGCACGGCGGGATCGTATTCAGATAGAACCTGGATTTGTTGCGCGTAGATGGAAGGCCGTTCTTTACGGTATTTGTCGTGAATCAGTGTGCGGAGGAATAAACGTTCCTTGTAAATTATCCCTGCGCGTTTGGCTGGAGGAGACCAATTAGAAAGTATTTTGGAGAGTGGCGTGCGACTTACAGAGAAGTAAGCTGTCGTGGGTGCTACAAGCGTTCCGGTGCCCGATTTCCCAGTCATTTCGTTGGCAGTCCCCGGCGCATTAATAGCCTGGCATCCTGAGCATCGTTTCAGGCGGGACGATTCCTGTATCAAACAGCACTGTTGGAGCTCTCAGTGAACCGACGCAGCGACATGCGATCGATGACTCACCTCTTCGTTATCGCAGGCCTTCCGCGCCTCAAACAGTGGTGATTCGTACTTCGCGAGAGCTTTAAGGCGCTCCTCGGCTGCAGTAAGAAATTTCTGCCAGTGATCATACAACGCCGTTTGCTTGAAGTCGTCACCTGAGAGCAGATCTTGAACATCCCTCAGAGCATCTCTTTATGCCACAACGGCGTAGAAATACACGAGACCGGCGGGGAGGAGCAGCGTCAAGAAAAAGCGGACATGGTGCTCCGACTGCCACCCGGGCGCCTCGCAGCGTAGTGTAATCAAGACCAACGCCCGTAAAAGCCCACGGTCAAGCAGCTCGTCAAGCCACAGCTTCGCCGGAGAGCCTTTGAGCATAGGCCGTCCGAGCATTTAACACTCGTCCGTCACGGACTCGGCTTGCGGTCCTTGCCTGTCGCTGAAAGCGAGGACGACCCGACTATGCTGCTCATTTTGTAAAATAAATAAAAGCAGCGAGAGAAGACCTTTTAAGAACGAGAGAGAGAGAGCAGCGCGAGAGTGGGGATGTTAAGCCATCGTCGAGAGATGATCTAACATCGAGACGCTGGTGAAACAGCGAGACGCGAAAATTGAACCAAGGTCAGAGAGTGCGGCGAGCATCGAGAGCACCTAAGGAAGCTACGTTCGCGTACCTTCGGAACCCAGTACGTAGCTTAAATTGTTGACATGAAGCGTACCTAACAGGTCGTGTCTACACAGCGTCCGAGTCGGATCAACTACTACTATTCCCGATTGGGAAGCTCTCCTTCCTTCGATACCACCACCACCGTCAACGCTCTGGCACCCCGCTGCCAATCCACGCTCACAGGCGCTATGCTCCTGCCTTGAGCAGTGAGCACGCCATCCTCGCTTCCCATGTACCCTTCGCCCGCTGAAAGATCTCTGTCGACCGCCTCTGTTCCTCCGTTCGGGCTACCTCTTGCCCGAAGCCTCTGTGATCCTGCCTCAACTCTTGGAAAATCTAGTGTTCCAGCCGACTGTGACGCTTTTGGCGTAGCACAACCATGACCCACGGTTCCGCCACCTCCCTTCCTACTACCTTCAGCGCCCTCACCCTGTCCCGGCTGTTTTCCACGCCGCCTCCGCATTCCTGCCTAAAAAAATGTCTGTAGGAAACGTTAGCATCGACTGAGTGCGACGCTTTGAAGAATTCGAACCATAGAGGCCGACCTGCGGCACCCCCGGCTCCAGCCTCCACCTCCGTTCCTCCTTGTACCCGCACCTCGTTCCGACCGCCTGGCACGCGCACGCGCATCCCTCCCTACCTTACAGTCTCCTCAAAAGGGTGTCACTACCCTCGAATGATTGCCCTGAGTGCGCTGCTAACGCAGCACCGGTTTTCCGCACCGCAGCCGACCGTGGCGGGGATGGAGGGTGTGCTGCCTACACTTTGGGTATGAACACGTATGATTCCGTCCATACCCTCGAGCCCATCCTCCACGACCCCTTCGACGAGATTCACCTCCTCCCACCTCCTCCCACCCCCTCCCTCCCTGCGGCCTGCGACTCTCCTTCTCTAGTCGTGTCCTCGGGCTGGCATTGGGGTCGCAGTACCCGCGTCCTCACGATCGTCATGCCATCGTCGGCCGACTCCGTGATATCTGCGCAGTAGTGGGGCTTTGTCGTCTAGGTTGATGCACGGCTCACGGCTCACAGGTTACACTTCCCCTCCTCCCTGTCCCTCCTCACTGCTCCTTTCCCTCGACCTTCGTTTTCTCAATGCATTCTTCCGTGGGTCGGCGCTGGTATCATTCCATTTGCGCATTTTCGGCGATCGGCCGTCGTTCGTTACTGCTTACGCAGCAACAGGGTCCAACCCTGGTAGGAGAGAGAGTAAAGGAGTGCGCGGAGCGTGCAAAGGATGGAGTAGGACAAAGAGGGCATGACGGCTGGCCCGGGCTGGGCTCGGTTGCAAGACTATATCATGTTTGATTAAATTGTCAATACAGCTTGTTTGAGGCCGAAGAAATTAAACCAAGAGTCGGAGGAAGTGTACAAGAGCTTCAAACACTGTTCATAACAGTGCTGAACATTCCTGAGTCAAGGGAAACTAATCGCGCAACATCCCACAAGTAAGTTGTAAACTGAGTACAATACCTATAAGGAAGTACCCTGCCTTTCGAACGAAATCATGTTCACGGATTAATTCACTCGGAAAAAATGGGGCAAAAATCAATTCGGGTGCGGCAGACCTACAGGACAAAAAACCGACTTTCAAAATAGTGAATCCCCCGTGAAATGCCTACTAGAGAAAAATCAAAGTGGGGAACGATCTTTATTCGACACCCGATTGGCTCCCCGGAAATTACTCAATATGGGCGCCGAGGTGACGGAGGTGTAGGAAACGGCAGAGGTTCGTGAAGTATTTTCAATTTATTTATGCTAGACAAGACAGTATCACTCAATATTCTGATCCTGGATGAGGAGATCGAGAAGGGTGTAATATTCAGGATGCGGAGGTGAATCAGTGTGCGGAGGAATAAACGTTCCTTGTAAATTATCCCTGCGCGTTTGGCTGGAGGAGACCAATTAGAAAGTATTTTGGAGAGTGGCGTGCGACTTACAGAGAAGTAAGCTGTCGTGGGTGCTACAAGCGTTCCGGTGCCCGATTTCCCAGTCATTTCGTTGGCAGTCCCCGGCGCATTAATAGCCTGGCATCCTGAGCATCGTTTCACCGGGGATGATTCCTGTATCAAACGACACTGTTGGAGCGCTCAGTGAAAAGCAGAATTGACATACAATCCACGACTCACCTCTTCATTATCGCAGGTCTTCCGCGCCTCAAACAGTGGTGATTCGTACTTCGCGAGAGCTTCAAGGCACTCCTCGGCTGCAGCAAGGAATTTCTTCCATGGGTCATACAACACCGTTTGCTTGAACTCGTCGCCCAAAAGCACATTTTGCCCCTCCTTCAAAGCATCTCTATAAGCAACAACGGCGTGGAAGTAGACGAGACCGGTGGGGAGAAGCAGCGTCAAGAAAAAACGGACATGGTGCTTGAGCTTCCACCCAGGCGCCTCGCAGCGTAGTGTAATCAAGACCAACGCCCAAAAGCCCACGGTCACGCAGCTCGTCAAGCCACAGCTTAGCCGGAGAGGCTTTGATCATACGCCGTACGAGCATCAACCACTCGTCCATCACTGGACCGGCTTGAGGTTCCTCTCTATGGCAGAACACGAGTACGGCGACGAGAAGCTCCGCAGCGCAATTGCTGTAGGTAAACAGCGCGAGGCTCAGCGGCGCCGACACCCACCCATGGCCGCGATCTTCGGGGAGTTCGTCTGCAGCCCCGATGAAGATCAGCAGCCGCTGGATGTGATCGAGAGGGCTCCTGCTGTGCTCTGCGACTGTGCCAATGAAATCCTCGACCAGCTTGGCGAAGCTGCCGATAGACCCCGCGGCGTCCACCATCTCTTTGAGGCGCTCTGGATGGGAGCGCACGTCACAGTCGGCAAGAAATCGGCTCAGCCCGTCGAGCAAGAGAGAACGCTCGTTTGGCATGTCGAGTTGAGTCAGAAATATCCAGGACCTGACGAGACAGGCCCAGAAGCCGGGTGAAGCGGACATGAGTGCATAGATCGCTGGATGTTCGTGGAATCTGTTCGTGGAATCCTCCAATGAAAAGTGCAAATCCGACAAAAACGAAAGACCGCTCTATCGAGCGATCATCCGTCTCCGGTATATCTGAAAGACGCTTATGGATAAACTCGACCCACGACCAAACCCGTGGCCATAGATACAGCCCGATTTCACCCTGCGGTCGTGGATCTCTAGAGCTATGTGAGCGCAACTGTAGTCTTCCACGGGTTTGAAATCCGTAGAATCTCCTTCCTCACGGCTAGAGACGCGAGCTGGGTCGAGAACGGGGAAGAAGACGGCCAGAAATGCCAGCCGTTGGAAATTGAAGAGTTCAGATGTCCATGAGTTTCCGCGCGTGTTGTACCTGAGGGAAGGTACGGGTATCTGCCGCTGCAAGGGACGCGACGCGCTTCACGCAATCAGATGGTTGGTATACAAATGAGGATAGGCCTTACCCGGATGCACGCTGGAAGGCGGTCCAGGTTGCGAGGGTGTAGATCGGGGTGCATCAGTGGAATACTTATTGGACACCGAAGCTTGCAGTGCTTGGGAAATAGAAGTCGGATGAAAGATAGAGAGACTTGAAGCCAAAGATGAGGAACGCAGAGTCAAGGTCAGAGTGTCTGGTTTCGCGGATTCACGGCAGTGAAGATGGTGGTCGCTGGGAGGAGATGATTCAGCCACGTGGGAGCGGCGGATCAATGATTGCCGACTGTGTGACTGATACGTGACGGCGTTACACCCCTCTTTCCTTCCCTCCACCATGTCCGACATGGACGACATGCTGCGCGCCATCCAAGGCGTCAATTTCACGCGAAAGGGACCTCCCGCATACGTCAAGCTCGCTCCTGGCGACGATGGAGCTGGTCTACTCGCTGTGTTCTTCGATCGTACGTATTGCCTTTGTCTGCCCGGCCGACGTGTCATCTGACCTGCCACCGTCCAGATCCCGACACATACGCGAAGAACGTTGGCTTGGACGGGAGAATTCGATCTTGGGGCTTGTATCCCGTACGTTTCCGGAGTCAATCGCCCCCCGCGCTGTTCATTCATTCATCCAGTATGTCCCTGCGGGTCAACGAGGTGCGGGATTCGAGGATGTTCCGTATAACATCATGAGGAAGGTGCGCCGCCCTCGAATTTCCCAGTCGGTCACCGACAAAGACGCCATCCAGATGCATACACAAATGATCTACCCTCCACTGAACAAATCGACCAAACTGCTGCGCCCGGAGGACCAATTTCT
This sequence comes from Roridomyces roridus, assembly GCA_029378245.1. Lineage (NCBI taxonomy): Eukaryota > Fungi > Basidiomycota > Agaricomycetes > Agaricales > Mycenaceae > Roridomyces > Roridomyces roridus. The sequence continues at coordinate 343,766 of JARKIF010000035.1, read as the reverse complement.
TAACGCCGTCATGGCACGCCGGGTGAGCAGAAGCGGTTCACTTCCGTGTTCACGCTAATCAGGGCGTAGAAACGCGAGCTTAAGGAGGTCGATCTGGGCGATTTGACTCGCCGCGACTACGTCTTGCGCATTCACATGCCGTGAGTCCCCAAGCCCCTCTGCTGCCGGTTTTACACCCAAAACCTATGGCAGGAACATCAAGACCTCGACGGGTGAGGACCGAATTTGGCGGCGCTTCATCGTCAGCGGTGGGATGTCGTTGGGTGTGTTTCAAGACAAGGTGTTGGCGCCGCTCATGGGATGGTGCGTATCTCAACTTCTCTAGGTTCCATTTTTGGTTAAGCCCTTCCAGGGTCAGAAACTTTCACGCGCACATACTCACCGATTACCGCGACGGCACGCTTTATGGGCCCAAGGTAGCTCCTTCTCCGAGTTCCACGACCGTAAGCAAACCCACCTCTTTGTAGAACAGCAAGTCTATTGATATGATGCACATTGACAATGTGAGATGGTTGTACATGCTCTCGTGTCAGCTTCACTGACATTACTTAGTCCGGCTACGCCTTTCTCTCGGAAGACGACTATTGCCTGGCCCACATGATGGCCAAAGTTGGCGATGCAATTGGCTACGAGTACGATATCGGAGACCACTTCCGTCATGAGATCGAGGTGTGTTTGCCGTTTACTTTACCGAGTCTGTCATGTACAACGAAACTCCAGGTCGAGAAGATTCTCCTCCTCGACGAGAGCTCCGGCCGCGTCCAAATTCTCGACGGCTCCGGCATCTGTCCAGCCGAAAACAGCAAAGGCAACGAGGCTTGGTCCGAGCGCATCGAAACCCTCGCCGACCGCACTACCCCTGCCTCCAAACGCCGCGAACTACTCTCCGACGTCAACTCGATGCCCAACTATACCGATCGCGGGTGGCATCGTCGGCCTTCGTTCGACCCGGATTACTTTGACTTGGCGGAGACGACGGGGGCGGTGATGACTGCGCTCGGAACGAAGTTATCGTACTCGCCCGGTGCCAAGATGTACAAGATGCCGATGAAGCTGGAGGCGCTGTTGGATGATGGGCCGACGTTTCCGAGTAAACGGCAGACGACCAGGGAGGTGACGTTTGCCGAGGGGGAAGAGATCTCGTTTGGGTTCTTTGAGGAGTTGAAGAAGGATGGGAGGGATAGTAGACGAGCAACGGCGTGTGCGGCGTGTGGAAATCCGAACGATTTGAAGGCGTGTTCGGGGTGCGGCCAGAGGTTCTATTGTGGGCAGGCGTGTCAGAAGGTGAGTGCTCCCTCGGTGTTTTCAACTTGTGAAGCAGCTTATTGTGCGTCACACAGGCGCATTGGAAGTCGACCCATAAGCGGGAGTGTGCTGTGGAGAAGAAAAAGAAGACCTCGGGTTGAACAATTTAGTATACTCGAAATCCAGCATGACATTTTCTTCATCCCAATCCTTTTCTCCTACGGTGGCGTTATCGTCGTGAGGTGTTCCCAAATCCGTCTCCTGTTCAACTCACTGCTTCAGAGTATTTTTGTGCACAGCGAAATGAGACTTGCTGTCCGAAAACATTTGAATATTTGTCTTTCGCCGGTGGCAGCCCGGTGACGACCGTGTCCACCTCATCCCGCATTTTATTACGCTCAGAATCGGGACCCCATTATCCCTGTTGGCATCCGAATCCACATTCATTTGGAAAGGAACTCACGAATCGAGGAACGGTGCGAGGAAGTCCGTGGGTACCGTCGTTGGATGGAGCTCTGATACGTACACTCGCATCTAGGGTGTTTTTGGCAGGCCATCATAGCGAACAGGGACGAACCTGGACGAATAAAGCCCCGGGACGCCGAGTGGGGTAAGCTCTCCGCTATAAACAGCGGTTCCCACTAAGCAAGGCAACAAACAGTAGCTTGAGACTAGCACTATATACTGGCCTGTCCAAGCCAATGTCCCAGGTTCCCGTAGTTGCGCGAGGACGTGCGGCATAATGCATAATCACCGGGTGGCTAGGAGCCGGCGGGTCTGCTATGGCTAAGCCCTAGCTGCTTTGGGAGCCAAAGCCGTTGGTCGCATACCCTTCTTGACTTTTGAAGTCCAAGTTTGTGAGTCAAGTTATATCGCCGAGACTGAAGCTTATCTGAATATTGCTCGAGTTCGCCTTGGAGCCGTGGATCCAACAGTCCAGTGGTATAAAAGTACCCGACACAGGGATGATTCCCAGCATGTCCTCACTCGCTCATAAACTCGAGTCACTCATGGAGGCTCACAGAAAGCACGGCGGCCTCCAGATGCCGCCGCCATCGCTCTCCACCTCGGAGGAGCACGGGATCCTCGACTTTCGGACCAACGACTACCTATCCCTGTCTCAGTCCACTGAGCTCCGACGCCTTTTCTTGGACCGCGTCCAGACAGCGCCGGCGCTGTTTGGTTCGGGGAGTTCCCGACTTGCCGTCAATCCCAAAGAACTTGCGGAACTCGAGCATCGCCTAGCACGATTCTTCAATGCCCCAGATGCTCTTGTTGTCGGCTCTGGACATGATGCCAACGTCGCGTTTTTTCGGCATGTCCCGGCTGTGGGAGATATCATGATTCACGACGAACACGTCCATGCGTCGATTTGGGATGGGATGCGCTCCAGTAGGGGCGTAAGGCTTGTTTCGTTCTCCCACAATGATTTGGTGGATTTTCGGCGAAAGTTGGTGTCTGTTGTGCAAGGTGATTCCACGGTGGCAGCGGGGACAACGAGCGTGTTTCTGGCAGTAGAATCCATATACAGCATGGACGGATCCATAGCTCCGTTGAAGCATATGGTGGATTTCTTGGACGAGAAATTGCCCAAAGGGAATGGGCATCTCGTCGTTGACGAAGCTCACGCAACAGGAGTCTATGGTCCTCAAGGGCGTGGAATCGTGGCCATGTATGGGCTGGAGCATCGGTGCCTCGCTCGACTGCATACATTTGGCAAGGCTGTCACATCCACGGGTGGTTCGTTTGTCCTTGAATATTCTTTTCAACCCATTCAAGCCTTTCACAGCCGTCCTACTTGTGTCCCCAGTCCTTCGCGAATATCTGGCCACCCATGCCCGTGTTCTCATTTTCACCACTGCACCGAACCACACGGCCATCATCAGTGTTGACTGTGCATCGGACATCCTCGAAAGCAGCACAGGCACTCACCTCGCGAGCCACTTGCTTGATCTGTGTACTCACCTCATGCAATTGCTGGTCATCAAGCTCGCAAACATACCTAGCCACATCCTTACCCTTCCGGCGCATTTCCACTTGCCCGTATCGACGGACGTGGATGAACTGCCTGGGACTACGCTCCCCACCCCAATTATCCCTCTGTTGACACCCTTTGCAGAGGAGCTGTCTGCATTCTTGGAGACGTGAGGAATTGGAGCACCTGCTGTTGGCTTCCCCGCGGTGCGGAGAGATAAAACTCGAGTTCGGGTTTGTTTGAACGCGAACAAGACAAGGAAGGATGTGGCGAGGTTGGTGGATGCCATCATTGATTGGGCCACGGTCGTGGTGGAGAAGAAGGTCGTGGGGACAAAGTTGTAGTATTTCAACCCTGTCAGTGAACGCTGTTCAACGTTTCAGAGTTTGAACCAAACTCTCTCTTGACCTACAGTTTATTGTTTCATAATCAGGATAACATTTTGAAGGCAGCAGACAGAGATGTTCGGGAGATTGGAAGGACTGGAAAATCTCCTGAGGAGACAGGGTCAAGTTCCTTAACCCGTCATCCACTTGAGCAGAAGGGGCCCTGAATAGCAATCAAACAAAATTCATCAACCACTTCAACATGATTTCTCTGAGGCGGCAAACAGAGATGTGTAGCTCGCCATATTGACGGTACTGTTTCACGGTTTATTGGGCAAATAGTGTAGTTGGTTATCGCGCCCGCTTCGCATCGCCGCGGTCACGTGACGAAGAATTTGCGGGAGGTGCTGGGTTCAATTCCCAGTTTGTCCATCCTTTTCTTTTACAACCTTGACAAGCTTTCTCCCAGCCTTCAAGTTGAATCGAAGACCTAATTCTCTTTCAAATTTTTTCCACTGAAAATTCACCATTATATCTGCTGGTCTGTCGGACGAGGGGATGCTGTCCATCTCTGTTGGGGGCTGAACATGGCATCCACGGATACATAGACACTGGAAGCTTAAGTATCCTGCTAACTGGACTTGGAATTTGGGGTTACAATTCGCTTCAGCCTTCCGCTGAAAGAAGTACCGTACCTGGCTGGAACTTGGCGCTGGACACGCCGGAATGAAACGGCATCGCAGTTTTTCATTCTCTCCGTTGGCAGAGATCATGATCGAAAATGCCCCTTGATTCTACCGCCACCATCTCTGGGGTCTGTTTCTTTGCGACGTCCCTGGTACACTCCCCCTCCCTGCTAGTGGCTACGGCTTTTTGTGTGCCGCAGACTCTCGTCTCTCTCTCTGAATCGGTGCCGTGATGTTCTTGGCGACTCCGTAGTTGCACGTTCCTGCTCCCAAGAACTCAAGGTGAATGAATACACACCAATTCGGACATATGGCAGATATATTGTGCAAAAAGTTTTTGCAACTTCAGCATCGAATACAATGCCAACTTTGGCTTTTACAACTACAACTTCAGTTTTTACAACTACAACTTCATTTTTACAACTACAACTTTGGTTCCTTGACTTTGCAACCTCAACTTTTTGCCTACAACTTCAGTCGTTGCCCTGCAACTTTTGATTCTGGCAACCACCACTTTCATCCTGATCCTGATCACTTGCTGATCGCCAGTAGAAAGTGATTGATGCAGTGATGGGAATCAGTTGATCACGAATCGATGACTCTGCCGGAAGGTCAGTCCAGTGGCCAGACCGTGGCTGGAAAAATCACTCCAGTATTCGATCCAAGCTAAGTGTCTTCTAAGCGTCTTTTGTGACTCGGTGTCTGGGTCCACACAGGGCTCAGCGCTGATGTGCATCAATATTTGATGACTTGGTTGAAACCAAAGATCTCAACCTCTATGATTGTGTAGCCCCAATGGATTGAGCTCAAGTGTTTGCACTGGTCTATGGGCCGGATTAGCCAATTGCGATATTCCAACCACTCATGTGATTTGCATGTGATGCAATATCCATCAATGGTCATCCCGGGAGGGCTTGAGTGGGCCTCAGATCATCAATGACAGGGGAATGAACCCGCGGGATTTCACTAAACAAATGATTGAAGACCGAAAGAGCTAAGAAACCTTTGAACTTCACCCAAGGTCGTGTTGGAAGGGCAATCGGCACTTCAGTCACTCTCGGAAATACCTCGGAGCCATTTGGGAGCGGTGAGAATACACGGAGTCTCGGAAAGGACATTCACGGACACGGACATGGAATATTGAGATTTATAGGATACCGGGCTGCGGCGCAGCATAGGATTTAGTATATATACGAGGGGCTTGCAAGTTCAAGCCCCAGACGTTGTACTCTCAGTGTACTATCAATCAATTTGTTCATTGACTTTCAACAGGTCGAAGGCCCTGCCAGAGCCCATGCCCTGGTTGACTATTGTATTCACTCTGGAGACCAACTGGAGACTGCCCGCGACAAAGAACAACTATGAGCTACATATATCTAAACCCATTCACTGGGAAATCCCCGATGATTTCCCCGCTGGGAATGATAGCTACAAGAGTTCTGATTCCATGCTCATCAACCCCCACTGATCTGGCCTCGTCTGCAGCCCCAAATACTGATCCAGGAGTGTCACCGTCGTCTCGGTCCGCTCCCGAACCCTCCACCGGCGGAGCCGTGGAGTCCTGGAAGGTTTCAAGTGGGTCAAGTTGAGCCTTGACTAGGTTTGCCAAAAAAACCATGTGAAGTTGTATTACCAAAAGTCCAAGTTGTGGTTGTTGGCGGGGTAAGTTGTATCTGCCAAAGTTGAAGATGTATCCCTGCAAATCCGAGTTGTATTCTTGAAAATGGAAGTTGTGAGTGAAATTACATGAGAAATCCCAAAGTTGTCGGAAGAACTTTTTGCACGCTATATCGCCCATACGGACATTGACTAGATCTTTGGTCCAATATCCCACCATTCTGGGGGGACTTCCAGGTACGTCGCACGAACATGACGGTTCTGACATCTCGCGACTCTGATGCAAATCACTCTTCGGTGCCCTTCTTTTTGCTAGTAGCATCCTCGAGCGTGCCCTTCCCGTTCCGCAGTACGTGCACTGCTGCCAGTTTTTTTTTGCCGGCACCGAAGCTCAACTGTACTGGCATCTAGACTGGTTCGAATCCAAGCAGGTACTATTGACGCGTGTGGTCTGGGAGTTGTCTTTGACATGAGTCAGGTATTGCTCGGACAATTCATAAGGTAGAAGCTTACCAGTGGTGGGAATTACATTAAATACTTATGGAGGTCAACACTGACTAGGGAAGCCTTGTACTTGGAATGCACCCTGGTTGAAGACCAGGTAAGCAGTACGTAGCCACGTCATCTGTACCCGAGGACTGTTTCGAATCCAGCCCGGTTAATTCACTGCAACCAGGTTCGTTTTGGTTGGAATCGACATACTACATGTATGCGGGCCTCCGATTCCAGCTGACCGGACTCACACGCGTCAGGAAGGCTCGGACTGCCCCGCAAGCGGCCCCCGGCACAGAGCGCGCTCAAGGTACGTTTGATTATGTTATTGCTGAAACCCGAACTCGAGGCTAGCGCGCGCCCGATGAACCCAGGCAAAAAGGTACGACTGACGAGAATCGGGGCTTCGATGCACAGCCCTAATGCGAGCGCCGGCCAACTCTTCAGGACTTTCTTCGGGAAGCAGGTGATAGCTAAGTTTCAGCCGCATCCCGACGAGTACACGCAATTCAGTGCCGGTTGACAGGATCACCGCTCACATCTGGATGCCATCTCAATCATGATCGATGGAGATGACATTTGCCGCCTTTTAAGTTTTCATCCGCCACCATGCCCACCCTGTCTCACCCTTCTCTTTCCCCCCACCATGTCCACCGCCCGCCACCACATCGCGACGATGCTCGTCCCCGCCTGGGGACACACCGTCAGCTACATCCACCTCGCGCGGCTGATGCTCAACGCAGATCCCGACCTCGTGATCACACTGGTGCAGCACAACATCCTCCGTACGTCGTGCTTACGCTTGCATCAAGTCCACAATCTGACTCAAAGCCCTCAGTCGCACAGATGGAAGGCGAACTGAGTACGTGCGAATACGACCCTGCGAGGCTGCGCATCATTGGTCTCGGGGATAAAGAGTGCGTCTTTGTGATTGTGATTCTTCTCGTCGAATTCAAGTCGAACGGCGGGCAGCCTCCCATTTTCACCGGACCAAGTCAAAGTCGTCTTTGGCGAGACCGTTGCAGGGTGGTTCGAGACGATCAAAAAGCTCGCTGAGGGGAGCGAGGGATGGCCGAAACCGCGCACCGTCCATGTACGTGTGTCGTCCTTTTCGTCATCTTGCGTAGTTCTGACCGCCACATCACAGATGGATTTCTTCGGTGGTGGAATCACCGTTGACCAAACGAAAGAGATCTTGGGTCCGGACACCAAGACGGTCTTGTGGTTCTCCACCGCGTTGGTGTCGATGCCTGGCCACTTGACTGATTACGATTTCGCTGCCACAGTAGACGAGATCTTTGCGGACGAGAAAAGCCGGAAGGGACGCTCGAAGGAGGAGATCTTGGAGACGGTGCGTTAGCTCGTTCGCCATTCGGGTCAGCGGTGTTCAATCTCAACTAGGTCTCACTCGCGTGGAACGGGGGAGAGGAGACCACAGGTATGGTCGTCAAGCTCCCTGGCGCGCCGGACATGTACGACTACGAACGCTGGGCCTGCGGGTCCGGCGCGCCCGAGGGAATCGGCATGCTGCTCTGTGCATGCCAAAAGTTCGCCAAAGTTGCGGACGGGTATATCGTGCCCACCGCGTCATGCCTCGAGCCCGTCGGCGTGCCGTATTGGAAGCAAGCATCTCGCGAGCGCGGGCAGGAGTTCTTCCCTGTGGGTATGCAAGCCCACGATGGGTGCTGGAAGGACGACTTTGAGTCTTCGTCTGCGTCCCCGACCAACACCGTCGTCAAGGCGTTCCTCGACGATGCGGTCAGCAAGTATGGTCCCAAGTCTGTGTTGTACATCTCTTTCGGGTGAGTTCCAATACTGCAGATTGTTTCAACGCATCTCACGATCCGGCAGTTCACTCTTCTTCCCGCTCGCTACTCCAGGGCATATCACAGCTCTCATAGACAGCCTCCTCTCCATCCCCACCCGTTCCCCTTCATCTTCGCGCTGGGCGGCAAACTGGCGTCCCTCCCCAAAGAAACCATTGAACGCGTCAACTCGAGCGGCCGAGGTCTCGTATGTGACTTTTGGGTCGAACAGCGCGCAATCCTCCAGAGCGGCGCAATCGGGTGGTTCCTCACACACGGTGGATTCAACTCGACGACCGAATCACTCTCCCAGGGCATCCCGCTCATCATGTGGCCTACGAATGCGGAGCAACCGGTGAACGCTGCACTCTTGTCGCAGGAACCGAATCCCGTGGCGATTGAGCTATTGCAGGTGAGGACGGGTAGGCAGCTTGGGCCGTCGTTGCGTGCCGGGCCAGTAATTACGGGGACGGTAGAGGATGCCACGAAGGAGTTTGTAGAGACGTTCGAGAAGACGCGTGGGGAGAGGGGGGCATTTATTACTACGAATGCAGTCAAGATGGCCAAGGCGTTGAGGGAGGCTAGAAAGGGGGAGGCGGCGCAGGAGATCAAGAGGTTGGCTGCGTTTTAGAAGCATAGAGCAATCCAGCGCCAAGGAGACGGAATACTCAGACTTGGTGCATTCGAAGAATCACTGGTCTCGTCACAGGTCACGCGCTGCTTATGTATCTCAGCGTCCTCTCTTTCTCCATGACTCCCATCTTGATTTTTGAATGCCTTCTTCGCCAGCGTCCCGTCCATTGTCCACTTTGGCCGACGTTGGAGCCATATGCTACAACTGTCACGCGCCCCCCTCACCATCCACCACACTCCACTACTCATCCGAGACGCGTCTGAGTTGGCGTGCTGCACGTGAGTTGCATTGACTCTTCTAACCCGCGCATCAGCAACTTGACACCCTCTTTTCGGGAGGCTCAAGAGCTTTTCTGGCCCTTTTTCCTCTTTTCCTTTTTTCACCACTTTTTGTTCGGCTTTTATGGAGTCAACAGTAGCTTTTGATCCTTTCAGTCTTCTCAAGTATGCTTTTGTCATTCTGGTTAAAAAGTGGTCAAAAAAGACACAGCTCAAGTTGTGTAAGGAGGTCCTGGGATGCACTCCGGAATATATGTGGGCACGGGTCTAGGTACTTGCATAAGACAGAAAGGCTGATCAAGAAGTATATCCCAGAGCTCAGAGACAGGCACAAGTCGGGGATTGAATGGTTTGTAGGACTCGATACGGTACATAGTAGATATACAGGGGATATCTAGACGCGTGAGCAGAGTCAAAAAGTCAGTAAAACAGCCACTCACCCAGTCCAGAATGCCCTTGCGTCTTCAGCAATCCCGCGCTGAACCTTGAAACAGTCATCAGTTTGCCGCGGACGGAAGCTGAGGCCCATTCGGTGGGTTGGCGGTGTTCTGTGCTCTTCAGGCAGTGAAGGACGAGGCGGCGCAGGGTGGCGATAGTGACCGAGGCAGTCCGAGGCGGATTTTGAGTCGGCGCCAGCTCATTCCTCGAGTGTCGTCAACGGTGAAGGAGAAGGGGAGGTTGGGTCGCGATGGTGATGGTGTGGAAGAGAAGTCGAAAGAGGCCCGGGCCACGCGGTGATCGGCGTTGCAGCGCTTGCGGCCGCTGAACACGTGGTGTTGGTTGATGACTGAATTCGGACAGAAAACAACAAACGCCAACAACCCCTTCTTCCCTTCCCTCATCTCACCGACTCTCTGTCCTGTCGTCTCGTTGGTTTCTCCTGCTCCAGACTTGGTCCACTAGCCCATAATGTTGCCTAGTGAGCATACCTGGCTGCTGGCCGTCGGAGCCGTCACAGTCTGACTCATTCCCTTGTAGACTGCATCCGCTGCACCGACTCGACTCGGTCCTGGACTTGAAAGTCGGGATGGTAGAGTTTGAGCCAACGGTGCGTGCTTCTTCCGTAGCTCTCACCCACTGATGATCCATCCCCACGTAGGGTGACCGACCTCGCGGACCGTGGCTGCGTCCTGTCAACTCGGTGTATGTCATCATCCATTCGCCCGCATCATCCGCAGTCATTGACTTCTGTCAGCCGGGCTTTCTCCTCTCCCAAGATCTGTCTGCGCGAAATGGAAGACGCGGTGAGCTACCTCATTCGACCTCCGTTATTGACATCCTCATCCTAATGTCCGGACAGGCTATGTATCACCTATCCACTCGGGTCCTTACGCACGCACACCTACGACCCGAATTGTCTCACCTTTGTCGGTCTGTGCCCGAACTCCAGCCGTTGTCGACACCCTGCAGCCACTACCTCAGTACGTGTTCATTGCGCCGTCGTATAATCCGAATTCTAATTTTGACCCAACAGACTCATCCTGGGCTCCGCGCTGTTGTTGTTGCGTTGTTGCTGAGGGTACGTGCATGATCTCGTCCGTATAAGTAGATTTGTACATTCAGTAGTGCCAAATGCAATACATATGTTTCTACTCTCATTGGTGTGGATTATGAGTGTTTCGGGGCAGCTTTTGGAAGCACTTTTGGGGGTGACCAGGCTGCTTTTTCTGAGGGTGAAAAGCACTTTTTTAAGCAAAGGGACCTAGCTTAAAAAAGTGCCGGACACTTTTTCCTCTTTTCCACTTTTGACACTTTTTTGGGCTCAAAAAAGACACAAAAGAAGAAAAAGCCCAAGGTGTCAAGTTGCTGATGCGCCGAACGCTCATCCCGTCATCATACCCTGAAGAGACTGCCAGAGCCGCAATAAGAGAAGGATCTACTCAAACCATCCTGTGTACGTTCCGTCGTTTCTCATTGATTAAATGACCAACTTCTTGCAAGTCATTACCACGAATATGTTGCTCAGGTCGGGAGCGACTACGCGCCTCCCGATCTGGTGGTAGCTTTCGACTCTGGTGCATCACAACCGCAGTACAGAGCGGCGTGGAAACAGACGATCCAACTCCTCGTCGAGCGCGGGGTGCCTTTGGTGTTTACCGTGCGTTCTCCGAGACCTCGGCATCCCCTTCTTTTAATCTTCCCTCCGGCTCACGGATTCCACAGGCATTCTGCCAAGAAGAAGCGCTCAACGGTGGCAAATTCCTCATCAGTTCCGGTGCAGCGCTCGTCTCGGACCTAGGACCCTGCCACAACCCGTGGGGAAGTCTATTGAACAGGAAAGCGCTGGGTCCGGCGAGGAGTTTTGATTCGAATAGTATGTGTCTTGCTGGGGGGTTTAGGCGGGGATGAGGAGGGGTTGTGAGGCGAGAAGAAGAGATGGAAGTTTTTTGGGGGGTCTAGGTGTCATACTTACGCTGCGCAGATTTTTCTTGGAATGGTCAATCAGACTGTATGGGCGATATACTGTGCAAAAAGTATTTCGACAGCTTCCCGGTTTTGGGTCGAATTTCACTGACAACTTACATCTTTTGCGATACAACTTCGATTTGCACGGATGCAACTTACAACTTTGCTACTACAACTTCGCTTGTGGACAACTACAACTTGAGCTTGGAGACAACATCTTTAGAATGGCCCTTTGGCAACTCCAGTCAACTTGTCTGGAGTCAGAACCGGAAATCTGTCAGATAAATATAGAGGTGCCGGGCCAGTGGCAGAGCCCCGCGGCTGGGGCTCGGAACACATCCATATACTTAGTTTAGGATTCTTCTCCGTTGTTTGAGTCCTAAGGATAAATATTGAGGTCTTGCTTGAACTGGGCTATTTCAAATTTCCTCCAAAAGAGACCTCAGTTTGTCCGGGGACCAAACCCGCGCGCAGTTTTGGGAGGAGCAAACTTTCCTTCTCATCAGTGTATTTGTTGCGCGAAATTGTACACAGTTGTGATTAGTGCTGGCGCCGTGCCACTGCCCGGTGCTGTTCTCCGAGTCTGCCGATCCACTGCCTCGTTGCCTCGCCCGGGCCCCAGTGAATTCAACCATCAAAGATGATCAGAAAGGATCATGTTCAAGCTTTTGAAATCCCACACAGCTCAGGAGCGTATACCCTTGCCAGGATGCTCATTGATGAGGGGAAAGATCACATTAGCGCACCAGTCGGAATATCGGCAGTGGATCGGCAGTCACCGGCATGTTCAATTTCAATCGACTCCCATTGTCATGTGCTTGTGAACGCGTGGAGGTGGCTTCTGCTAGGGAAGTCAACGGGTATTGTGTGATTCCCTTGTATTATGCTTAAAAGCATGGGATGTTTCGAGAATCCCCTGGGACTTCGCTCAGTCAATCAGTAATTACGCACACAGAATTTTCAACCATTCACGATCAATATTCCACTGGTACGCTCGAGCTCAACATAATTATTCTGCAATGGCACTGATTCGGTAGTGGGTTGAACCATTCAATCTGAACAGTGCAAGAGACCATCAGAGACACCGCACAATGCCACAACCTGAACATCCTCCGGGTCAGGGAATCATTGATATCACCGACTTGCAATGATCTCATGGCTCTCAGCATTCATATCCATTATCCCCTCCCATGCAGCCCCGGGCTCATCAATATTTAGAGGAAATCTGACAGGCGTGGTTCCAGAGAAACAAATTCTATGGCCCAGCTGTGGCGACCCGACGGCCGCGGCCGCTACCGGCAGACGAACTCTGATGATGGGATCAAGTTCAGGCAAGGATGTGTTGCCAGAATCAATACTTGCAAAACATTCAAAATCAAGTTGTTCCTCCCGAATAGTGAGTTGTTGTTGTAGTTGCGGTCTTGGAAGTTCAAGTTGTGTTGCTCGAAACCAAAGTTGTAGTTGCATTTTGGGTCAAAGTTGTAAAATCTTTTTGCACAATATATCTGCCATAAGACTGTACATGTGTTGAGTTGCCACATTTTGCTTCAGCTTCTTGACTCCCGCCACCACCACTTTCCTGCTCGCCGTCGGTCGGTCCACCTGTCAGGAGTCGCCTTCGGTGTGCCTGCCTGTACAAAACTTGATCCCTCTGCACTCTCAGGCTGTCTCTCGTCCGATTCCCAGTGGTTCCCGGAAACTGAATTGCTCCTTCCCGTACTGACGACCGAGATTCACTGACGTTCACTCCGAATTCGTTGCTAGAATTCCTGTGTCCCAATTCCTGCCCATAAGGAGTCGGCCGAAACTGTGCCTACACCGTGTTTCCGTTCGGGTGTGTCCAGGGCCTAGCGTGGCTGGCGCTTTAATTAGCGCCCAGGCGAGCGCTGAATGTATTAGCATCGGTACATTGGCACTTGTCATTCACTCTGTAGCTCAGCATACCGAACGTCAACTCGATCCTTTAAGAGGACTCTCTTTCATGCAAGCGCAAGACAATTATTAAGAAAAATGCTCTATTCTCTTGCCCGCACTCTCCTCCTCGCCTCCCTCCTCCCGGCCATCCTCGCCGCTCCGCAGTACGTATCCATCCTAGCCAATAATCTTCCCTCTCTCACTGCGCGTATTCCAGAGCGAGCTCATGTCCTGCAGCCAATCTCGAATGCTGCGCCTCTGTGGTCCCAGCCAGCGATGTGCGTCGACTCTCCTGATTTGATGAAACCAGTGTACTAACCCCCGTACCGCAGCCGAGGGCATCCCAACTCCTTGGTCTCTTCGGCGTCGCCGTCGACGGCAACACTCCCATGTGCGTGCTCTTTCCTCGGGTCCGTACACAATGAATAAATGTGTTCTTCTCGACAGTGGGCTGAACTGCTCGCCCGCATCCCAGGGATGCTCCGTCAATCCGGTGTGCTGCCAGAACAACAGCTTCGTGAGTGCCTATCACTTTTGGAATTTAGGCCCACGCTCAATATCTCTCTGCATCGTTTAGGGCGGCCTCTTTGCCGTCGGGTGTGCATGAAGGTGGGACTCAAGTTGGGATTGAATTAAGTATCTGAGTCTGGCTGTTGTCTTTGCTTGAAAGATTTATCCTGTGCCATGTGCCAATGGGAGTTACATACTCTGCATCCATCCGTGTTGGTTCGAATCCACGCTGGCTCGTGCCGCCGAGATCGTTGTATCTATATGTATCCGGGTGGCCGTTACCTGCCCAAGTGACCCGGTTATCTGTGATGTCACAGATCGCTCCCGCCAAATTTGTCACGCTGGTTACCCCGCTCCCTTGCCGCTGGTTTCCCTTCCTAATTAGGTAGTCCTTCCTCTTTTGTAACACTCAATCGCACCAAACGACGATTTCGATTGCTCGACCGCAACTTGCTCGATCGAGGGTGCCTCAAACGAAGGAATCGCGTGCCGCTCGCTCCCGCCCGCCCGCTCCTCCCGCCGCGGCTTGGCTTGGCTTGGCTTGGCATTCTATCAAGGTGTCGGGCGTCGTGTGTGTGTCGAGCGAGGATGTCCCCAGGTGTGTCTGTACAATTCATCCTCCTTCCCTCCCTCCTTCCCTCCCTCCCTCCCTCCCTCCTCTTCCTTTCATACTACCTGGTCGTCTGCTGTCCCTATGTACAAATTCCAATTTGTTCTTCCTACCCGCCGTGAATTTCAGCCTCTCGCATTCGTCTCTCCGCCATCTTCTCTGGGTCTGCCTCCGGCCTGCCTGCTGCCTGCTGTACCCTCTCTCAATCTGACAGACCTAACAAGAGAGGATATGTCCGAGCGCCCTTACATTTCGGACGACTTGCAAGGAGACATTTTATTTGGGCTGCACAACATACTTACTTTCTCACAGAACAGGTCTCAAGCGCGCGGATTTAGTAACGCTTGTACAGCGTCAGCAAGACCTGTGGCCCACAAATGTTTTGGGTAGATTCCAGTCGCACAAAACCAACGTGAAGAACCTGAGGGATGCTCTCCTCTGCCCGGGCTCGCGATTCACCACCGACAAACCCATTATGCGAGCGGAACGCGCTCCTGCTACTGCCGTAGCAGTAGTCGGCGCTCACTCTACTCTACCATCCATCCCTTCCTTGCGGAATTCTGCTGTTCTGGGTCGGTGCCATTCTTCCGGGACTGGTTCTTGAATCAATACCTTTAGCGTCTCTTCCCATGGCCGGGGCATGCAAAGTCAAGCTTCTGATTGACGACGTCCGCTCCATTGACACAGAGAAAATCAAACTTTCTCAAGAGATTCAAGTCCCTGTCCAAGTCAATTTGTCGGGGCATTGGCAGGCTAGTTCGGAGGATGTTTGGAGAGCCCTGCAGGGTTCCATCTCCCCTATCGAAGGTACCGTACTTCTTCCTTTTTTCACCCCGCTGGCATCTGGAACTTGACATACTCACCAGGACCTGCACGTGTCGGCATGGAAGACCCAGAGAACGCAGGGTACATCATTTATTTCGCCAAACTCCTTGGGCCAGATGAACAGACAGAATCCGCGCCTGTCCTCCTGAATATCCCACAAAGCGGCTGCCTCAATTTAATTGTTTCGCGCATTGACAGTGTGGGTACATGGTACTCCAGTCTGAATTCCAAATTCGCTGACTGATTATCTAGGCTATGAAAGCCTCCACTGGCAAGAGGGTGCGCTCTGCGTCTCCGGATTCTCGATCTGAGACACCTGTGGGCAAGAAAATCAAGTCCGAGGTAGATGCATTGAGCGCTGGTGAACTGCTGTGGATTTCCGAGGTGGCGGAGAACACCCCAGGCTTCAATGAATTCAAACAGAACCAGCACCGGCGCCTCTGCAATGCCGAACGGGTGAAGCAGTGGAATTATGCCGCTTCTTTCTCTCGTGCGTATTACAAATTACAAGACACATTGGCCGGCCGATATAGAACTTTCAGTAATTTTTCGGGAGCTCCGTCTTTGGCATTGGCTTATCTCTCGTTCTAGGGTGGAAAGATGATTAAGAAGAATGCGATTGAGGCCGCTCTCAGTATGAAGACCACTATGCTATCTCAAGCCATCAACATGGCTAGAATCATTGGCATTTATACCCAGGGGTCGCATCGAGCTGCAGAGGTGGTCGAGAGAGTATCTTTGACCGATACTCATCCCACCGCCTCATCCGACCTCGTTTCCTTCCTTACTCAGTGGGAGAAGGACCATCCAGTAGTCGTGTATAACAGCTTGTAGTCTCACAATTCCACATGTTAATAAGGCACATTATACATAAAAATTCCGTGATGGGGGAGGGACAAGTAAGTAGTGGTGTCGGTACAGTAAGTGAGTATAGGAGGAAGAGGACAGTGTATAAGACTCAATTAGTCCATCGTTAGGTCAATGACAACTCCCGCCGTCGCCGATTTCAAGCTCGAGTGGGCCTTTTGCAGATCCTCCTCATCTGTGTCGTAAATCTCCAGGATATCATCATCCTCGCCATCCTCAGTCCCTGCCTCCTCCGAATCGGAATCAGGCAAAGTCAGCTGTAAAGAAAAGTCAATAAACGCTTGTGTCGTCACATTCTATGAACTCACAATAGTTGTCTCGAGCGAGAGGTCTCGCATTCCTACAGCCAGGATAGCCTCCGGGATCGAGATAAGTCCAGGAGTCATGGCCGGGAAAGCAGCTAGTCCAGCCAGCAGAACAAAATTGGATGCTGATACACCAACACGATAGATATTCAGCGGGGGAGAATCGGGGAATGCTGGATGATAGTGCTTGAGCTTGGCCATCTTGAGCACTACCACCTTTGTAACAGGGCGAGGGACAGCACGGGTGCCCCAATCATATAGAGCTGCAAATGCTGATTGGCCTGGATAGTACAGGACGTGAGGCTGCCAATGGAAACTCAGATAAGACATGATACTGAAGGATGAAATGCTTACCGAGGAAATCAATTTGAATGCGGCACCAGGCCACAGTACTTCATTGAACTTTTGCAACAACTTGCTGCCACGCCAGCCAAACACCTCCGAGCAGAAGGAAGAAAGGGAGCTGATATTGGGCTGTTTCGGCTGCCAGCTATCCACGTCGGGGGCAGATGCGGAAAAGAGGGGCGACTTGGACGTCAATGGATGCAGATATAGTTTTGCGACGAAAACATTAGGAAATGTGGCTGGCATGTTTTGAGCCAATTTCGGATGCCGGGAGTCAAGCTGTCTGGAACGATTAGTTTCCAGTTTCGATCCGGAGTTCATTCCTCCAGTCCCCCAGACGCTGAGCGAGGGTCACTCCGGTAAAAGACTCGAGGAGATGGACCAGCTCCCTCCCGAAGCCACATGCAGCCAGCGCATGAGCAATCTTGGGGCCAAACCCAGGCAGCCCATCGTCGTAATCACCGCCAAGGAGGAGCGCGCAGAGCAATAAGCCATCTCGGTCAAGGGATACACCCGGTGTGTGTTGGATGGCATCGTCATAGTAAATGATGCACTCATGCTGGACGGAAGGTCTAATCAGAGTTAACGAGTGAATGTCTAGATTGGAGAAGAGACTGTACCCTAGCGTACGAACAACACAACGTGCACCAAAAACAAGACCGTCGCTGTCCTCTGTGATGATGGCGTCAAGTTCGTCGTTGGCGTTCAGCTGTGCTAGTTCAGCTTCGGCTTCCCCGGGTGCCTAATCGGGAGGTGAGATTGGTAGTCTTCACGTCAAATGTACTTGCATCGTAGTAGAAGAAGCCGAAGTCCAAAATCATGGTCTTGAGAATGCGAATGAGTTCCGCATCGCCCTCCCGGAATACGACCCGGGTGTTTCGTTTCACGCTGGGACGCCCAGGTCCATCGAAGACAAAGACAAAGACAATTGGGGCCAGCAGGAAGTTGCAGAGTTGGTAGAAAATCCGCTCGAGAATCACCTTAGGAGGCGGATTCAAAATTCCAGCAGTTCTTAGTGCTGCAGTAATAGCTTTGATACGGATGCTGGAAAGCCGAGTCAGACCCATTTGTTCCAGGAAAGAGAATACTGACCTAATATCGACACCTACGACCAGTCCCCGTATTCCCCGGTTGTCGGTCTTGAAACCTTCATTTGTGGCAAGATTAAGCAACGACTGCTTCTGGGCTGCATCTTCGACAACCTATAGCATACGCGCTGAGTTATTTCCCATCATAGCAGCTAAAGCTCACCTCCCATAGCTTGCTGATACCCATTGTCGTGGTGTGAGCAGAAGAATTATTCAGAACCCCTGAGCATATGATCCATGATGCAAATTTGGGCTACATACAATACGACCGTGAAAGTTGATAGTGTACTCAAAGAGGTAAGTAAATGGGGTAGTTGTGGGCAAGTAAGGATGGTGGTAGTGGGATGAGAAGGGCGGGGTGAAGAGCACATTCCAGTTACAGTCGACTCGACGCCCGTGACCACGTAGTAGCGACATGCAAGGCCTCGGGAGTATGTAGCATGATGACGCGGCCGCTCAGCAAAAGCAGGGTCTCGAGATTTGCAGCTATATGAACTTGGCATCGAAGACGAGTCCGGTCAAGTCGATAGAGGGGGGTGAAGGGGTATATTGCAACTGGCTGAGGCGGTCCTCGCCCATCAACGGTGTGGTGCTTCCTAACTGAGACGAGTCAGTGTCTGTCGGCAAGCACAAACAGATTAATTGAGCACGAAGGGGGGAAGACCCTCGCCCTGCTCCGTGGTGGGAATTGGGCAGAGAGAAGTGCGCGTGGGTAGGAGTGCGAACGAAGGAGGGGAACGCGAAAAGTAAAAGACGCACCTATGCACGACACCGCCCAGTAACCCTCTCAAAGGTAGCCCTTCCGTCTTCCTCCTCCTCCTCCTTTCATGCTGCTGATGAGATGGCCTCGTTTAGGTTGAGGGGATGCCTTTGTGCAACGTTTGCAAACACAGTGCACGATGGTCATCCCCAGACGGTGTCCGGCGTTGTAAGCGTGGGACCTGTGTGCCAAGGAGGCAAGATGGACGTGTCGAGAGGATCTGTATCCTGAAACCATCGTAGGCATCTCCATCCCTAGGTGAAGACAGTCAGCTGAGTTGCAACGGGAAAAAGAAGATTGCCAGTGTGATGTAAAACATCAAATGGAGGGTCAAGAAAAGCCACGACTGCCCTCGCCCTGCTCTGTGGCGGAGTTGGGCAGAGGGCGGTACATGACATGAATGGAAGAGTAAAAGGGAGGGTGGGGACAGAGAAAAGACACGAGCACCCTCGCCCTGCTCTGTGGTGTAGGAGTTGGGCAGACGGTGGTATGCGGGTGGAAAGAGTAGAAGGAAAAGAATGAAGGAGGTCCGAGGACACGTACCTATTCACAATATCTAGCGCATCAAGGTATTCCCTTCCTCCTCTTCACTGACAGCCCAGTAAACACGTCGAGTACGTGTGGGGAGGGCCTCGGAGCGGCACCAAGTTCTTGCAACATCAGTGGTTGAGGGTACGCCTTCTTGCAGCGTTTGCGAACGCAGTGCACGATGGTTCGGCCCTAGCAACGATGTCTGGCGTTATAGAAGGTGGGAGTCGACATTGTCTGTGCAAAGCAAGGTCAGAAACGAGTGGGCTGAGATGTGCTCGAAATGCAGCGGGCACAAAGAGTGGATAACGTACCATGTGGGCCTTTATACCCTCTGAGTTTGGTCCCAAACAATGCCAGCACGTCTCATTTGTTGAGGGAGCACGGGAGTCGCGTCAAGGTGGGAAGCAAGAGAGAGAGACATCGGATCAACTGATCTCTTGATTTGTCTTGCCTCGAGTCTTTCTTGGCCTCACAATGCATTATAATTCGATTCTACGTAGTTGATTCTAGCTGGGGTATACCACTAAGTAAAAGAATTGGACGCCACCATTACCGCCGCCATACCGCCCTCCGTTTTGCTTCCCAAATAAGTAATGAACTTCGGGGCAGTGGGGTACAACAATGCGCTCCTCGAGTCGCGCCCCTGCTCGTATCGCTCCTTGATGAACCGGAGAGCAAGCTCCACTGTCCAGTTGGGCTTGTTCGAAAGTCCTTGAATCAAGGTCACCACCCTTTTCCGTCGAGTTTGCTCGGACTTGCGACGAGGTACGTTGTGACGCCAGGCAGGACCGAAATCTTCCTCCAATTGACGAGTGGAGATGTAGCCGTTTAGGCCATTAACCCATTCTGTCCAGACATCTGTGATCTTGCCCACCGACTGGTATTCATATAGTGGAATCCACATGTAGGGTCCCCCGGATTTAGCCTGCCTCCACTCCCAATCTTCGATACCGTGGCGTAGTACTCGGGCAGAGCCATACTTCTGCACTACAGCTCGATCCCATGCTGCACGCTTGGTGGCCTGCTCCTGCAGCGTTCCAGTCATCATCTTGGATGGGGGCTGTGGATATCCTACGGCGGCAGCATTGAGAGAACGCTGCCCAAGCAATGCCAGCTGGGGTTTCGCAGCGGGGATGTGGTGGGGTGTGACATGAAGAGGAGGCACAGACGGTGTAGCAGCCGTGGCGGGCATGGAACAGTTGGAAGGGGGAGTGCTGCCGGTTGCGGATGACTCAGAAACCATGCCGATTCCTTGAAGGTAATGGATCGCGTCAAATTGGACGGCTGAGAACTGGGGTTCCGCTGTCATTTCCATCGAGGTTGGAAGCATGTCTGCCATGCCGTCCAATTCATCAAAGAGGTCGTAGGGCATCGACGACAGGTTGTCAACGGGGAAGGTGAATTCGGGGAGCATTTCAGATGCAGCGAAATCGATGCCAGGAAGGTAGTTTGTTGCCTCGTACGAAGAAGGGGCAGCCGCTGATGAGGTCTCTACTTTGACAAATTG
Organism: Roridomyces roridus; assembly: GCA_029378245.1. Lineage (NCBI taxonomy): Eukaryota > Fungi > Basidiomycota > Agaricomycetes > Agaricales > Mycenaceae > Roridomyces > Roridomyces roridus. The sequence goes on along the minus strand of JARKIF010000035.1, from coordinate 323,040 downwards.
TTAGCGCACAAACCAGAGAACAGAGGGAAATGCATTACCGGAATGGCTCGTTTTACGCCGCTTCCTCCGTGGTCCCTCCTCCAGCATCTGATGCATGGCCGTAAGCTTTGTATCCATCTCCTCCTGCCGAGCTTTGACTGCCTCGCGGTCCTTCTGTTGCTCGATTGAAAATGTAGCAATAGCCGAGGTAAAGGAGCGTGAGATGTGGGCGGGCAAATTCTTGAGAGCTAAATCAGCGTCTGATTTAGCTTTGGCAATGATGGCGGTGGAAGTCGCTGCGAAGGCGCGGAAGGATGGGTGATTGAAAGGAGAGTAACTCCACAGATCAGCCTCAGGATACTTGATAGACAAAACCGCAGCGTCTTGGAGGATTACGGTGCGCAGCCATATCAAGAGCTTGAGGAAGTTGCGAAGCGCAATGTCGCGGGCGAGGGAATTTGCATCTTCCCGTGCATCGAGAGCTCCAAGCTCAGCTTCGAGCCACGGAAAGAGCATGCTGGTAAGTTCAATTGGAGGTTCTGAAGTCGTCATCAGCGCCAATAGGACATGAACGTGCTGTCAAGGCGTACCCAATGAATCCCGGGGCAAAAAATGAGTTTCTGGGTGCTGAGCACGGAACATGGCTGCTCCAAGCATGCCCTCAAGAGAGAATGCTCGATCGTAGCAGGCACGATACGACCCCGACTCGCTCCAGCCGCCGAGAGCCTTGACTTCGGTAGAGCTGGCACCATTCTCGCGCGCGGTTTTGGCGGTAAACTGTCGGCCAGCGTGTGTCACTTTCGAGATTTTCACATTGTTCTTGATGTGTATCTCCTTCAGCCGGTCATGATGAGCTATGATTCAAAAATGAGATCAAAGATGATTCAGAAGGGTGGATTTGCGCACTTTCGTAACTCATCTCTTTTTTACAATCCTTCTGACCGGAGAAGGCAACCAGCTGGTACCAGTCTCGTTTCCCGAACTGGCCATATCCTCTATCCATGAAGTCAACAGTGAAGTCGGGGAGTGGTTGTTTGATGATGTGGAAGTGGGAAAAGAAAAGTAGTCCGATGCCCCCAACAAGACAGAGCTCGGGATGGAGATGACGCAGGGCGCCGTGCTCGTCCACGCGTCCTGTTTTGTTGTGCTTTGCACTGTCCGCAAGAAGAGCAAGCACCTGAAAGGATAAGTAAACCGAGAAGCACAGAAAGGGATCACCGTACCCGGATGGTAGCACCAGGTCCTTTATCGTGAAAAGGAATGTCAGTGCAGTATAGGTCGGACCACTTGAGCATGCGGGAACTGTCTCCACGAAACGCAACAGAGGATGATGCCAACAACATCGCGCGGTCCCTGGTGGCTCGCCACATCTTTGTAGGGGTGCTGGCGTCAATGAGCACAGACATGGACATCTGTACAAGTTCGTTGTTTGCGTAGGTGTCTATGAAACCCATAAATGCATGCCAGATAGGAGGATTGGCAAGAAGCGACTCACCTGCATGAGTTCCCACAGCTTTCAGGGCATGGGACTTTTTGACGCGCTCAGGCTCCTTCTCCTCAAACGCCGCCTGCAAGGTCTTGATGCGTGCATCCGAACGTAGACTGACTTGAGCCAACGGATCGTTAGGATAAAGGTGCTGAGTGTCAAAGCGGTGATGCTCCAACGCTGAAACAACCTGCTTGGCATGCTCAGGGCCGCACGTTGAGGTCGACTCCGCGCCCTCTGAGAGTTTAATTTTCTGTAGTGATGCTCAGCAATGTTTTTTGACGGCAGTATTTGGCACCCACCTTGGGCCGCGTCATTTCGTGGTCAAGATATAGCGTGACCTTGGCTACAGTGATAGGTAGAGCAGGGATAGGTGCATAGGATGGGTCCGCCTCGACACGACTTGCTTCAGACGCCTCGAACCATTTGATGTAAGACTGGTAGTGTCTGCCATATATCCTGCCCGTTTGTTTGAGCTCCTGGTTCTCGGAGACGACATCCTGGCGCAGACGATGTGATCTGTCCTCCAGAGCAGCGTATGATGCTTGGAGAGCAGTGGTATGGGGAGCAGAGGTAGGTGCTGGGATCCCTTCTTTGGAAGCGGAGGAGGATGGTTGGTCAGGGAGGCTGGTTTGGACCACTTCTTCCATGTCGTTGTAGCGGTAGGGAGCTCCTTGCAGACTGCTCACCGAAGGAGGGGTCGGTTTGGAGGTTGAGACAAACCGGCGAGCTTTTTCTGCAAGCGGTGTTGGTGGGCCATGGTACGGAATTATGTGTATACCCTTGGAGGAATTAGAACAAAGGAGAGTACAGTAACTATTTTTGCCTACCTTCATCAGCTCAGGGTGGCTTTGAGGACCCACAACGGATGCTGCCGAATTCTTGATTCGTTTAATGGCCGATTTGAGGGGAAGGCACTGAGTCAAAACTCAGAGGGAATAATGCAAGGGTTGGGTCTTCAAGTTAAAGTGTGGCTAGAGTAGGATAGTTGGCGAGTCTTGTAGGAATCGTCCGCTGGATGTAAAGTACGCCTGTATTATTTCGGTTTATTTTAAAGAAGGTGCATCCGGCGGGTGAGGTCAATCAGACATAAACAAGGCTGGCGAAGAAGCCCGGGTGCTGCGTTGGTGGATGGACGCGTGAGGCTGGTCCAGGTGCCCAAAGGCGGCGGCGACGATGACTTGTTGGTGCAAGGTAAAGATGATTGATGGCCTTGCTGTTCCGGGCGCTCAAACAATGCTCAAACAATCGGATAATCTTTTCGCGGGTGATCTGACCTGAGATAAGCGGACCCCTGCGTACATCTGGTATTTCAACTGGTTACCCACAGCCACAGGTAACCGGCGGTCACCAGCGGGGTAACCAGCGCCTCCGGTTACCCATGTTATACTCTATATATGATCCCTGTTTCTCAGGTTTTACAAGCCGCGCTGATGAATTTGTGATGATTTCTACCGCGGCGAAGGATTCTGGATGTGATCCGGACGAGAGGTTGCGATCAGAGATTGATATTCGGCACCGGCAGAATCAAACTTTTCGAGTGTGAGCTTGCAGCGGAGACGGATTACTGGGACTCACCCTCAGAGCGATACTATCGGCCCTGATCTCGGACTTGGTGAAGTTTGCATTGAGTTTGCATTTTTGGCAGCGGAAATGAATGTTCCTCCGACGGTGATAAGAAAGCGATCCGGCTCGGCATGTTGAATTCGAATACCTGCACTGTAGCCAAAGGGAGATCCGATCCCCATTGTGTACGTGCTATGTCTTGGGCACAGATGCGCCCTGAATTTATCATAATGTTCGATTTTGGCTCCCGGAGAGGTACAAAAAGCCCATCCTGTCCGGTCAGCTCTGAACGGACACCGCGAAATGTCCTGGCACCGCTCTATTATCCTTCTCGCCGTGCTCATCGTCACTGTGCGTCCGCTCATTTTACCAACTCGCATATAAAACAATGTTTATAAATCCTTGAAGCCGCCGCTAGGCCACAATCCGTCGCCCAATGCGGGACGGTCAGCAACCCCGCCTTGACCACTACCACGGAAATAATCGATATCACGACGACTGTGGTCAACGAGATCAGCACCACCAACATGTTCGGGTCGCCTGTCATCACTGAGGTTACTCGTACCATCACTTCCGCGGCGACTTCCACATTCGTTTTGAGCACAGAAGCCGCCTCAATCTCCGACACGGATGTCGCATGTAGTGCTCTATCCGCGTCTGTCACCTACAGCACCACAAGCAGCGACCCCTCGAGCTCAGTGGAATCGACCACTCCAACAGCAAGCTCGAATATGAGCGGCACGGCTCCAACAAGTTCCAACAGTGTCGACGTCCAATCCAGTACCAGCCTGGCTTCCGGTACAAGCGCTGTCAGTGTTGTCTCAAGCTCCGTCCCCACTGCGAGTACATCTGCGGCATCCAGCACGAGCAGCGTCCCCTCGAGCTCAGCGACATCGACCGTCCCAACAGCCGCAGCGAGCTCGAGCGGCACGACGCTTACAAGTTCCAACAGCGTACAATCCAGCACCACCCCAGCTGTCAGCACGAGCGCTGTCAGCATCGTCTCCAGTGTCTCCCCCAGTGCGAGTACGACTACGACTACGGCGCCCCTCCTACAGTACTTCGGACCAGTGCTGCAACAGCGTCCAATCGTGCACCAGCCCCGTCGTCGCTGAGGTCGCCGCCCGGCGCCCTCCTCGGCATCAATCTCTCCGGGCTCAGCCTCCCCATTGGCTTAGGGTGCTCTCCGATCATCTTGTTGGGAAATTTCTGGTGGGTTTCAACGGCTTTCTTTCGGAGTTTGATGCGGTGATTGATGTGATTGATCCCCTACTCTGTCAAGAGGAGGGTTCTGTGGGGCAGGCTCCTACCCAGCCGCACGTTACGAGGTTGGGGGGAAGTGTGCCAGGGTGTATTTACAGTGATATCTCATTAGCGTAATCACAATTGGCATATCAGTGTTAGCCGAGACAAAAGCACCCGAACTTCAAGCCCCCCAACGGCTGGCATTTAACAAGTGTAAACAACACAGCCACATTTTGCGAAAACAGTGGGTCTGAACATCCACACTCGTTCAGAAAATTCGGAGATGTGCCCGGACACCCCCCAAAAGGCCACAAACGTCATTGGCACTCGAGCCTCGAGAGCCAGAAACTCTGACGAAAAGGTTCGTGAACTTCGCCAAGCCGATGGCTGTGTTGTTTACCTTTGTTAAATGCCAGCCGCCGTGGAGGGGTTGGGCGTTGGAAGTTCGGGTGCTTTTGTCTCGGCTAAAATCAATTTGACTATTCTGATTACTCTACTCTCTGATATTGCCGTGAGTGGCCTACACTTACTGCCCAACCCCGAAACACGCGGGTGGGTAGGAGCCTGTCTGTGGGGCTGAAATCCCATCATTCAGCCAACGAGATCACTACCAGTGCATAATTGCGATTACTTATGCCACTCGGACCATGGACCAACCACGGACCAACCTTTTTGAAGTCATCAGCGGAGCAATAAATGGACCGGTGCCGGCAGTGCATCGGCAGCTGTTCCAGAGTGGATCCGGAGCCAACCCAGAGTAGGGGAACGGTGCTCGCACCGCTATGGATGCACAGCGGAGGGACTCGCGTCAGGTGTGATGCGCCCGAGTGTTACGATCCGATTCCAAAAGACAAGTCCGGAGTAGATGCCGGAACTCCGGTAATGACCGGAGTTGGAAGGAGTCGACCGGAGGAGCGATCTAAGAGCACCACAGAGGAAGTAGGGTGTCTAAGACGCCTTGCTATGTTGATAGGAAGGGAAGGAGTAGGAACCAGCCAAGACGAGTAGTCAAGAACGTCAATTATCAACTAAGGTTGAATACAGATAAGGAAAGTCTTATATACGAGTAAGTAGAGATATATGTCATTACCACAGATCAGTAATGGAAACGGACTTATGCGGCTATGTGGATATAAGCTGATTAAGTCCGCACGGAATGATCAAGTGGATATCCTGATGAATACCAAGTCCGAGGGAAACGCTCAGATACCTTCATCGCGTGAAAACCCGAGTACCCGGATAGAACCGAGGAGCGCGTGATGCGCTTCGACTGTCGGGAGGCATCCCGACGTGACCAGAGTTGAGTACCGGAGTTGAGTACCGGAGTTGAGGTACCGGAGTTGGTGTTGGAACGGGACATAACACCGAGGAAGCATGGGGCTCGCTCATCACAATAAATTGTGTCAAGATCACGTTGTAATGGAAGCATCCTGACCGTACATAACTAGTGGTCACTGGTGAGGTGTCTTCACGCAACATCTGGTTCGAATATATGAGCGTGAATTGCACACCTAGTGTACCTCCGAAATGCTGACTAATGGACCTCGATGGCCCCATTATATGTTGGTTTGATGGGGCCTTGGAGGTCCCCAGCGGAGGTATGTAATGGCGGCGATGGCGTAGTTTGCTATTTTGGGCTGCATCCGAGCCTCCGCCAGGCGGCGCGGGACCACCACTGCCGGCTGAAACAGCATTTAAGCCTGCACCACGGGGCCAATGCGCGTGCGGCGTACCTGCGGCGCAAACAACGATTCGGGGGCGGTTGGGAGAGAGCGGTAGGCAAGGGGGAGGGCTATTCAGCAATCGGGCAGCGCAGGACTCGGAACCCTACGCCTGCGTGCAGGCCCGGATTAGGTTCAATTTGCACGCCGTGGGGCGCACTCGTTAGGTGAGGGTGGTCCATGAATTAGAGGCGGCAGGAGGCATGGGGAGAGCCAGTTTTGACGTGCGGCGGGACCTCCGCCTGCAAGGCGGAGGTTGCTTCAAACGAATTGGGGCTGGAATATACATCATGCATCTTCTGCTGCATAGGTAAGTACATTGAGTGGGAGGCCAGTGGTTTGAGCAGAGAAAAATTTGGGGTATCTTGTTGGATAGCAGCCACTAGTCTCCATGGTTCCTGAATAAAAAAAATGCCAGGGATTCTTCGAATTTGAGCAATGCAACACAAATCTCTCGGGTGCCGGCCAGCAGATGTCCAACTTCACCGCCGGATAAGATGGTCAAAATCTGTGTTCAGAGCAGCCTGCGCACCTCCGCCCGTGCCCTCCGAGTCATCAGAACCTCCGCCAGCTCATGTCACGGAATTTGAACTCATATTGGTCAGGTAAGTAAACGAAGAGTCTAGAGACGTCAGTGGCACATTGTTGGTTAGTTGCACGAGTTTCGGTTTACCCAGGAGACCAGCACGATGCGAGCCAAAGACGAGCACAGGTGGCGGAGGTGGCGGAGTGACAGAGGTGAGTGGTTGATTGTTGGTTGATCCAGCTCCCATAATTTACTTGGCCACCGCCGCGGTTCTGGAGCATAAACAGGATTTTCAATTGTCTGTCCCCGTCGTCTGTTCTATAGTTTGACATCCGGGAAGTGTTCTAGATCCCCGTTATTCCCAGAATCCCAACACAATCAATCTTGGGGATTTCGACATCTGATATACGAGTGACGATGCAATTTCACTGAATCTTTGCTTATGCCACCTTCAAGATCTTGTATGTCACAAGGAGAGCCAAAAATGGACGATTCTTCGTCAGTTGTCGGTATTTTCAAACATTCCGGAGACTTGCGTACCAATTCAACATGGATTTTTTCTCGGAGCCCAGGAAGTTATTGAGCTACAAGAAACAGTAGAATTGTATCTGAGATGTAATATAGAATATTTCAGTCTTAGACTTGAATGACTCTACAAGTACATTACTTGAACAACGATTCCTACTGAGAACTAGTCTACCTTCCGGCTCAAAATGTGCCTTGCACGGGTTCCTTGGAGATTCACACTTGAATTTAATTTAGTGATTCCGGGCGGCCTCCCCAATGTTATCACAAGTCGGTCCGAGCCCAGGCGGCTTTGAACAAACCCTTATCGAGTGAAATCAAGGTGATCCTCGTTTTATTCGCCTGTTGATTGGCTGATCAGCATTGCGTCACAGATCTGCAAGAAGCTCGGAGGCTGTGTTTGACATCTCCGCTTTCTTTCGACCACCACCGCCGCTTGCGCCAACGTCCGACCTCAGTGAACTGGCCATATTCAAGTTGATTTCATGGACCTCACATTCACCCCGAATGAAGCAAGCGGGCTCTCGCAAGCCTCCAGTCGTCGAAGATCACAGTTCTCAACACCTCCGCCACTTCAGCCCGGTCACCTTCGCCTCCGCCTCGGTGCCAGATTTGCCTCCTTGGCCTACCCCTGAAGACAGCACCACTCAAACGAATTCCTACTGCTCATAGCCAATGGACCCGCCTTATCAGACACAGAGACAACAGCGGCGGAGGTATCCCTAGGCGTCCGAGTCGACGTAAATGAAGGTCACGGCCCTCATCTGCATTTCCAAAAGACATCACCCTTGATTCTAGGATGTGAGCTGTATCTGTTACTTGCATACAGTGCCAGATGATAATGATGTACCTGAGCGACGGTGGGGGCAGAGGTCTAGTGGCTGCGGAGGTATGGCACCTGCCGCCCACAATCGAGGACCTCACCTTACGCCAAGGTCCTGACACTCCGATCCTGGCCGTATGTATGCATCTTCAGCCTAACCTGTACAACTCTAAGGTATGGCGCGTCGAAATGAATCCGAATAGTTGCTCACATTTATCTTATGCAGGAAGTAGATAGATAATGAATGAGCGGTCTCCGCTAATGCTACGAAACTGTCGGTCAATGCCCCACGCGGGCTGCAGTGGCTGGTGAGGAGAATTTTCTGCTCAAACTGCCCTCCCACCGCCTTCCCTCTGCTACTCCTGCAGCGCATAACCCACATCTCACGAGTCAGCACACATGGGGAGAGTAATGACCCCAATTTTAGCCTGCCAGAAACATCCACCTGCGAGCGGAGGTATGCCCAAGGCCCCAAACTGGCTCCCCTTGCTCTCCCGCCGCCTCCAATGCATTGCCTGACCCAGCTTAACAAGTATTTACGCAGTCCACCGCCCATTCGAGCCTGGATGCAACCCCCGCTGGCAGGCGGAGGCCCCGACGTTGCCGGCCAAAATCGCATCTTGCTTGCCTGCTGCTCTTTTCACTGCTGCACCCGACCTGCCACTTGCCCGGCAGATGCTTACACGGGATTCCTGGGGCAGGCTGAATACTGCTCCTGCCCACGGCGGTGGTCCCGCGCCGCCTGGCGGAGGCTCGGATGCGGCCCAAAATAGCAAACTACGCCATCGCCGCCATTACATACCTCCGCCGGGGACCTCTAAGGCCCCATCAAACCAACATATAATGGGACCTTCGAGGTCCATTTGTCAGCATTCCGGAGGTGCACTAGGTGGAATTGCAGCCGGCCAAATTGAAGTCTCCGTTACTCAATGCACGGAATCGCAGACTGTATTTAAACCAAATTTGAACGCTGGTGAGCGACCACCGGGACACCGGACACAGATTCACGCCTGATCCGCGCCTCTTTGTCCGTCCCGGATGCCGGATCATGAGCGTGTGACTCCGATTGATATCCATCCCTGCCAGCAACCACCACCTCAGTATGGTTGCAGTATGGCAAGAGGCAGCAGATTAACTGATGTTGGACACAGGCTTGATAGCTCCGGATAACATTGATCTGATGCAGAAAGGCATGGAATCCATTGAGCTGCCTCAAAAGGGCAGAGGGCAATGTCAGTGATGGCCCTAAGGCCTTAATTATAGACCCTCCGAATAATTAAGGCCTTAGGCCTTAGGTTAAGACCTTAGGGCTTAGGCAGCCTCAGCCCTTAGATCCCAAAAAGGAAATAATTTCTCATCATACACAGACCAACTGGAACCATTCAAGCAACAGCTATGGAGCTCGAAACCAACTCAAAACGGGCAAGTGTGTCATCTGTGAGCTATAGACAATATCCCTATCAGGAGCAACAACTCACACTGGGATGAACAGGAGTGCCGGGTGTTTGCCGGATGCCGATCCATCAAAATTGATCTCATTGGTAAGCCTTAGGCCTTAGGTTGAAAACCAGGCTCCAAGCTAAGGCTTAGCCTCAGGGCTTAATTAAGGCCTAAGGCCTTAGGACGAACCTCAGGCCTTAGGCCTTAGGGCCAACACTGGAGGGCATTGATATAAAGTGAGAAATACTATTTGGCAAGCCAGTTTCAGCCCACTGCCCAGCAGAAAAAGGGGCGGACGAGCGGAGTACAGCTGTCGGCAAGTCGGCAAGAGATCACACTTCACGGAGCAACTTCCCATTATGGTAGGGAGGACCATGTAAGCAGCCATCAATCAGTGTCGAACATCAATTGATCTGGTGCCTCGTGCAGTATGGGCATCTTCATCGCTCGCACTAAACTCTGAGTACACCAGCGGGAACCCGACGCTGCCACTGCTCAAAGAAACGCGTCCTTTGACATCTCCCTCTGTGCCACAGTGCCCTCTTACTGCTTGCATCCGAATTCCATCTCCCAGCTTCCATTGCACTCGTGCATCGTGATCTACAGCCGCACAACCTGGACCGCCTTCCGGTATCTATCCGGGTACGGTCCATCCTCCATCCTCCACCCACCATCTGATTGCGTGAAGCGCATCGCGTTCCTTGCAGCGGCAGATACTCGCACCTTGGCACAGGTACAACACGCGCGGAAGCTGATGGACACATCTGCACTCTCCAATTCCCAGCGGATGGCATTTCTGGCCGTCTTCTTCCCCGTTCTTGACCCAGCTCGCGTCCCGCCCCTTGAAGATCTTTCTGCCGATGCCAAAACCATAGAGGACTTCACCTGCGCTGACGTAGCTTTGCAAGCAACGTTCCATCTACGACCACAGGGCGAAATCGGACTGTCCTTGTGGCCACGCGTTTGGCCATGGATTGATTTTATCCACAAACGTGCTGGAAATCTATCACTCCCTGATAGCTCGCCACAACGGCTCTTTTATATCGACTTTACACTGTTCGTTGGAGCATTTCACGTGCGCGCTTATAACCGCGTCGACTGGCTTCTGGGCTTGTCTCACCAAGTCCTGGACATTCTTGATTCAAATCGAAAATCCACACGGGTGTTCCCTCCTGCTCGACGTGCTCAGCCGATTCCTTGCCGCGTGCGACGTGCACTCTCATCCAGAGCGTCTAGAAGAGATAGTTGATGCCGCAGGGTCAATTAACACCTTCGCCGACCTGGTCGAGGATTTCATCCGCACCATCGTTGAGCACAGCCGGAGCCCTCTTGACCACCTCCACCGTCTGGTCGTCTTCCTCGACGCCGCGGACGAGTTGCCGGAAGAGCGCGACCATGAGTGGTTGTCGTCGCCGCTCGGCTCGTTGGTCCTCGCGCTGTTCACCTGCAGCAATTACGCTGCGGAGCTTGTCGCCGCCGTCCTGCATCTCTGCGACAGACAGGAACCCATCAGGAAAACCTGAAGTTGCCAATTGTCGGTAATTGCCACCATATACCGAAGAATGTCTCATTATCCAAGATTTTTCTGATGTCTAAGTGCCGATAATTTCGTACCAACTTTCGACAGAATGGCTCACAAGTGCTGACATATGGCTATCATATGGCTATCATATGGCCCCATTTGGAGCAGGTATCTTCGCATTCAGAACGGTCATCTCTCATGTTATTCAACTGGGTGTCCACGGAAATGAACTATATTGCAGATTAAAAATGAATACAGTGGTAGCTGTATGATGTACATATGCATATTCCAGATTCAACCCAACAAACCTGCCCACCGCACCGTGCAAGCATTGATACATATGGTGGAATCACGACATGAAACAGAGCTGTCGGCAAAGGGATGAGCGGCAGCACAGTGAAGTACTCAGGATTGTCACATACCTATATAGGGACGAAGCTGATGTGCGAGTAAAATAGGGGACTACAGAACAACAATGAATAGATGTGAATCATGGAAGGAAAGAACACATACTGAGGGATAGGACCCATTCATAATGAACCAATAAAGGGAGACAGTCCAGGATATAGAGCCAGGCGGAACTGAGAACGCACCTTACAAGTCACGGCGGTCTTGTGCCGACGTGGGAGTGCTAACGCTGGTATGCATCGGTGAGGTGGCAGGGCTTAGCCGAGGGCGGTGAGCGACGGCGGTGAGTGCGAGCCTGACCCTACAGATACCAGGGATGGATTGAGCATTAGTGGAAAGATGGCAGCAGCACCACACGCACTGCAGCTCTGAGTCTTGTACATGTGCCGGGCCCGAGCATTCCCAAGGTCTTGGCCTGGATGCTCATGAACACGCGTGGAGGTGCTATGGAAGTATGAGTACGGACCTGGGCACAAGGGAGATGGAGGTCGCAAGGCGGGAAAGGGTGAATGTGGTGGGTTGTCAGTGGTGGAAGATGGGGGGAGGAAGAGAAAGGCGTTGATTATGACAGCGCTTCTCATCTTCTGCCGAGTTGGGTTGTCAACCAACATCACGTGAGCGGCGCGGCAACAGAACGCCGTCTTACCGTAACTGTTACGTGCTCTCTGAATCGGCAAACGACTTAGCAATATTTATGAGATCGTATGAGCTGGGCAGACTGAAGGGTAGTGCACACAGCAGCCAATCTCTTGGAGTGAACCATAGCCGGGACTCCCTGGGTGCCTGCCAGCAAGTTTCTCTCACACCGAGATTTGACCCAAACAATCTCGGCAAATTGTTCCGGAGTTTCGGCAGTGTTCAACATTTTCTGATTGTCGCAGGTTGTTGCCAAAATGGCGAATGTGGTTTTTCCTGATGCCGTTAGCCGGGTCGGTGATGGAGGAATGTTTGACGCTTACAGCAGTTTTCAAAACTGTATACGGGTTTGATACAGTGCTCCACCTTCGTTTGTGTTGACCTCTGTGTGCCGGTGAGTCTGCTTCGACTCCACTCTCCTGCCCGGAAAGGGAAATCCCGTCTAGCACGGCACAGCTCTCGAATTAAGTTGTGGAGTTGAGTGGAGCAGAAGCTCGACTCTCCGTCAAACAAAGGTCATCAAAGATGAATGTGGAGCGAGGCTCCAAACCCGTATACAGTTTTGAAAACGGCTGTATACGGCGTATGATCAAAAGCTCTCCTGCTAAGCTGTGGCTCCATGAGCTGCTCGACCGCGGATTGTTGCGCGCGTTGGTCTTGATTACCCTACGCTGCGAGGCGCGGGGGTGGAAGCTGAAGCTTGAAGCACCATGTCCATTTTTTCTTGATGCTGCTCCTCCCAGCCGGTCCCGTGTACTTCCACGCCGTTGCGGCGTATAGGCATGCCCTGAAAGATGTACAAGATCTGCTCTTGGGCGACAACTTCAAGCAAACGGTGTTGTACGACCCCTGGCAGACATTTGGTACTTCAGCAGCGGAGCACCTTGAAGCTTTAGCACAATCACCACTTTTTATGGGGGCCAAGGCCTGCGATAACCAAGATGTGAGTCCTGGATTATATTCTGATGTCCGTTCCACTGAGCGCTCCAACAGTGTGGTTTGATAGACGGAGCGGACTCCCTCAAACGATGCTCAGGCTGCCAGGTGTTTTATTACTGCTCCGTCGAATGCCAACGTAACGACTGGGAACTCCGCCACCGGAAGGCTTGTAGCACTCACGACAGCCTACTTCTCTGTAAGTCGCACGCCACTTTCTAAAATACTTTCTAATTGGTCTCCTCCAGCCAAACGTGCAGGGCTAATTTACAAGGAACGCTTATTCCTCCGCACACTGATTCACCACAAATATATCAAAGAACGGCCTTCAATCTACGCGCAACAAATCCAAGTACTATCCGAATACGATCCAGCTGTGCCAAGACGCCCTCTTCACGCTCTTCGACTACTGCCCGTCATCACAGTCTACCCCATCGACCCGGAGGATGAGGAGGCTCAAGAGCGGTTGCACGATCTCGTGGACACGGAGAGCGATGAGTGGGAGGATCTCGTGCGCCGCGCGATGACACGATGAGGAAGTGGGTCGTGCCGTTGAGGACCGACGGGGAGGGGCTATTGGAGGGCGTGATGACACTTTCAAAGCGGTGGCAACAAGGATCGTTGGCGGAGGGAGAGCTAAATGGGGAGATTGAGGTGTTGCTCCAGTCGACAGAGGGCATCGTTGAGATTCATTAGACGAGGACGCGAACCTGTCTCTCACGGTAAGCGAAACAAACAAAAAAGATCATATTCCGCGGCATTTAACACGAAACAAAGCAAGGTAGAAAGATAGTACAAAAAGAGCTAATTTCCGAATGCATCGCGGCCGCGGTGATGCGCTGTTCAACTGCTCAGAGAGTGACGGGAATGCAGTTGATCGCGATGAGGTTGTTCCACTCGGCTTCGGGAGCATCGCAAGTGACCGTGGTGTTGCCGCTGTGATATCGCCAGTCAGCGCGAGCGAGGGAGAAAGAAACGGGATACTGACCAGTTGTTGCCGATGACGGTGATGGACGAGCAGCTGAGACCGACGGGGACGTCGAGACCAGTGAGGTCAAGCCCGACGAGGGCGGCCACCGCGGATGCAGCGGCGCTGGTGCTCGAGACGACGCTGGCGCAGCACTGGTTCGAGGTGGGGGGCGTCACCGGGGGGGGAGTGGTGTTCGGAATGGCGGCAGCAAGGGTCTGAAAAATTGAAATCAACGGCGCAAGTCTAAGGGGATAAGGAACGAACGCACAACAAAGACAGAGGCGACAAAGAGCTTGGAGAACATGTCTTTTTATTGAGAGCTTGAACGACGAGGAGTGGTGTTCGAGTGAAGAAATGGGGACGTCGCACAGTGCTTTTATACATTTTGGAGGGTCGCCTATGAAGAGTTAGCTGAGCGCGGGGAGTGGAGTCGTCCTGAAGGAAAATGTATACTCTACTCTGTTCACATCGTGATGTTCAACTACGCGAGGGACGCGGGCACCAGTCAACGGGCATCTAGAACGAGTGGAGCGGTGGGGCTCTGTGGCAGAGATTCGACAGCCTGTTGTCGACAATCGTGGAATATAAAGTAGATCCCAGAATTCGCTATATCGGGCAGTGTTGAACCGAGTCCTTCAGTGGGAAAGTCAATGACCATATGGCGCTGTCGGAAAAAAGTGGTTTGACTTGCAAAGGATTGGACTGGAATGTGGCCTTCAGACCACTTCCAAGGTGTTCAAAGCCTCGGCATAGAGGCTTCCAACGTGTCCCAAGCCACTGGAAGGGAGAATAAGGGTTCCAACCACTCTGAAGGTTTGTCCCGAGTTCCAAGCAGTTGCAGGCCTAAGGTTCACCAGGGGTGGAGGTCTACCTCCAAAGGTCAGAGGTAAGGTTGAGGGAGGTAAGGGTAGAGGTCGACCCCATGCTCGACCTCTCATTTGTAAATGGAGGCTTTGGGGGCTAGTGACCAACCCATGGGTGAGCACAAGCCTGGAAAGGCCTATTTGCCACAATATCTGAGAATCTGTAGCCCCCAGGCCCTTGCCAAGGCCCAAACCTCTGACTGTACCTCCGACCTTTGGAGGTAAGGGTAGAGGAGGTAGGGGTGGAGGTCAGGCCATTCGTACCTCTACCTCTACCCCTGGGGAACCTTATGCAGGCCAGGCTGGTCAAACCCGGGATCAGCCCAATCAACAGCTCTGAGGTAAGCCATCATGTTGATATGAGCATCCAAGGTGGTTCGACTTTTTATGCTCGACAATCAGCTGCTTTTCACGCATTGGACCGCAACCGATAGCTCGAACAAGCTACAAAACTCAGGTCATGACCCGTGGAGTTTTTACACACATACATACCCGTGTGACGTAGCTTTACCGTAAATTGCTGTAGTGGTGGAGTCAATTGACCACCGGAAGAGGAACTTATCAAAGCTGATACCCAATCGCTCATCGCAGTCATCCGTCCCCGGCAGATTCAGGCGCGAGATTCCTTGTTTTTGATGGCCTTTGACACGGGTGCTTGAAAGTGTTTGTAACTGTCATGATATGACCCCAGGCCACAACCCGACGGGTTGTAACCCGATCAATCATCAACCATCAATGCTCTAATCAGTGGTCATCACTGATCGGCCGGGTCTTATCTCAACCCCTACTTGGTACTCCCCTCTCCCCTGCATTTACACCCCTACGTGTCGCGATCGCCCCTGCTCCTACCCCCTACCCCTCGTACCTAATTCGATCATGTAGTATATATACCCGTCTACAGTCTCAGTACTGTAGACGAATCTAGTCTATTCTCCCTACGGCTTGCTCTACCTCTTGAGTCTCGTCTGCTGCTCTTCGCTCGGTCGCCTCGTTCGTTGCCGACTAGAACCCGACTTAGCCCTAGGTGCTGACAGTAACAATGCTGTTTGTTTGAGAGTGGTTGCAACATTCTGACCTGTGCGTAGCAAGCCACGGTTAGGATTATGACCTTGAAACGGCTTGGAACAGGTCTCCAGCCAGTCCAAGCCAATTTTGATTTTTCCGACAGCCGAAGGCCATTTGCTCACGGAACAAGCTACTTTCGGTGCTGAGGACCCTCGCTACGATATCAGCAATCGAGATAGATGGAATGCGGTTGAATTGAGAACATATCGTCATTCGGTACCGTCAAGAATATTGGCGTCTGTAGCAGAACTGTCAATGTTCTGTCATTGTTCAGCCACCAACACAAAAGTCGCAATACCCATGGTGGCATGGCATGGCCAGTGACGTCGTTTCCATGTAAATTTGTCTGCCACATGTTGAACTTCACCAGCCAAGCTCTCTCAAAATGGATTGCACGGCATTCAAAGAATGGTAGCCTGGGAAAAAAAAGTCTTTGCATTCCAGCTGTCGCGGAGCTTCCGGTGACGCCAGGTCATTCTAATTTATGAACCTGAGATGCGGTGGCAGTCAACGTGTTGAGTGCGCAGTATCACCATGTTCTATTCTTTTCTTCCGTTCTCCGTACATTTTCTCATGACGTCCGGAAAAACGCATTCTGTCGCCGCCATGGCAGATGGATAGCATTGACACTGGGTTGAACAGGTTCCTGTGACGTCGATATCTGCTGAAGATCTCAAGGGGAACAACGATGTACAGTGCACGACCAATTGAAATCATCGTCAGCGACTCCACAGCTGTGTTCCTAGCTGCCTTCGACTTATTGGCCCCGACTGCAAAATATAAACAACGACCATTTCTCGAACGAATCCAGTCACTCGAACACCGAAGTTCAAGCCCTCCAAACATGTACATGTTCTCCAAGCTCGCTGTCTTCGTCCCCTTGCTCGTTGTAAGTTTCCTTCTCCTCATGAATGAGTAATTCTAATTGCTTCGTGTCAGACCCTTGCTGCCGCCATCCCGAACACCGTGCCGATCACCCCGCCCACCTCGGACCAGTGCTGCCAAAGCGTCGTTGACTCGAACAGCACCGCCGCTGGAGCCGTCCTCGCCGGTCTCGGAATCGACCTCGGCGATATCACCGTCCCTGTTGGGCTTAGCTGCTCGGCCATCACCGTCGCCGGGAGCAATTGCGGTGGCATCACGACGCGCTGTGATGCGCCCGAGATTGCGTGGCGTAAGTTTGAATTTCCAATGGAGAGTACTGTGCTCATGTGTACTGTTAGAGGGTCTCATTGCGATTAACTGTATCCCTATCACTATTTGAGTAGTACCGGACTGTAGTTGAAGATATATCATATCTTGTTGTACTGGACTGCCATCGGATGATCAAATATTATACACTGAGGACCGTGAATGATTTAACAAGTATTCCACGAGTAGCTAATCGACAACAGAAACCCAACGCCTCATGCAACCTCCACATACTCCGTAGACCCCTTCTCATCCGACCTCTTACTTTCCGACTGTCCACCCACGACGCCGACGCCGGCATGTGCAGCCGCATCGTCGGCAATCTTCTCCGACGCACCCATCCCATCGAATATCGCCGCCGTCTCTTCCAGTGTGTGGTTCTTGGTCTCGACCAGATCTGCGTGGCTTGTCGTAAGGCAGTTTCATGAACAAAGCAGGAAGGAAGCACTTACAAAACCACAAAAACACACATTCACAGACCAACCACACACAATACACGACATAATACTTCCAACTCAACGCAGCGAGCGCTATGGGGTTGACGTATTGGTTGAAGATGAGGGCAATGGATATGGTTATATTGAAGACGTTGAATCCCTTGGCGCGGATGTTGTATGGTAGGATCTCGAGTGCATAGGTGACGATGAGGGGGGAGAAGGCAAGGCTGTAGGCCGACAGGTCACTCAACGCCGGGTTTTAAAAGAATAAGATAAACGCACTTGTATGCCGCCGAATAAAGGAATATAAACGCAATAACAGCATGCGCGGCGTTCGGATCCCCATTAATCGTGAAGCGCGCAAAAGAGACGGTCTGCATCGTGAAGAACAGCGTCATCAGGGCCGCGGAAGAAAGGAAGAGGAGTCGGCGCCCAAAGCGCTCCACTATCGAGGAGGTGGTGAGGCCGCAGATTAGACTCCAGATGCTTAAGATGCCGTTGAGTAGGAGCTGTGTTGTAAGCGTAAATGGGAGTGGGAGGCTTAAAGAGGAGGAAGCGCACCTGCGTCGTGGGGTTGGTGATCCCAATGTCGGAGAGAACCTTGTTGAGGTAGTACGACGCCAAGCCGTTACCGGACCACTGCGAGAAGAATGCAATGGCGATGATGATACGCAGACGTTTGAGGTTTCCCTTGCTTGAGATGAGGGATTTCCAGCCGATGTTGGCTACAACTGGGAGGCAGGGTCAACTCAAGTTTTACTCAGAGAATGCAGGGCTCACCGGAGCGGTCGTACTCCATCGCCGCTTTGATTTCCTCGAACTCGTACCGCACGAGGGGATCATTCCTTTCGAACCACATCAGCATAAACGACTACTGTCAAGATCCACAGAAGCATACTCGTCTCCATCGGCATGATAATACGCCAATGTCTTCAACGCCCTCTCCTCTTTGCCCTTCTTGACAAGGTAGCGCGGCGATTCCGGGACGAGGAGCACCAGGAGCACCTGAAATACCGAGGGCAAGGCCTGAAGTGCAGATGGCAGACGCCACGCCCATGTGCTTTGGATGTGGAAGCTCCCGAAAGTGGTCCACGCTGCCCTGGAAAACCGAGTCAACTGAGATAGTAGTTAGTCGAGATAGAAACCGACACGATCGACCCGGAGTTCCAGAGCGAGTTGTACACTGATGTGAGGGGTGCGCGGTATTTGGGATAAGAGAGCTCGGCGATGAGCATTGGGGCCGCGCTGGCTATGAAACCCAACAGTGGTCAGAGAGGGAGAAGGGAGAGCAGTCAGAACACCCACAGGTGAACGTGAGTCCAAAGCCGACGAGGAACCTGAGAGTATCATTCGTAATGAGATGGAGATTCAGAGAAGACGAGAGACCCTACCGAGCGCCGATGAACATCCCAACGGACTGAGACGCAGTTTGGATGACCGTAGCCAGCGACATAATGACCGCGCCAATGAACACAGTCGGTCTGCGCCCGATTCCATCACAGAGGTAAGGCGCGAAAGGGTATCCCGCCAACGATCCGATGTTCTAAAGGTGCAACTTGAGTCTCAAACACAATCGTGTAACGGCAGAGATGCCCACCTGAATGGCACCGAGTAACCCCAGCTTTCCCTTCGTCGGGAAATTGAAGTACCTTTCCCATTGGGGCAGGGATTGAAGGCCGTTGACCATGGACCCGTCGTATCCGTTCGCATAAGAGGTTATCAACCTGCATAAAGGCGGTTAGTGACATCGCGTAAAGCTACTACGCTCGTACAGCAAAACGATCCACCCATGAAGCGCCATGAGACTATGTTTTCAATGCAGTATCAGCGAGAGCAAGGAAGAACGTGTATAACCCCGCACCGTCGATTGTTGTACCACGTCCGGTTGGGATCCTCCAGAGCTGTCAATGCATTGGTGTTACTGCCCGGAGGGGCTTTCACAGAGGTTTCAGTCATTTCGGAAAAGGCGGGAGTGGAGAGCGCACGAGTCCCCAAGATATACTCTGGCGGGAGTCCGGTCGGGCATTCCGTGGGGTAGAAGCTTCGTTTTATTTTTGAGGACAATGTATCCGTGGTCAGTTGACCTTCTTGAGCGGCCCGTAAATAGATGAAAGGCGAGGTTGAACAGTGTATGAAACACTTTTCGTCTTGAGAAAAAAAAAACAAGAAAGGGGTGGTGGAGACGCGGCTCGAGGGAATTGGCCACGGTAGGAGATACGAACGGAAATAATTTAGACGCAGAAAGAAGATTGCGGCTATAGAGTGGTGTCCCCAGAGAAGAATAGTCGGTCTTCGAGAAATACATTCGACTGCCAGCATGATCAGAAGCGGGTGGCAGAGCGCCTTGATATCCCCTCATCCCGCCGGCACGTTTGACAACCGGATCGATTCGGGCGGGCAATCCACTGGTGGGATAAGGCGATGTCACTGTGGACCGAGCGCACAGCGCAGGGGAATCCGCCGCAGGGTGTGAGTCAGAAGCAACAAGCGCTGGCGCGATTGCGCAATGTGATTGATCCGTTCTTCCGGATCATTCCGTGATCTCAACTTTGCTCCTTCGGGAATTCCCTTCCTCGTCTCTCCGTTGCTTCTTACATTCATCTAGCGCTCGATGCGCAGTGCCAGAAGGATTCCACACGAGACGATTGAACAGAATATCACCAAGGTCCACGCCCTTGGCCTTCTTGCCTCCCATATCACATTACAATCCATGGTACTTACATATGTACGTATAGCGTCGGGTCGTAGTCCTGGAAATTAATGCGTCAGTCATCTGGTGAGCAGACGACTATTTTTTCCAGGCCCGTTCCATCGGTCTGAAATCCCCAAAGAGAATTTCATCGCTCCACAGACCCGCAGCCTATCTATTAATCGCGCCAGATGCTTGCTTCCAGGCTTCTTTGCCCAAAGACTACATGTCCGAGGTTGCTTGTCATTGAGAGCGGAGTCACCCTGTTATTGGCATTGGAAAATACTCGAACAAAAAATCCCTCTGTAGTTCAAGCCCTCCAGCAAGCCTCAAACATGTTCTCCAAGCTCCGCAACGCCGCCAACTACGGTCAACTTCAGAGGAGTTTATTGAGGAAGAGGAAACCGTGGAAGGCGAGCTCACTCACCGCTCCGCCGGCGGAGTTCATCGACGGCCTGCAGCGTAGTGAGCGAGGGGTGGCCGACCGTGGCCTCGCTATAGATCCCCGCACTTAACAGGTGGTCTGGGCGGTGGATCAGTGAGCTCTACAGCCGCCTAGGGAAGGACGCCGACAAACTTACCTGGGGAAAGGTAAGAAAGAAAGAAACCTCCGTTCATGTAGCGACATTGGGACGGCTTTATATACACGTTTCCAAGCGGCCTCGTGTGTCCATCCTTGGACACGTCAGCGTATTTGTGTGTAGGCGCCCGGGAAACCCTTGACACGGATCCATCTTTCCTTATGGCCTGTCCACCAGTAAGTGCATAGTTGGCCCCGGTTGGGCACATCGGGCGCGGGGATCATTTCGCTTTCGACTCTGGATTTCTGGTTCACGAGACGCCTCCAGGTCAGCATTATTCGGTGCCTACACATTTTAAAAAAACAACCGGCGTACATAGCTCCACGAAGCCGAAGTTTGGATGCGTCTTCTCAGCCGACTGTCAACAGTTGGGAGCATCAAAGACACAATGCCGCTCGAGGGCCTGAGCGGAGCAACGAAAATATGCAAGAGGCTTTGATGAATCAACAACAGGTGTTTCGTTGAACACTCTCGGGAAAGGCGTCGCCGAGGTGGTGAGTCCAATTTGGTTGCTATTACTAGTGCGATCAGTCATCACGGAGGCATAACCACACGACACCCAGGTTCAATGTCAATATATTTTCGTTTGTATCTGAAACCTCACGCTCTTCTCGATCATTTCCTCTGTCAGTTAGAAGCGGAAGAAGCTGAGTCACTCGCGTCTTCCCGAGGAGACGACTGAAAAAACAGCGCTCTTTGACCTCCGTATCTCGTTCAGGCGATGTACATATACCTGATATCTCGACGTCGTATGCGCAGCGCACCTTCTCAATCTCGGAGTCCCGTTCAAGAGCAAGAACTCGCTGGAGCTCCACATGTCTCGGCAGGGCATCATTTAGGTGTCATCTTGTTTGTTCCCCGCCATGTTGTATTCACAAGCACTCCACCTGCCGTGGAGGAAGAGGGGCTCAGTCCAATGGGGAGTGCCGGCCTATACTTATGCCGGCGCCGTTGATCGTCTACTTGAATTGCTGATACGATCAGACTTTCCTCCGGCGCAAAAACCGGGACGTGGTCGATGATCCACAGGCCTCAATACTCTGGATACAGTTTGTGTGTGGGAATGGCCGGGATGAACATTAAACTACGAAGGTGTTTCTCTGTATGAGCTGCGAGATTGCCGCCCTCCTCGGCTGCTCGGCACTCCGATCACCTTTGTGTATTTTGTGTTGGCATTGTGGCTGACTTGGGACTCTGGAGCAGGGACGGGGACTTGCTCATTGCGATAAATTGTGTCGAGATCTCGTTGTGAGGAACGCATCCGTGCCACAATATCAATTGTGGTGATTGCCAGTGGAGAGTGTCATCAGGTACTGGCCATACCGTTATTCTTTTGCTTGAATCTCGAGACCGTGCAGCGGCCGGTCGTTGAATGTACAAATTTCTTGCTCGTCCTTCACAATTTGAATGCAAACTGACAAATGAGTAGTGATGTTCAGGGCCGGGCCGGGCAAGCCCGAGCCCGAGACCAGGGCCCGGGTCCAAGCCCGGGCTTGTAGAGCAAAAACTGTGAAATGTGCGAGAAAGTGGATTGAATCAGGTACCACATGCGAGCTATACATCTACCAGTGAAAATTCGTAGTTATCGGGGTCGTCATCCACGAGAATATCCCAACTGCTTGGCTGCGCGGGTGCACTCTTCTCCAACTCGTCTTCCCTCTCCTCCACCTCCGGTTCAAACACTACAATGAGGCAGATGTGCCGTTGCCGAGATCCGGCATAACAGCCATCATTGATATATTACCCAATTTGGCATGTTTGCGCACAAACAAAGATCTTGTCCACAACCATCATCTGGATTGCTGAAGCGTCGCCCTCGGTGATGACCTCGACTTGCGAGGATCTCCGGTTCTCTGATCTCACTCAAGACGGATGTTCCACGTGCCAGGCAGCGCCCTCGTCGCAAGCCGATCCCCGATGATGCCGATGCCCACCGAATCACCGATATGCTCGCGATAACGTTCCCACAGCCGGAGACCCGGCCCACGCCGCACGGTGGACGGATGCCCAATCGCCCTCTTACCTGACTCTCGCTTCTTGGATGGACCGCCATACCCACGGAGTTCCCCATCGTCGCTGGTGTTTGCTACCTTCTGCGTCCAGCGCTCCTTCATCTTTCCTCTGCCTCGCCGCTATCGCTGGAAGAATACGAATCCCCACCATGGAGAACTGCACTTCTCATGCGAACGAACTGCACTGACGTCTGGTGGATGATTGTGCTCTCCCTGATCTGATGTGATCATGGCCATCGCACATCAGATTCAAGATGTGATGCGGACGCCGGCGGCACCTATTACTTAGTCATAGTATTATCTGGGCTGGGGTCCACTTCACCTGTACATGTCGAACGCATGCAGATCAACGGCAGGCACCAACCGCCGCCGCGTCAGGCGGCGACCGCAGCTATCAAAAGGCCATGCAAATAAATCAATATTCCGACTGTTGACGTTGCCCGGTTCCGGACTCCCACGGGCATAGGCATACACAAGGCATACATGTTGAATTAATTCCCGCCAATCAGCAGCCGATTTCTAATGATCTCCGTGAAGAAGAGAAGGCTTCTCAAAGGCTTCTGAACAATGTGCGAACTCGCATGCATAAAGAAATTTCGAACATTCGACGCCGCGGATCCGGATTTCAGAATCACATTCGTCGACTCGACGCTTCGAATGATTGATACCCGTCATTGTCATTGTACAGGATGCCAGCTATTAGGGGGCGTTGACAATTCCCGTCTCTTCAAAACGCCGCCACCCCCAATACATTCTGTCGACACCTGTTCCGAACTCGTTGTCCGGGTCGCTGTTGGCTGGCAATACAAAACCAGACACGTGAAATGTTCCGAACAGCAGCCGTTCAACATCCTCCTGCTCTATCGGATATCCTCTGGAAATTCTCGTCACCGAGGGACCACGCACCGCAGCACGAGGAGGCTCGGAATTCCTGGTGGACATGAGTCCGACTCGTGTGCAGGGACTAGCCGGGTTGTTACCGAGGCTGCCGATGTCGTTGAAGTGCGGCGGCGGATTTAGTGTCTGATTTTGATCAATCGTACCATATAAAGTGCTAACGATCGGTATTTAGATACCCCGCCCTCTCTTCTCTCTTTACTTCCCCTTCCCCACAATCCCGGGGCGCGTTCGGACGACGACTTTGACTCGAGTTGTTGGTTGACTTTGGACTCGGTGTGGGTGCGCTCTGGAACCGTGGTACCGATGTTGACTCTCATTTGTCTCTGTAGGCGCACGTCTCAGTCGCGTTGGCACCGCCGGATATCTACCAGTCGCAATGGCTGTCATACCCCAGGAGCTTATCGACGTCGTGCTTTCGAATTTGGACCCAGTTCAAGACAGAGACTCGCTCAAATGTATCGCACTCTCCGCATACAACCTGGCCGTGCCAGCCCAACGCACGCTCTTCCGCTCGCTCTCCCTCCACGCTGGAAGCAAACGCGAGACTTCTACCTTCGAACGCGCATTGACTCTATTCACCCAATCCCCACACCTGACCCCGTACGTCCGCGACCTCGACATCGGCATGCCCTGGCCAGAACAACAAGCCTTCCTCTCTCGTATTCTCCCCCTCGTCACCCGCGTCCGGCGTTTCGTCATCCAGGGCTGCGGCGTTCCGTGGCGAATGCTCTCGCCTGCCCTGCAAACCGCGTTGTATGATTTCACATCTCGCCCCGCACTCCAGAAGCTTCACCTGATCTTCATCTCGGGTATCCCGGCCTCATTTATCTCGCTAGCAGCGCGTAGGGTCCCCGTGTTGAGCATGCAGGATCTAGTCGTTGCGCCTGACCCGGATGATTTCCAGCTTCACTGCTGCGAGGTGGAGGAGAGGCCGCCGAAGCTCACGGATCTTACGCTGTCGTTATATTT
The DNA here is from genome assembly GCA_029378245.1 of Roridomyces roridus. Taxonomy (NCBI): domain Eukaryota; kingdom Fungi; phylum Basidiomycota; class Agaricomycetes; order Agaricales; family Mycenaceae; genus Roridomyces; species Roridomyces roridus. The sequence continues at coordinate 298,550 of JARKIF010000035.1, read as the reverse complement.
CAAGAATCCGTGGGATACGCTCCGCGAGCTAGGGCTTACGCCGACCATTGAACGCCTTGCGTTGGACATGGATGACAGCGATGATGTGTTGGATGCTATCACTGCCGTCGCGCCGACGATCAGACACTTGGAACTCACGAGTATCGGTGCGTCTTTCTCTACGTATTTTTTCAAGCAACTAACGACATCACAGCGCAACTAACCCCCCGCCCCCTCCCACTCTCCACACCCCTCGCCCTCCCGACCATGCCCAACCTAACATCCCTCTCCATCTGCCTCCCACCGGAATTCAATAGCCTCATCTCACCCTCCCGTCTCTCAGCCCTCATGGCGAACCTCTCAGTCGCACAAAGCCCCTTTCTGCGCGAACTCACAATCTCCATCGCCTGGCCTGTGTCCGCACGCAGTGCGGTCGGGCTGCCTATGGCGATTGCTGAGAATTCATTGGGGCAGGAGGACATGAGGCGGCTTTTAGGGAAAGGGAATGCCGAGGTGCTCGGGGCTTTGGATGTGTTTTTGAGTTCTAGCTCCTCCTCGGCCTCGGGGGCGAGTTCGTCGGTTCACTGCACCTGGGACCTCCTATGCGACTCCGGCGTCTCATCTACCCCCACTTCTCCGTCCAGCCCGACATCCCCGTGCACCTCCGCACAAAAAATATCTCGGACTCGGGAGCCCGACGGCTGTGGCGGGTATCACGCCCGCGTGTTTACGTTGTTCAAGAACACGATTGAGGGGTGTATGCCCAAGACGAGGGCGAGGGGAAAGTTGGAGGTGAGGAGGTCGGTGAGGAGGGGGTATTTGGAGGGTTTGGCGTAGAGGGTAGAGCGGGCGACGCGGATGGGCTGGATATGTATTTCTTAGATTCGTGTGTGTGTAACTTTGATATGTATTCTCATGAGGCAGTGGGACGGAGGGAAAAATTATCTCATGTGCGCTATGGGATAGCCCAAGCCCGAGTCGAACGGGATATCTGCATTAATTACTTACATAACCTCGGTCCCACTGCAGGTTTCGCAGAGGCGCGCCGGGCGCAACTTGAGCTCACCAATCCCAAGATATCATAGGCTCGATTGGTGCTTTTTTTATGTGCATGCGTTTCACTCACATTCAATGTCCTTCGGGGCGATAATCTCGACGGGACTTGGTATAGAGTCAATTCAAAAAATTGCCAAACATGGAACGACACGTAGTTGCTCACCCCCGAGTCGAACGGGGATCTGCTGGAATTATTTGGACGCCGCCACCATATTTTTCGCAGAGGCGCGCCGCGCGCAACTTGAGCTCTGGAATTACTTGTTGGATTGTGGCCCAACTATATCGAAAAGCTGAGTGCGCCTCCGCCGCCGGGAAGAAAGCAAAAAGCACTTGAGAGACGAAAGTAAGAGCTCAAGCCCGAGTCGAACGGGGACATCTGCATGATTTCGAGCAAGCCGCAGATCAATTCGGCGTGACTCTCAGATCCGTGCTGGGCGAAACGAACACTCTCAATGGCCATTTCATTTGTGCTCTCCGATTCACAACTGAATGAGAACCTCGAGTCACCAAGCTTTCTTGGACTAGGAGATATCTTCTCCCACGGTTTACAGCTGTTCCACAATTTCATGAGAAAAGTCACTTTTTTTGAGCGCTAGCCGAACGTGATCCAGTTTTTGATTACTGATAAGCCGCACCTTTTTTGTGCAGTGCTCCGGACAGACACCTGTAGCCGAGGACTGCCGAGGCAGCGCCTGACGGTGCCGTCTTGGCGTGGTCGCCACAGCACCACAGCCGACGCTTCCCCGGGAGCAAATACTATATAAGGTGCACCTTATCACTGAATCAAAAATTTGATCAAGCTCGGCTAGCGCACAAAAAAACGGACTTTTGTCAAGAAATAGTGGAACAGCTGTAAATCATTCATTGACGTGTACGCATATATATATCATTACTGGTGTTTGACTGGTGTACGCAGATAGCAATTGCAACCGAAATTCAGCATCAGCTCCTGGCCTCTCATTCTTTCAGGGGCAGCTTGTTCCGGCTGTAGTCCCAGCATTAGCGAGCTGTAGTCCCAGCATTAGCGAAAAAGCGAAATTCAGATGGCAGGACTTGGCGGGAACACGTACGGCCGGCGACGACGGTGAAGGACGGTGTTTTGGCTGTGTTGCCAGTGGAGTCGGTGACCTCGGCCGTCAGAATTTTTCCTGAATTGGTTTAGGATGTAAGCATATGAAGCAAGCGCATAACGGGGGAGCGTACCCAGTGTGAGCTCGCAGGGGATAGTCAGGCTAATAATCCTGCCATCCACGTCGTGAAAGAATATAGGTTCCAACTCGGGTATTGGCTCTGCAACGCTGCTCGATGGGTTGAGATGACAAGTATGAATAGCGTGCAATGGATCCGGATACTCACGTACCATCGAAGAACACTGCATTTCACTCAGCAGACGATAGGGATCGGCACGGGTAAGCCCGCGGGTATCTGGGGGTCTACCCGTACCCGTACCCGCAGTGGCTGTGTACCCGCGGGTTGGTGGCCGAGATGGTGGCAGTTGAGTGCCGAAGGGAATTTTTGTGGTTGAATTCGATTTAATTTGTAGGATTTGATGTGCAACGGGGTGAATTGAACTTGCTTACGGTTCGAAAACACCCTCTCCTGGAGTCGACACGGCAATGGCGGCTTACCCGTGGGTCACGGGTACCAAGGTCGTCTACCCGTACCCGTACCCGTGCCGATGCCTAGCAGACGATAGATGTTGAATTGATGCCACGAGCGCGCGACTCAAAATGCACGCACAATGAAACGAGAAGTTTGTGGCGCGGATAGACTGGAAGGTTGCAAGGGGCGAGACAGAGGATCGGTCTGTCAGGTTGACGCTGCTCGATGGATTGGGTGATAAATTTGTTTAGCGTGCGATACACTGACCTGACAGCGTAGGGCGCTGTATTCTTGTTTAGCAAATGATAGATGGCACGAGTGCGCACGTACAGGTTCCACCACCCCAGATCAAGTTCACCGTTTGGCCTAGGGCTGTGCATTGCGGACATTCATTTTATTGACTGCCGTAATCAGAACCGGGCAGTACTTACACACATTACCGTTACTTCAAAATCATGGGATCAGCTTCAATTTGCGGGGGAACAATAGCTAGGCGCACGCAGACGTTGTGATGCGGAGCGGCGCCGCGGTGGGTGATGCCGCCACAGAAAGCACCAGGGCAGAGAGGAGGAAGTTCAGCTTGAAGGTGAAGGGAGCCATGAAGTTGCAGCTTACTAGTAGCTAGGACTTGGCTGCTTTTATACTAGTGGTCAAGTATAGCACAAATTAAGCCTGAAGTGCGATATTACACTGTAAACTGCGCAGCGTCGATTCGCCCGAAATCACCAGATGGCGTGGATAAAATTTCAATCAGAGAGGATCCATTTCCGCCTAACTCCTGCGCGGGTATGGGTAGATTCGCACTCTGCGGTCATTGGGCTCCGTAAAATTTGGTGAGCAAACCAATCTTTTGGCGTAGAGTGGGCAGCGGCATGGGGGAACGGGGGGTCCAGTGGATACGTATTTATTCGGTTCGTGTGTGTACTACTTACATTTATAACTTCTATATGTATGTGCTCTCTGAAACTTGGGTTGCCATTGAATGTGTGCGTGATGGAAGAAAAATGAGTAGGTGGGCGCCAGCCAATAGCTCAAGCCCGGGTCGAACGGGGACATCTGGATGATTTAGAGCAAGCCGCAGATCAATTCGGCGTGACTCTCAGAGGCACGCCGTGTGCAACGTGAGCTCAGCATTCTCAAGATGAAGCATGGATTTCAGACTAGAGAGATATTCTCAGACTCTCAATCACTGTCCGAGTTACCGGATTTCAGCTGGATGAGATCTTTGGTCACCAATTACCATACAGAACTCGAGCTTCCATGGACTAGAAGGTATTTTCTCCCACGGTTTAAATCATTCAGGCTAAAACTATATACCAATACTGGCACAGGTGGGCAGTTCCAACCAAAATGCAGCATCGGCGATGCGGTACAAAGTTCCAGTGTTCTCACGGGTTGAGGCAGCTCGCTGAGCCTGTAGTCCCAGAATGAGCGGAAATTGAGTGTCATCAAAGGAATCGGCGGGGAGGACGTTGTGGAGTGGCTGGCAGCCTCTCCCTGTCATTCGGGGGTATTCGGAGGTATCAGTGGTATTTAGGGCTTGTCGTAGCTTAGTCAGCATACATTGGGTCTTTCTGCCTTCACCCCACCGCTGCGAGTCCCTCCGACTCATCTCCCGACCCCTCCAACGTACCGCCGGGGACAACGTTGAATGGCCCTGCTGTGGCCGTCTGGGTGGGGGGCACTGGAGTCCGTGACCTGGGCCGTGAACTTTGTTCCTGAATATTAATGAATCGGTTAGGGATCGGTTAGGGCACAAGTGTATGAAGTAAACACATATCGGGCAAGCGCACCAATGGGAACTTGAAGGAGGTTTGCGTCTGCCCCACGGTCGAAGATAGTGAGCTCAAGGATGGCACCTTGTTCCGGGAACATGCTGCGCGATAGGTTGGATGATAAGTTTGAAGAACGTGGTATATATTACTCGCCTAACATCTAGACGATAGGGCGCTGTATTTTCATTTAGCAGACGGTGGATGCCACAGGTGCGCACATACAGGTTCCACCAGTCCAGGCAAACTGCGCCGTCTGGTTCTGGCCTGTGCATCGCGGCCGTTCATTTTATTGGCTGGTTTAGTCGGAACGGGCGGTAGTTACACACAGTGCCGTTACTGAGTCAAATGCATAGGATCAGCCTTCAAATTGCGAGAAAAATAGCTAGGCCTACGGAAACACCGTGAAGTGGAGCAGACCCGCGGTGGGCGTCGTGATTTGGCGCGGCTCCGCGGTGGACGATGTCACCGCAGAAATTACAAGGGCGGAGAGCAGGAAGTTTAGCCTGAAGTTGAATAGAGCCATGAAGTTGCAGCTTACTAGTAGCTAGGACTTGGCTGCTTTTATGCCTATCTCGAGGGATTTTGTGTGGCCAAGTCTAGCCCAAGTCACACTTGAAACCTAGTGCGATATCGCGCATACTCCAAGCTCCGTAGCGTCGATGTCGCCCGAAATCGCCAAGTCCTGTGGATCAATCAGACAAGATTCATTTCCGGCTTACTGCTACGTGCGTAGGTTCGCACTCCGCGGTCATTGAACTCCGTCAAATTGGGCAAGCAAACCAATCTCCCAACCGAGAACGGACTATGTAAACAATAAGCAAATTTCCAGATTGCAAGGTAAGTAGATGATCGACTGAGCGAATAGATGAATGAATGCTATATGATAAAGCGGGTATCGAAATGTGCGAGGTATATACAGCACTGTAAGTATGCGTGAAATAGCTAATGAAGGAGAGTACTTTTTGCGTGGACATGAACATGCATGCAGGACAAAGCAGCGACAAAGAGAGAAGAGAAAGAACGGACGCAGAACCACAACCCTGCCTAAGAGACCCCCAGAGAATATATACTGGCCGGCGCGGGCGAGAAGAATCACCTCACTCCTCCCGCATCCACCAAGCCCCAGAAACCATCCTCACACACTCAAGCTCCGCACAATGTCTCCGCCACGCGCCAACGAGCGCCGCATCGCTGCTCGACAACACACCAGTCCCTTCATCATCATCATCATCGCTCTCCCCTTCCCCCTCGAACCGTAGACTCGAATCCACCTCGGCTGCTGCAGATTCCCCAACGAGGTCCTCGTCAAATCCAGCCAGGCATCCCCAACATCAGCCCCATCCATCCCACTCCCACGTCCATCCGTCGTCTTCCGCAGGTTTCGGTGGAGGCGCGATAACAGGGGATGACAAGTACGCGGGATTTCGACCGCCAGCGAGACCTGGCGGTACAGCTAGCGTCGACTGCGGCGAAGCAGGTGGTGAAGGCGACGGTGACGGGCTGTGTGGTATCTTGACCGAAGGCGGAGCGCGCGATATAACAGAACTCGGCCGCGATGACGACGTGAGGAAGCCGGGCGTAGCTGGAGGGGAGGGAAAGAAGAACGACGGAGAGCGTGGGGAAGGAGGCTGTGAGCCGGGAACTGAAATTGGTCTGGGCGGCCGGCTGAGGAGAAGTTTGCGCAGGGTAGGGTATCGCGGGAGGACGGTAGACATGATCTTTCGCAGCTGCAAAGAATGAGTGATGAAGGATAGACCAAACAAGAAACACACCTCAGCAACGCGTACCGCGCTCCGGACCTCTAGAACCTCAATGCCAACGGAAGGACCACTCTTCTCAGCCTCCTGCTCCTCCCTCGGATCCGTCCTCCCTCTCCCCGGCCACGACGAAGGCGGCGTCTTCACCTGGAAGCTCTTCTCAATGGGCGGCAACGGCGGCACCACAGGCACCTCCGCAAGCCCCGACCCCAGCGTCCTCAACACCTTCTCCAACGTCCTCCTATCCACGCGCGATCCAAACACCAGATGCAGCGCAAGCCCATCAGCCGACGGCGCAGCACTCGGCACCGCCACATCAGTCCTGGATCCAGAGCCATTGGAATGACCCAGTTTCTCAGCACGCACCCCGCGCGCGAGCACTCCCCCAACTGCTCGCCAACACGCGCAGCCACCAGCCGCCGACGCCCCGCCTTCGTACAACGGCTTGCAGCACCGCGATGCGAAGCACTCGAAGGGGATGTGGGCTCCCTACTCCCACCGCGCTGCGTTTCCTTTCTGGCCCTGAAACCACCCGCGCCACTGGAGCTGCAGGGGCATGCAAAAACACCGCACGTGCCCTGGTAGGCGTCACCACCGTTGCCATCTCCACCAAAGCGGCGTCCTCCTCCTCAGTCCGAATGCACGTACTTTGGCGGTGGCTTGCGTGGAATCCGACGAGGAGGCGTTGACTTGGTCGGGCTACTGGTGATTATCGTCGTCGTCGTCATAGCTGGAATGGATGCCGGCGTAACAGCCCTGCCCTGCTGCCCCTCCCCTCCCTCGACCATCGACAACCTCCTCTCCTCCCTCTGCTGCTCCAAATTCAAAAACTCCCCCGCCATCGCCTCCACCTCGGCATTATGGCTCCTCACTCGATGCCACCCAGGGAGGTGCAATCCCTTCTTCTCTTTCTCTTTGGGATCCGGGGCGAGGAGGGCGAGCGACGCTGGGGAGAGGGATTTCGGCGTTGTCGATGGGGCTGCATCCGCCTTCGTAACAGGCGATGGTGGGGCTGATTCAGATGCCACAGGCGTGGAGAGAGGCGTATCAGCAGGCGCCCCTGCTATCCTTTCGAGGAGGACGATAGCCAAAGCGGGCGGGGCGTGCAAATGCGTCAGCCTTGGAAGAAATGATGTATTTCCTGGGCTTGTATCTTCGAGGATACAATCGTCCGAGGCGCTGTTGGTATTACCCCCGATGACCGCAAGTCGCTCGAGGGTCTGATGTCCCTGCGAGGAATGCGAGGAGCGCGGGCATATCGAGCTGAAGGTGGAGGAGGGGTAGAAGGAGCTTGAATGGTGCGCTGAACGGGGAGGTAGGGTAGATGGTGAGACTGCGCAGCGACGGCAGGTTAATCTACGAAGAATCAGCTCTGCAAGAAGAGTGAGAGCAGATAAACGCACCTCGTACGCCCCGGACCAAGGGGGCCACCCCTCACATACCACGCCCTCCACACACGCCGCGACATGCGTAACCCTCATCAGCCACCTACCCACCTCTCGACCCTCCATCGCCCCGTCGTCCATACCAGACCGCAGATCCACTACGCGCCATACAGCTTGGCAGACATTCCGACAGGTCCCAGCCGCCTTCACCGCATCCTTCTGGGTACATATGCCGGACGACATCGACGCCATATTGAAGCAGGTAGTACCGGCGCTGGTGGGCGAGGAGGCTCAGGCAAGCGGAGGAGTGTGTGAAGGAGCGTCGACGCAGGCGAGGACACTGCTCGTACGCGTGGAGTCCCATTGGCGTTGGCGTTGGAAGCGTATCTCGTCCATGGAGTGACGTAGCGCTCAGCCTCAGCCTCCCCGCCCAGTGAGTCTGATGCCGGGAAGGATTGCAGCGCCGCAGCCTGGCCCAGCCCGTCATGGTAGCCTGAATATCGTCTTCCTCCCCGTCCTCCTCCTCCTCCGATGTGATGGAGAGTACAGAGGTAGACGCGCCAGGCGAGTCGTACGGGAACTTGGGATTCAGCCTCGAAAGGTCGGGCTCGGGCTCTGGGGATGGCGAGGGTGAGAGCGAGCGCAGAGACGCAGCGGGTCCAAGGCCTGACGGGCGTCGAATGTCATCCTCAGAGTCGTCCTCTGCATCAGACGGCGTCGGCGAGCGTGGTTTCGGCGGCTGAGGCTTCGACTTGCTCTTCTTGGTCTTCTTCTTGAGTGAGGATTTGGTGGATTTACTGCGGGAAGAGGTGGTGCTGGCGTCCATGTCCTCCTTGTTGCTCTTCGGAGAGAAGCGCGTATGTCGGGAGTGGAGGAAGCGGCGTTGTAGCGTTGGCTTCTTAACGAGCCTGCGACATGGAAGAGTTAGTTACAGGCGGCATGGACGCAGGGATAATGGAAGCGGTGGGGTACAGCGAATAACGAATGACGAAAGAAGGCGGCATGGACGCAGGGACAATGGAAGCGATAGTGGCAAAAGAAGGATGGATATGGCAAGATGAATGGACGATGGCGATCAAGATAGAACAAAAAAGCAGGGACACACCGTTTTTCGCAGGCGGATTAGACCCCGTCGACGAGCTCGAGCTGCTCCGAAACAGCAGAGACGACATCCGCCTCATCAGCCCACTACCATCCTTCTCGTCCGAATCCTTGCGTGCCCGCTTCACAGCCGTGCGAGGAATGGTCCGCATCGTCGCACGCTGAAGACCAGTTGGGAGCGGTGGCACGTCGTCCTCCTCGTCTGGTTTCGGAGCCTCATCGTTGGAGGACAGCAGGGACGCCGTGAGAGCAGCCAGCGAACGACGACGGCGGAGCATCTCTCGAATCGGATTCTTCCCACGTGGGCGCGTGCAGGGAACCCCTAGGAAACGCGGTCACCAGCAACTCCTCCTTTAGAGAGGAGACTTGGACGAAAAAAGGGAGGGAAGGATTATGTAGAACTGCTCCCGCGACCGAGAGTTCGGAGAATCGACACCACTATCTCTATGGAGACGAGTGGTGGGACGGGAATTCAATTATGCGTTTTCACTGTTTCACACGCGTGTTGGGTGTCTGTCGTATGTACAACAGTCGCTGTATGTGGCTTTGAGCGTGGGCCTGGTGGGAGAAATACGAGCAAAAGACGACCTGAGGACCCTCCGGAACTGAGATGTACTGCCGGCTCCACAGAAGACACGCGTTCCATCATCTGTTACGAGCTAACCCAGTCGGATCTGGGCCACGGACTCGGCATGGGAGTTCAGGCCTGAGGATGAAGGGAGGATGGAGGAGGATGAACGTAAGAGGCAAGGGGCACATGCGCTTCTTGTTCGGTCCTGAGCTCGACAGGCCATCACATCCGATCACTCAGGGGTTGGTCAGTTGTTCAACTTGCAAGTTCCGAGTCGTTGAAGCACTGCTGCAATTTCATCGAGCTCCCTGACCTGCAAAATCGACATTAAACCTGGAAAAACCCCATGTTCACTTGATACCCGCCCGTTCGATTCGGACGTCGGTACCATCGCTCGTCTCCGACACGCAATTTTGATTTTTTAGGCACAGAGATCACTCGGGGAGAAAGTTTCAAGTCACTGGATTCCATTGAGGTGTTGCTTGATCTGTGCCATAACAAGATTCGACTGTGGGTCACTGAGCTCAGGCACCCTGAGGCTGTCTCGGGACTCTCGGCATCATGTGGGGAAGGCGAATTACAATTCTTAAAGGCTAAGGTTAACAGGTGTACATCCAATATTAACGAGACCACCCTGTGGACGTGAAGAATCAACGGCTACGAGCTCGCAGGACGGAAACTCACGAGTTGTGTGCTAGTGCAACACACAGGACTAGTTGAACATTGAGAATTCGTGGTTGATACCGGGACACAGTTCAGACCGCTGGATACAAATGATATCAACATCCAGCACGCGGTGAAAATACACCGAGAACGCACACGAGGCCAGTGACATCCCCCACGACAATTCCGGGGAGTCCCAAGATACGGGATACAGTTGGCTGAGACGTGGAATCAGTGCAGGTCAGCCAGGCAAGGGAGCCTTGAGACGAACGTCGCTGATACTCTCAACAGTACCGCAGCACTGGACAGGACCAGTGGAGCAGAGCCCCGCCCTAGAGCGACGATGAGCGAACAAGGTTTTATGAGTATATCGGGACCCACGACTGAGGTATGGCCAGAGTACTCGCAAGACAGGATGCAAGGAAGACAGCGCGTCCGAGGTGAGAGAGCATGGCTTGAAACGGGGGCGAAAGGATACGTCTCAAAGAGGACCGAGGTCGCTTTTAAGCCGCTTCTGTGCTCTTATTCGGGGCGGAGATGTTGAGGATTTGCAATGCCAGGGCCCTGCCAGACCTTTCATTTCACCTCTCACGCACTGGGTCCAGGGTAGAACTCAAGCGATTAAGCCATTCTCCGTGCAGGTGAAACTAGAAAGGAGCCCGAGGTCCATGTGTGAGTGGACTAGCATGCGATAGCTTGGCGGATCCGAAATCGCAGGCATGCCTCTCATTGTGAACCGAACAACTGAATGAGCGATCATATGTACACAGTGCTCCCAGAATCGTGTAGAGAAGGCGGATTAAGTATCCAGCGCAATCTGTACACAACCTATGCTGGCGAGGCTCTGGGGAGTGATTTAAGGTTGACCACACAGTCCTGGCAAGGTGAAAATTCACACTGCTGTTGTCTTTGCAGCACGCAGTAACGCCTGAACAATCACCGCTGCGGCCCACACCCACAATCGAGATCGGAGAACAGGTCAAACCTCTGCAATTCATATCAGCGCGATTCTGATTCACCGGCTGGTACGCAGAGAAAAACGAATGTCCGCGATGGGAACGCACGCAAGGCCAGGGACATCCCCCACGAGAATTCCGAGGAATCCCAAGACAATGGATACAGTTGGCTGGATGTGCAATTAGTATTAATACATCTCAGGCAAGGGAAGCTTCGGGCGAACATTGTTTACACTCTCGAGGCTATTGCAGCACTAAAGATCACCAGTAGAGCAGGTATTCCCCGAGCCGGTGCTAGAGCAACGATGAGTCGAAGAGGTGAGCATTCAGATAGAAACAAGACACACGACTGAGGCAGAGCAAGAGTACCCGCGAGACAGGATGCAAGAAGGACAGCGCGTCCGAGACGATGGAGCATTCATATTGCTCGCAAGTGGGCGAAAGGATAGCATTCATCGAAGGCGACCGAGGCTGCTTTTAAGCCGTCTCTGCTGGTCCCCGTTAGGCGATTACGTCGGGGTGAGACCGATGGCCGATCCACGCACCTTCCGAGGATGAAGTGCGGTCCATTCACGTAGGGCTCAGTCCTTTTTCGGTGCACATGACACTAGAAAGGAGGCTAGATGACGGATTGTAAGGCGAGGTGTCGCACGGGCTAGAAATGAAGTGCGAACCAATTCGAGACATGGAACAAGGCGGGGTTCGAACGATTCTGATTAGAAGGAGAGCGGTACGCGAGACGCGCGATGAAGATCCGGCGCTCCAAAAGCGAAGGAATCGGTTGACACCAAGTTGACGCGGAGATGGATCGCACACGCCGGCTGGGATGGGGAAGATACTTTCTAGTGCAGCGCAGGTAACATGGCCCACTGCAACCCCACACTGACAGCTGAGACGAGGTTGGGACGCGCGGACGCCGCGGTGTCGTATTCAAGGGAGAGGCACGCGACTTTATATTTGGTGGCAAGACAACAGGCATGATGGATAGGTTGTGTGTTGCGCCGGTCGTTGGAGGAACAGTGGTGTGAGACCAAGCGTAAGGCAGAGTCCAGGGGGTCACCCGCACCTTGAATTGAATGTAAGCTTCAAAAAATAGTTTGTGTCGTCGCAAAGTCGTGGAGAGTGGCCACCGGGCATCATCGCCTGAATCTCTCTGCGGCGTGCGCAGGAATATTTGGGGCATGGAAAACGGTGCGGCGAGGACCCGGAATGATGATACTGCCGTCCGGAAACCACAAGTCGTCGACGCGGGCTCTGAAATCTTCAGCTGGGGAGTCCATACTGTGTTGATGAGAAGATGGTTAAGAACAAAAGAGAATGTTTGGGCGACAAACAACTTGACATCTTTGATGCCGACTGTTCGCCGGCATCAAGCCGGCTCTATTTGTAGCAGTACTAGCACCCAGAGCCTTCAAGCTTCAAAGCTTCATTCTGCAAGCAGTTCCGCCTGGATCTCAGAATCGCTCAGCAGCAGTCTGCGGTTACTTAGTCTTTAAAACGTTGATTACTTGTTCTTGTTTGAAGGACTTCAAATAGTCTACTTACTACTTAGTTCACCGACCTCCCTGGCGGCGGCCGTCGCCTGCCCCGCATCCTCGATCGAGTTCGAGTAACCATTAATCATTCAACCTGGAAAATTCCCATGTTCAAGTTGACATGAGATATACCCGCCGTTCGAGAATCGATTGTGATGTCGGTGCCGTGGCCCATCGTTCATGTCCAAGCCTTCTATGTAATTTTTACGCATCAAGGCGAGCGACTCGGAGGGAGGGGACAAGATTGGGACAATATTATAGAAAGTCATTGGATTCCAGCGAACCGTTGCTGAATCGAGGCCAGCGTACAAACATTAAATTAAGCCTGTTTACACATCAAGCCAGACAGTTACAAGACTCGGCGAGAGTCAGCAGACTCGATAGCACAGGCCTCCAGAAAATATGCAGGGAACGCGAATTCAAATCAAAGCACGATCGTTACGCATCCGAGATTAATGAGACCATCCTGGGCAACGATTTCAGGTCAACGATCCTCCAAGTTTGCCGGGGTATACTCACGAAGTTATTGTTCTCACAGCACACGGTATTAGTTGAACAGCTGCCACCGCCAACGCCCATGGTCAATACGGGAGAACAAGTCACACCGCTGCGCATGCAAATCATATCAACGTCTGGTTACTGGTATGCATAGAAAACCAAATATCTCACATGAGGCCAGTTGATATCCCCCAAGAAAATTCCGAGAGGCCCAAGGAGAGATGCTGCGCGTGACTGAGATATGAAATCAATACATTTCATGAGAGGGATGGTTCGGACGAACATCGTCAGCAGTGGTGAGGCCCTCGCAGCACTGAGGAGTATTTGTGGCGCAGGGATTACCCGAGTTGGTCCTAGAGCGACGATGAGTGGAACAATTGAGCAGTAGATATCATCGAAACCCACGACTGAGGCTTAGGCATTGAAAGAGTTCCAGCGAAAAAGGATGCGAGCAGGACAACGCGTGCGAGGTGAGGCAGCATGGCTTGAACGTGGGGCAGAAGAATACAACCTCAAAGGCGACCGAGGACACTTTTAAGCCGCTTCTGTTGATCGCTCTTATGCGGATCTGCTATGTTGAGGATTTGTCAGACGGATGCCAGGGCCCTGCCAGACATTCATCTCACCTTTTATGCACTAGCTGGGTACTTCTCAAGGCTCCACTCGTGCAGAGTGGCACATGGAACGGAGACCACCCTTTGGAGCGAATCCGAGCGATTCAAAGTTAAGAATTCGCAACTAGGTTGGCAGGGCGCAAACTCTCGATATAGATGTGGTCCCTGCAAGACAATTGATAGTACTTGATATTACATGGAAACAGCGCATTTCATCGGAGGGAGGTTTCGGACGAACGTTGGGTGAAGTCGCGAGTTGCTGGAAGCACTCCAAGCGTCGGGCAATGAATGGAACAGGGATTCTTCGAGCGAGTGCTAGAGCAACGTTGAATGGAAGAATTGTAAGAGGAACTGTCGCACGGGATAGTGAAATGAAGTACGGTTCGAGGAATGGAACCAAGTGGTGCGAAATAGGGGATTCGGAGAAGCAAGGTTGTTATCAAAAGAACAAGAATGGGTATGCGGCAGACAGGCATCGACATGGAACCATCTGAATTATGTACCCAAAAAGAAATCAGTGAGGACGGGAAGAAGAGAGGTGGCACGCTTACTTGAGTCCAAAAACATTCAGAAGGCCAATTGACCACCATGGTAACGTTCCGCCAGATCAGCATCCCTCGCCGTCTTGAGCTCCTCCCAAGACGGAACCCCCAAAATCTCCGGCAATTAATCCCACACGATACGTCTGGATTCATCGTACCCGGTCTTTGCGGCAGCCCGGCAAACAGAGCATAGGAGTTCAGCGAAATGACAGTTATGTAAATGCGTCCGGTTCGTCGAAACAAGTCAACGGATCTACAATGCCCATTCCAAGCAAGGCAGAAAGCCATCGAGCACGCATCAAAGGGCACAGGTGCTGGGCTGAGCATCCAGGAACTTGCGGGGCGCGGAGAAAGCGAAAGGTGTCCCGCGCCTGCACATAAAGGAGAGCGGTACATACATACGCGCGATAAGGATCTGGCGCTGCAGTGTAGGCGAAAGCGGATGTAGGCGAAAGCGGAGATAAATCGTACACGTCGGACGGGATGGGGTCGATGTTTTCCACGCGGGACACATGGTACAGTGCAGTTAACATGGCCCACTGTAACCCCAGACTGTCCGCTAAGACGAGGTGGCAGATAGGATCGTTGGAGCCAAGTGTCTCGTCATCGTAATCTTCGAGCGACAAGAGAGATGCAGATGCGAGATGGAGCAGCGCCCGCTGTCGAAGGTATCCGACGTCATATTTCGTCCTAAGTCGCAAGACACCGGTGATAATGGGATAGGTTGTGGGTTTCGGCGGTCGCTCGGAGAAACTGGTGCGAGACTGAGGCGACAGAATTCATGCAGGGCCGAACCGCACCTTGAATCGAATATAGCCTTCAAAAAATACTTTGTTTCCTCTCCAGAATCGTGCAAAACGACCATCGGACATCCACCTATCATAACTTTGGTCTCTGGCTGCGGAATCGCGAGCATATCCCTGAAAACGGACGATCGTGCGGCGAGGACACTGGACGCCACCCGAAAGCAGTTTCCCGCCTGGATGACGAGGCTGCCGTCTGGAAACCACAAGTCACCGACGCGAACGCAATCTTCAGCTGGGGACAATTTGTATCGAGATGATGGTTAAGCACAAGGAGAGTGTTTGGTCAAACAAACAACTTGACACATTTCACAAATGCCGACTGTTTGCCGACACGCTCAAATTTACTCACCCAGCGTCTTTTTGAATTTTTGCGAATATTTTCCGCTTCGCCTTAGAACACTCCGGCTGAGGCGAGGTCCCGGCCGACATAACACAAACGGTGCGTCAGCCACTGAGGCCCGAGGTCAATCAACGGTGATGGGGTGATTGCGGATTGGCATGAGTCAGCAGATGCTTGACTGCCCACGAAACACAGAGTATCCCTGATACAACGTCGGTTTACAACGCTGCTCTGCTGACCGGAGACACTTGCATCTCGTTAGATCCGAGATACAACCCATTTGGCCATCGGCCCGCCAGGGCCTGCGGACCGCAGAGTCGATGCTCTTCGCGTGACCACCGGGGTCGCTCCGGCATGTATCGGCATGTTCAACCCACTCGATTGAAGGCTGACTTGACCTGGAATTCACAGCAATCGTCGCGGAAACATTCTGGGATTACAAGGCCTCGTAGATTTACTCCGCTGTAGCGACACGATTGCATCTCGTTCGACTCGAGTCCTGTGCCATGGTAGAGGGTATCATGGGGTCACTTTTTGCACACCTCTCGCAATCTCGGATTCCCTGCCATCAGGGGGAAATTTGAACTTATATCTTGATTCAGGCAGACTACTCTTTTTCATGAATAGTCTGCAAACCGAAACACATACTCGGCAGAGAACAAAACAGCCCCCGTATCGTTACTGACCACCCGATGAAATATCCTACACTGCGTCGGATCTTCAACGCTGCATCAGTTTACATCCAACTCCACGCATAGCAGCGCTCGCTCACCGATACACTCCAGCAAAGTCTCCCAATATTGCGGGACCAGCGAAGAGAGGTACAGCAACAACCCATCCGCGTCGGCGGGCGGATCGCACCACTCAGGATACAGCGTCAACGCAGCGCGCTCTTTATGCACGACGATCTTTCCAGCCTGGACGATAAAATGCGAGTCGGCGTGAATGGGCGTGGGGGACGTGAATGTCACGGTCGGGTCGATCAAAGCCAAAGGGCGCGGGCGGCGGGATACATGAATCATCCCGGACCCTTCCGCCCAAGGCCGCTGTCGGCCTTCGTGTGGGTCTGGTGGATAGGAGCTCCCACACAAATCAATGACGAGGACGACATGTTCGGGCTCAACGCTGCGGCCGCTAGTTTGTTTGATATCTGGAATGTTCTGTGGAGTAGGAAACAACAGATTCTGCCCTGAATTTGCGGTGTTAAACTGGCTCACAAAGGCTCGAGATCACATACATTCCTGCCCTTTGTACGACTCCCGTAGCTGCTGAATCCGGCTGCCCACTTGCTTCGGTGTCCGCTTCTGGCCCGTCTTCTTCCAAATATACTCCGCGACGAACTGGTTGCGCCGCGGGAAGCGGCCGAGCATCACCGTGTCTTTAGACGCTGTTGGCTGGTACTGCTGCATTCCTGTCGCGAAGTTCAGCAGGTGATTGAACGAAGAGGAAAAAGACTACGTACCCTCTATTAGAGCCGCCTCGAGCGCCTGGGGCCAGATCATCTGGCCATTCTCCAGTGTTTTCCAATTGCGTCGTTTTTGGAGGATGGACGTCAAGAGATGATTTACTGCCGGCTTTGGCTGGGGCTGATATAGCGGGACGTTCTCGGGCACCGTCTTTCGTGTGCGGGGCACAAATGCACTGTGGAAGCCGGTGGTGTCCATTTGCATTTAGGCGAGACGGAGGCAAGACTTTTATATCTTGATGCTATTTTCCAGGAACTCGAGCATACTGACTGACTCATATCCACTAGACGTCATTTTTGGAACAGAGAACACCGCAGAACCTAAAACAAACTCAAATGCGTGTGGCTGACAGGATGTGGGTGGAGAGAAGACGCCGGATGCCAAGTTTGAGCCAAAGGACACGACGGAGCTTCGGGATCGCTTGAAGTGCTTTATGGACCCATGCCTTCCTAGATCGCTGCTGCGATGAACCAAAAATCCATGTTCGAGAGCTTGTACAGAGAGGACGGGCAACTTGAAAGGACGAAATTGAACAAATGAAGATTTAATTTGACCACTGTAAACTAACCGCACAGAGAGTCAGAAACCCAAACCCACCGGGTGCTCGAAGCCACTTGGAACCCGGCGGAACCTTCGGCAGTCCAGACTGATCGGAGAACTGAATTGCGGCATTCCCCAAATATGATCCTTATTCCATTTGAGGAAGTCGGAGCTTCGTTGCGCCGACTTGCGCCGCGTCATCTCCACACCAGACATGTCGAATGGTGGTCAATTTAGCATACAAAGTCGGTAAGCAGCGCACCACTTTCAGAGACACAGCCTTCAAGAACATACAAGATGTCCGAGAATCCAAGAAGCTGCGTATACAATCTCGGGAAGCCACGCCGCGAAGAACTCGTCTAGAGTCTAGACTCCACGCGACAGGAACCCTTGACAGTGTACCTGCGTCCCACTCGGAAAGGCCGAGCTCCAAAAATTTGGCTAGACACGATACGTAGTTCGGAGAATTTGACTCGGGAGTCGGAGGGGGTCGGAGGTCGGAAAGGACATGCGCAGGGTCGCAAAAATGCCGCACGAAAACGAGACAAATATTGTACACCGAACAGAACGTGTGAAGCCCGCGGACAACGAGAGCTGATGCAGGGGAGTCCAAGTCGTAGATGCAGAGAGGACCCCCGTTAATAGGTGGGGATCTTTGGGGTGTGGTCCGGACAAAATTTGACCGATTTTGGCCGTCCTCTCTGGGGCAATGTCCGGACAACGGGGTCCCAGATCCCATGGCAGTCTGGGACCCTGTCCGGACAACGGGAGGGCCCCTCGGGAAGGGTGCCGGCCAACCTCGATTCAATGGTGGTTTGGCGGAGCTGCATATGCCTCCTTCCTTCGAATTTGGGTCGGATTTGTGGTTCTGCGTTCGATTCCGCGTGCTGGAGAAAAAAATTCGGGTTCGGCAGCCCCTTGCCGGCCAAAATCGGCCCCCGGCCCGGCGGGACTTTGGGGGATGTCCGGACAATTTTTGCCCAGATCCTGACCCAGTGTCCGGACAACGAAGGGTCTAATCTGGGGTTCGCCGGGACCAAAGTTACCCACCTATTAACGGGGGTCCTATGCAGAGGTGGCATTCGTGAGACCGAATTAGAAGTGTTCGTGGGTGTCTGATTCCCAGCATAGTAAGAAGGGCAGGGAGTTCCCAGACATACGAGTATAGCCAAAGTTCCCAGCCGTCCGGGTGTTCCGAAAGATCCGCGAGTCGGGCGAGCCGTGGCGGGGCCTGCCGGGGCCTGGCATACTATGATAGTAAAATTGCAACACAGCAGGACCAACTTGAAGTATGTAACTTTGACATGCACGTGTGTGACCACACTGAAGTTCGGGTGGCGACGCATGGATGAGGGTTGCATCTGCTGTGGATTCGCCAGGATTGTTCGAAACGGGATCATGGGAGTGGATGGCAAGAAGCAATTGATTGGCGATCGATCGATTCGTCATCTGACTCCAATCACAGTATGGAATGATCCGCGTGCGGCTTGGATGATGCAGCCACAACTTTCAACCGTGAACTTCAAGTGAAGTTATGCGGCACACAGAATGGGATGCCGGGACGGACTATACATCCAGTGGGAGCTTGAAGCTTGAAGGGTCACACGCACAAGCTGTGAGAGCTTTCAGAGGCGAACTGCCAATCCGATCGTGATCCCGAGGCGCCCGAACAAGGCTGTGTGAAGACGTCAAATGCATCCGTGTGGTACGATGTGACAATTCCTACCCTTCCTTCCCAACTCCCACCTGCACTCCGCTTCCAAGCAATGGACTCGACGATCTTACCCTGGATAGGACTCATATCCTCTCTCTCTCTCCTGTACAAACTCGCCAACTTCGCGTGGGTATACTGGCTCAAGCCCTCGCAGCTGCATCGCTACCTGCACACCACCAATGGCAAGCCCGCATGGGCCATGGTTACGGGCGCCTCGGACGGGATCGGCAAGCAATTCGCGAGAGAGCTCGCCAAGGATGGCTTCAACGTCGTCATCCACGGGCGGAACAAAACCAAGGTGGCGCGCGTGCAGGAAGAACTCTCCGCCGAATTTCCCACCCGATCATTCCGCGCCCTCCTCGCCGACTGCTCTTCCATCTCATGCCAAAACTGCCGCAACAAATTGGGGGAGAACGATAACGTCGATTTCGACGCCATCGTCAACGCGCTGTCCGACATCAACCTGACGGTGCTCATCAACAACGCAGGTGGCGTCCCTGTCCCGATCTACCAATATCTGCACGAGACAGCCCCCGAGCGGCTCATCACCACCACCAATCTCAACGCCATATTCCCCCTCCTCCTTCAATCCAAACTCCTCCCCCAACTCATCCAAAACAGCCCGTCGCTCATCATGAACATCGGGTCCATGGCCGACATGGGGCTCCCGATGCTGACGGCCTACGCCGGGAGTAAACGCCTCCTCAACTGTACGAGCGAGTGCATCTCTCGCGAGCTCCGGATGCTCGGCAAGGACGTCGAGGTGCTCATGGTGCGAGTGGGCGAAGTTTGTGGGACGGTGTACAGCCAGGTGAAACCGTCGTTATTCGAGCCGGATTCCAACACTATGGCACGCGCGGCGCTTGATAGGGTGGGGTGCGGGATGTCGGTCGTTGTAGGATATTGGGCACATGCGGTGCACATCGCGGCCTTGCCTTGGTTGCCGCAATTTGTGGTGGATCGGAGTTTCATGGATGCGGTAGGGTCCAGGACGAAGAACCAGTGGAAGAAGGAGTGAACCGGGCAATCGGAGAAGAGTCTTGTCGATCAGGATGTATTCGCATTAGTCAAATTGCTTCAAATAGCATCCTTTGCCGCCTTCAGCTCTTCCCCACATGCTAAGCCGGCAGAGCATCCCACACCTTCCGTGTCGATTCCTGATATTGCGCCTTCCCCGCTTCAACACCGCGCAGATGAATCCACGCATTGTCCACATGCCTGCCTTGATGAAGAGAACGGTAGAAAATACATTGACATTGACCGATTACCAACGGCAACAAAGCAAGATGTCAGTATAATATATTTGGACCTGAACAACCCGCCACTTCCCTACTCAAGCTCGGCCAAATCAGCGTCTCTCGCTCGTCTCAACTCATCCCAAGATGGAAGCCCAAACATCACGGGAAGTCCATCCCATACACGCTGACGTCCTTCCTCGTATTCATCCTGGCAAGCAACGAGGCACACGGCGCAATAGGGGCAATTGTCGCTCCAGGACCACGCCTCGGCGTCGAAATATTTCAAAGGAGTGAGGTCATCGCTGACTGTGAGACCACGATAGAATGAGGTCCGATTTGCACGGCATTGGTCGTCGGACAAGCACCCACGAATGTGGGGGGTAACGAGAAACCCCAAGGTGTCGTGCAGCTGCGCAAACACCAGGGAGTTGCGAGATTTGATGCATATCCTTTGGAGGTCGAGTGGAAGCTCCATTCTGGGGCCCGGATCGTTGAAACCGCACAGGATTTCGTCGACCGTCCCATTACAGGAGGCTTCGTATAATGCACAGGAGATTACCCACTGCAGACCGAGGCTATTGCCAAGGAGCAGACGGGAGAACACCTCGAAGAATTTTGTGGTATCGCGGATGTTGTCGTAGTAGTTATCGAATTCCTCCAGCGAGACTGGCGACAACGGCGATAGATGAAGTAGCGCCCGATGCCGCAGATACCCGACGTCATATTTAGTACTGAGACGCAGGACACCGGCAACGACTACGAATTTTGTCGGTTTTGGCGGTCGCTCGAAAGAAACTTGTCTCAGAATCAGCGCTGCAGCAGAATCTGGGATTTCTCAATAAAACACGCCTGGAATCGAAAATCGCCTTCAAAAAGTACTCCACATCATCCGATTCATCATGGAGAACAACAATCGGGCATCCATCCATCGTGGGCTGGCTTTCAGGCTGTGAAATCGCGAGCATGTCCCTGAATACCGATGAGCGAGCAGCGAGGATGCTTCCAGCGACGCGGAAGAGGCGGTTCCCGGCTTGTACAACGAGGCCACCTTCGGGAAACCAGATATCCTCGCTGCGGTGGAATTCTTCGGACGATGAATCCATGTCTCGGATGAGGGTAGGAGGGTGTTAGTAAGCCTAAGCACAGCATTACGGATTCCGTGCGCTGCCGACGGCCATCCGGATTGTCGGCCGCAACGCCGCGAAAGACACGAGCACCGCGAGAAAGGGACCTCTGTCTGACTGAGACCACGATGGACGGCAGTACGAATTGCGCGGCATCGGACGTCGGACGAACAGCCCGGAATGGGGAGAGTGTGGAGAAAATCCACAGTGTCTTGGAACTGTGCAAACACGAGACAGGTACGCGATTTGAGACAGGTTCGCTGGATGTCCGGCAGAAGCTTCAGTGTGGGTTCGGAAGTCTCGCCGACGAAACCCGACAGGATCTGCTCGATCGTCGCATTGCGACAAGCTTCCTATAATGCGCAAGGGATAACCCACTGCAAGCTGAGCCTGTCGGCGAGAATGAGGAGGGAAAAAATCTCGCTCAAGTTCGAGGTAAGGCGGGGGGGTATCATAGTAGTTGTCGTATTCCTCCAATGTGAGTGGCGACAACGGAGCCAGATGAAGGACCGCCCGATGCCGGAGATACCCAACGTCGTACTTGGTGCTGAGACGAAGTACACCGGAAACGACTGCGAGTTCTGCCGCCTTTGGCGGCCGCTCGAAGAAACTGAGCTGGGAATCACGATCGAGCAAGAAGAGGATATGTATGACACACCTTGAATCGAAAATCGCCTTCAAAAAGTACTCCACATCCTCCGATTCATCGTGGAGAACGACAATCGGACATCCCTCGATCGTTGGCTGGGTCTCTGGCTGCGGAATCGCGAGCATGTCTTTGAATACCGAAGATCGAGCAGCGAGAATGCTTCCAGCCACGCGGAAGAGGCGATTCCCGGCTTGGAGAATCAGGCCGCCCTCGGGAAACCAAAGATCCTGGACGCGGACCAGTTCATCAAGCCCTGTTGAAGCCATGCAAGACAAAGAGATGTGTGGTGAGAGTCAAGACGTTAGAGCCGTAGCACAGCTTTGATGCAGTGACCAACCAAGATCACGTGTCTTTCTCTCTTGCCAGTGCCCCACCATCTATCTCTCATTCCAGCTGCTTGCAAAATTGTGGGCGGAGTGGAAACTCACGGTGGAGAACACTCAATCGAACAGGAAAAGAACAAAGAAGACCGTTGCGTGTTTGTCGAATCGTAGCGTACGCGTACAAGATGAGAGTAAAGAGCAAAAAGAGGTGATCATCAAAGCACAACAACCGCAACAGTAGTGTGATGTAAGCCGACAGGTTTACACCCTCCCCCTCCCTGGAAAATCCAGCCGTCAGTCCGCGCAATCCAAATGTAAAGTAGTATCGTAAGGTATAGTAAGCCACAACAAAATGCATGCCCGAGAGGTCTTCACGAGACAGCTGTCCCAACCCCTCGACTGCGAACAGAAAAAAGGTTGCTCAGCCGAGCGTCCGTCAGTCTTGAGATCGAGCCAGCCAGGTGTCGAGGGCCTCGCAGTCGGCCAATTCGCTTCCTGGGAGCCACTTGTCGCCGCCAGGTCCGTAGCCGGTGAAACGAACGTAATACTGTTTCCCTCTTCCGCGCTTGCGTTCGTCGAGGATCCTGTCGATGTAGAACTCTTCCTCGCCGCGGTCGTTGACAATTGGGGCGGGCTGAGCGAGTTTGCGGTCGGGAAACAGTACGTCGTCGTTCTCTATAAATGGTTCAATTTCTGATGCGTGGAAAACAGGGTAAACATTTGGTTGATTAGCCAAGTCGAGCGTGTATGTCGAGCACGCCGGGTGTGCTGCAATAACCTTGTAGGGGCCGTCGAAACGTGGCATGTACTTGGCGACACGACCACTGCCCTTGTTGATATAATGCACCCGACGGTGTGCGGTCGTCAACTTGACACGGTCCCCGACCTTGATGTCGTGGTCAGGACGACGAGCCTTGTTAGCCTGCTCTGCCTGGGACAGCTTTGCCGTGAGAAGGTTTTCCCGGGCCTCAAGCACATCCAGCTCCAATCGTGCGATGAGATCGACAGCGGTTTTCTCAGCGTCAGGGAGTTTATTCCGAGGGCCTGCAACGAGCGGTGGAATTACGCGAGGAGAACGGCCCATGCGTAGCTGAAAACCAGAAAAGCCAGTCGACGCGTTTGCGGTGTTCATCATGTCGAAACGGACGCGCGGGAGGGCGCGCACCCAACCGCGCTGATTCCGTGAGACATGGTAACGTATCGCCTGGTTCACGGTTTTGTTGGTTCGTTCGGAGGCACCGTCTGTTTGCGGGTGGAAAGCCGTTGACATCTTCAGTTTCACACCCGTAAGTTTGTGCAGTGCGGCCCAGAATTCGGACACAAAAAGTTTGTCGCGATCGCTGAAAATGTCCAGTGGTAGTCCGTTTTCGCAGTACCAGTGGTCGAAGAACACAACCGCAAAATCCGGAGCCGATATATCCGTGCGGGTCGGGACGAGCCGAATATCGGAACCGAGGCGGCAAGTGAAGGACGCGATGCAATTGTACCCTTGATCCAGAGGGAGAGGGCCGATAAAATCGATTGCTACGGAGTCCCCGCGACCTTCAGGGATAGGGTTCGGATGTAACGGGCCAGCGGGACGTTTCGTGCGCGACTTGTTGCGTTGGCACTCCGCGCATGCAGGGATGTAAGCACCTTCAAGATCGCGTCGCATATTCGGCCAGTAATAATAGTCACGGAGGGACTTGTAAGACTTGTCAAAGCCAAAATGGCCAAGAGCGTCGTGTGCAAGGTGGAAAAGGTCCTGCCGGATGGTACCAACCCGAGGAACAACCAGGCGGTCAGCAACGTACCAAAGGCCATCACGGAAGGCCAGGCCCGGCATCCCCTTGCTCACGGAGTCGAGCTTCATGCACCACGGATCGGTCTTGTAACCCGCTCGAATCTCGCGGAGCACTTTTTCGTCAACGGAAACCTGCAGCACCGGAGCAACCACGTCTTTCCCACTGGAGCATTCCCCCGGAATCCGAGTGGCGGCCAAACAACGAACCGCCCTCTGAGGCGAATCACGACCAGCAAGCACAGCAGCCACCGGGGGTGTATCACCCGCAGCGCCTGCCTCGACCGCCGACTCAATTGCAGCAGGCGTATCAATAAAATCTGTCCGAGACAACGCGTCTGCAACTGCGTTGCCTTCACCTTTTACATATACGACAGTGTGGTCGAACTGTGACAGGAATTCAGCCCATCTAGCCTGCCTCCGGGAGAGGTCCTTTTGGACCCCGAAATTTTCCAAGGTGCGGTGATCAGTGAAAACTGTGAATTCAGCCCCTTTGAAACTGCACGAATCAAAGGCGACTGGTCGCGAGGTGTCCCAGGTCGGCCCGTAGGAAAGCATGGCGCCTGAGCGTTTGTCGCTCGCGTCGGTCGTCACGAAAATCTGGTTATCTCCACGATTGTCGTGGTCTATCACGGTAAGGCAATCTCGACTGACGACAATCTTTTTAATGTTATCGAAGGCGCGCTGGTGGTCCCGGGTCCAAGGTGGAAAGTGTTTATCACATTCCTTGACGGTCAACTTTTCCAAGGTAGGGGTCCATTCGGCGAGGTTTGGGAGAAATTTGCTGATGTATCGTACCAGTCCAAGGAAAGCGCGAACGTTTGTGCTGGACTTAGGTGTAGGCCAGTTAATGATGCGCTCGACCTTGCCCGTGTCGGCCTCAACCCCACGCTCAGAAACCTGGTGACCAAGGAAAGCCACCGAGTGCTGAAACAACTTGGTCTTTTTTGAATTACAGTATAGGCCCGCCTTTCGAAGGGCCTCGAAAATCAACTCCACGTCTCGTTCATGATCTTCGACGGTTTCCGACCAGATAATAATATCGTCGAGGTAAACATGGCATATTTTACCGATATACTCGCGGAGGGCAGCAGTGACTCTGCGCTGTTGAACAGCCGGTGCGTTCTTCAAACCCTGGGGCATAACCAGCCATTCGTAAAGGCCTAAAGGCGTATTTACAGCGGTGTACTTTATCGACTCCTCGTCAAGACGGGTCTGGAAAAAACTATCGGTGAAATCAATGGTCGACCAGATCTTTCCCTTCGCACAATCAGCGAGGATGTCGTCCACCTTGGGCAGAGGGAAAGCGTCTCGAATCGTTATCGCATTCAAGCGCCGGAAATCGTTTACCCAACGTGGAAGGGCGGTCTTGTCAGCTTTTGGGATCAGAAAGGCCGGAGATGCGTGTGGGGAAGTCGAAGGCCGAATGCGACCAGCGTCCAGGTGATTCTTTATCAAGGTCTGCCAGGCGTCTTTGTACTTCCTCGGGCTGGAATAAGAACGGGATTCGAGGTCCTTCGTCGCTTGTTTAACCTTGATTTCGCAAACAACATCCGTAGGCAGCATGTCGACGTGCGGCATCGGTTCGAAAAGCATCGGGAACTTTGCGCGCAGCTTAGCCGCCCTCGCATCCAATTCTTCTCTATGTGCGAGTGAAACAATATGTTCGCGCACCGCAGCGACGACGTCTACCTTCGCGGATTCCTCGTAGAGTGGGTCGGATTCGACCTCAGCGCGTCTTTTCTCGCAAGTCGACTTCAGCTCCTTCGCCATCGCGATATGATCGCGCTTGGTCTTACGACGTTTCTCGATTGGGGACTTGCTAGATTTCAGAGGCGGAGGCACGATGCACGGCTTGAAGAGGTCGTAGCCCACGCGTTTATCAACAACTGAACGTTCATGATGGTCAATGACAATACGATTCTTCTCGAGCCATGGTAAGCCGAGTAATAATGGGGTACAAAGGTTCTTAACAATAAGCGCGCGTACTGTATTAGAAGTCCATTTCTGATCGGAGGACACTGTGCGTAATTTAACGTATTCGGTAATTGGAACAGTAGGTGAATCGAGTGCAAGCGAAAAATCTTCAGGTTTGTTGAGGCTGTACTTTGGTAACTGCAGTCGGTCGACTAACGACTCGTCTATCAGAACAAGATGAGCGCCATCATCAATGAGAGCACGAACAGGAACGGAAGAAGGGGAGGCGGGAACGTCGAGAAGACAGTCCCAAAAGAGGTGACGAGAACGGTGACTCACGTCGGTATCATCAAGAGAATCACCATCGACACTGTCGTCGTCATCATCAATCGAATTGTCCTTTGGGAACACGACGGCGGCGATGGCCTTTCCCTTGCCCTTGCCGTGCTTCTTCGACGCGGCGGCGTCGACGTCGGCTTGGGTGAGGGTGCGATAGTCCTTCGCACTCGCGAAACCGTTCGGACAAGTGTTCGACATGTGACCCGCAAAGAAACGACGACATTTGCGACACCCATCGTTGGCATCGAGCAAGGCGCATTCAGAGTCGGTCAAAGGTGGGAGACGGGCGGCGGACGACGAGGAGGAGGGAGTGGAGGGGCCAGCAGAACCCGGAGCCAGAGATGAGTTGCGCGCGCCCCCAAAAGGACGTTTACCCACGCGGACATCCTCAACGGCAGTCGCTTTACGCTTAGCCTTCTCCGCAGCCGCCGCCAGTCTCTCCTTCTCGGCAGCTATCGCGGCAGCAAGAGCGCCGGCCATGCCCGCCGCGTCAGCGATGCGTTTGCGGTCGACGAGGTTGACCGCAGCGATCCATTCATCAAAGTCCGTCTTCTTCGGCGCGTCAGAGTTGGAGAGCAAAGCCGCGAGGCTGTCGATCATGCCAGCCTCGAGATGGTGGCGTATGCGCATGTCGTCGACCCCGAGGTCGGGCAGTTTGGAAGCGACGGGGTCGTCGGTGAGGAGCGCAGCCATAGTGCAGACGTCGGTCTGGTACGCATCAAAGGTTTCGGTGTTCGTCATGCGGCGCGAAAAGACCTTGCGGCGGTGGACATCGACCCAATCCGCGTCAAGAAACTTCTTCTTGACAAGCGTCATGAAATCGGGGAATGTCATTTTCGTGAGCTTTTTGTAGGTGGCATCGGGACGGGTCCAAGCGGTAATACGGGGGTCCTGGAAACAGTTGATGATACGCGCGACCTGGTCGGCCTCGGGGATGGGAACGGAGTGGGCGTTGAAGAAACCGCGGCAGAAACTGGCGAAGTCGGCGCAAGCATCCGGTGTGACCTTACCACAACCGAAGATGGGAGCCTTGTTTGGTACGTTGACGACAATGGCAGTTCCATCCTCGGCGGGGGGGACAATCAGCGGGGACGACATGGTTGCGGATGGGACGGTGAAAAGGAGGAGGTCGAACGAGTCGTCTGACACGTCAGGGGAGAACGATTGCGGTACGAGCGTCTGCGACCGAGACGTAGAGACTATGGGAGGGGAGGTGGAGCGAGTTGGCGTGAAGGAAGAGGGGGAGAAGGAAGCAGGAGAGTCGTGTGAAAGGGGAGTCTCAGTCTCGATAGGCAGGGAGCCCGACTCGGACGATTTGAGTGGTACTGCAATGGATGAAGACGACTCGGCCTCAGCCAAGGGAGTCAAAGGCGACGACGGAACGCCTCGCGTGGCTGCTGCACGCGTGAGGAGCGGGGTAGGGACGCTCGGGGTTGAGCGAGACAGTTTGAGGGACAGAGAACGGCAAGACTGCAAGGGAAAGGGTCAGTGACGTGGCACGTCAAAAGACCCAATGCGAGCCCGAGGGCGACGCCAGAGACGGTGGGGTGAACGGTGGACGGTACGGTGGTCGCACGCACTCAGAAAGAGGCGAGCGAGACGGACGGCAGCAATAACGGGAGCAAATCGAGGATTTGCGCTCGGTAAACGGAGGCGGACGGTGGCAACGAAAGGGATTTGTTCAAAAGTGGAAACTCACGGTGGAGAACACTCAATCGAACAGGAAAAGAACAAAGAAGACCGTTGCGTGTTTGTCGAATCGTAGCGTACGCGTACAAGATGAGAGTAAAGAGCAAAAAGAGGTGATCATCAAAGCACAACAACCGCAACAGTAGTGTGATGTAAGCCGACAGGTTTACACGGAGTCGGCTGGGGAAACGTGTCGGTTCAAGTGCGGCCAAACACCGTTTAAGGAAATTTCCTGACGTCGAATGACGCTCAAGGGGTATCAAAGATAAGGAATTGCCTATTATAGGAGGGGGGAGGGGGGTCCCTCCAAGGGCTGAAAAAAAGTGTGGTACCAAATTTCTGTAGAACACCAGGAAGGTTCTGTTTGCTTAGCTAGACCACTGAACAGAGTCCCAGTGGACTTTCTCAAATTTTTCAGTACATGGTCCCGGTTAAATCACGTGTCCAGATAGTCACGTGCTCTGGTCACGAGGGGACCCTTGTCAACGCAGAATTTCCGCGCAAAACCCCGATCTTGGGCTCCAGAGCTAAGGGAATGCACTAGAAGCCATTTGGAAGCATGTACAGCAAGCAGGCGGGCTGAAATACCTCAAATGAGCTGATTTGATGCATCCCAAAAAGGAAATTTCCTTTTATAGAGGGGGGAGGGTCAGCCGATTTGGCTGAAATAAAAAATTCGAGGTGATGTACTGAACTCTTATCTTTGGTACCCCTTGATGACGCTGTCTATTCAGTTGCTCCAATCACCCGCTGAAACGGTGCACCGACGTGCAGCCGTGAAATCAAGACTCAAAATAAGTACGAGCTGAAGGCGAGTAATCTCAAACCAACAACTAACAAATCTTTAATCCAAATCTCACAACTTCAAATCAATACTTCTCGTGTGTGTGTTCGGGGTGGTAGGACAGGTGTATCGTCCGTCAAGACCAATGTGCAAATATCAATTCCGCGGGAGCGGGATGTTCAATTCAAAGTAACAGGTAAGCCTGAGTAGTCTTCCCGCAAAGAGGGTTATCAATGGATTCGGGGATCTCGGGGACGCGAGGTCAACCACACAAGATCAAGCTTACAAGTATTCAAGTTTCAAGTTTCAAGTCCCGGGGACAGATCAAGCTTGCAAGTATTCAGCACCTGTACCTTCCACATAACCAAGCTGATTAGCCTGGTACCTGTATGCGTGGTACCAGGCTAAGTAGCCTGGTTGCTGCAATCTCGCGCATGCTTTCGTTTATGCTTCCGATATGCTTTCGACCTTCTCCAAGTCCTGCTGCAGGGGACTTGGTGCAATTCTGTGGTGGGTGAGGTCATGTGATTTGGCCCGCCCTCCCGAAGCCCGCCCTCCCGCCATCAGAAATTGATGGCCAGATCAATTACTGATGAAAAAAGTGAAAATTTCCAAATCAAAGATCAACTGTGATATCAGCATCACAGTGATTGATAGCATCAAAAAAAACGAAATTGTAGAGCAGATCAAGGGCTACAAGACTCTCCTATAATGTTGTAGCTAAGATTCATTTGCTCTCTCAGAAACAAAGAAATGATCAAGAATCTATCTTGGTGATGATGGCTTTGTGATCAATGGGTGCTGGTGATTGATTCAATGAATGCCTTCACGTGGTGATGGAGGCCCTAATCCAAGCACCCATATGTCTTAACTAGTCTACTTGTTACATTGTCTCCTTGTCCTCTCCCTGTTTGCCACAAGGTCACAGGTTCAATTCTTCTTGTCGGCCTTTGCCTTCCTTTTTTGAAATAAGCACCACTTACCTTGCTCTTCTGCTCAGTATAATAGTGTAGTATGCCAATGTCAACTTCATATCTCAGTGTGTGCCCCTCAGAGCATGCAATCACACTGGTTTGATGCTGCTTCCCAATTGGAAGCACTACTCCTAGCACCCCAAATAGGAAGTTTTGCCTATGGCATAAGTTCTGGGCCAATCTGGCTGGCAACTAAGATTCTAATACCTTCCCCATGGTCTATAGTATACCCTTCCACTGTTGACAACCCCTCTGGCAGTTGAACCAGCCTGATAAATCAATGGTTTCCGTGCACAACAAATCTCTGTGATCCTGTCAATGTTTAGTACTCCCTGTGCTAGTAAACAGTTCATATATGTTGGATATAACCCCAAGACTGTCTATTCACTTGGTCTCTGTCACATCTGGCATCCTAGGCTTCTCAAAGGCCTTGCCTGATGGGAAATCAATTCCCAGCCAGAGCTTTATTAATCCTGGAAGGGAGTGCTGCAAAGGGCTTTGAAATTTAGTTTGGCACTAAAGTCATAGGAAATCATCCAATTCTAAGGTCACCCTTGTGTCTGAAGGCTCAATGTACTCAAATTCACCTTGGGGAAATACAGGCACATTTAGATGGGTGAGGGGTGTTAGTTGGTGTTGAATTCAGGTCATGAAACTCATATGGATGCATTTGTGATCTCTGGATGCTGGATCACTCTTCTGGGTATGGAATACCACTCAATCAAAGGGGGTGATCTGAGGAGTGATGCAGGGATTCTGGCTCTGTGTGTTGCTCAAAAGGGCTGATGACATGCCCAAATGAACTCTCCTGGCTGAGGGGATTCCGAATATATCTAATTTTACATGACCTGTGTGCTTGGTTGTTGAGATATGCACAATGTATGATGAACCCGGCACTGGTAGCAAGGTACCCTTATGTTACTCAAGTTTCACTCGAGTCTGCACCAGTACTCATGTAAATCTCCACCAATTGAGAAGGTTTTATACATTTTCTGGACCAGAATTTCAAGGACAACTCATTTCCAATGTCTATGGAACATGGAACTGACCATGAAGGCCAATATCAATGGAATCAGGTCCAGTTGATCTTGTGTATAATTGAAGTTCCTGCTTGAACCTTGATATATATTCTGGCTTCAACTTGTCCTAGGTACTCATTAAACACCTCCTGACTGCCTGAACTCAATCCATCTCCTAGGAAAAATGTGCAACCATCCAAACACCAGATTTCACCAAGTTGGGTTCCAAACTGCTTGTAGCCATGACCCTGGTGATGGCAGGTAAGTGAAAAACTGTCTGGATATCCCCATTAAACTTCATGGACAAGGGATAGAGGCAGTCAAGTGCCATCTTCACTGTAGACACTCAGATCAGCATTGGAATCAATGCACATATATTGGCTACTCTAAGGCTTCCACCCTTCTGTAATTGAGTCTCTGACATCCTATGCATATGATTGACTGTTGAGGGAGACATTAAGCCACTTTGAACCCATAATTTCAAATGATATCTTGGGCACCAGAAAAATCAGCCCATTTGGCCATTGTAGTCAGGTATAAGCATTCTCCTTCAAGGAAAGATAGTTCAAAGGATAGAGGGTGAGCTAAAGTATAGTTTATAACCTTAAAACTACCCAGAACTCTGGAGTGGAGGGGAAATAAGAGCAGAATCATGCAAAATTGCCTATTTGGGGCTTGGGAGTAGTGGTTCCCAATTAGGTCATGCCACAATGTCAGAGTGATTTGAGGCACCCTTGGGGCCCTTTATGTCCTGGGGCTTCATAAATGTAAGTACCATTGCTAAAGACAAGGTGTAGGTGAGTTCCAAGCCAACAGAGTGAGCAGGAAAAGGGTTCACCGGTAGGGGGAATTGAACCACTGACCTGTTGACAAAAAGAAGAAAAGTAGAAAGGAGATACAACAACTAGACTAGAGTAACAATGCATGGGGCCATTGTGGGGGTTCCTTCCCCCCGGTGGTCCACATCATTGTATCAATCACTGAATGGTGATCACAAGCCATCAGCATCATCCCAAGGCTCAATCATTGGTGTTTTCCTGTGAGACCAGATGCATTTTGGCTACAATATTATAGGAGAGTCTTGTAGCCCTTGATCTGCTCTACAATTTCGTTTCTTTGATGCTATCAATCACTGTGATGCTGATATCACACTTAATCTTTGATTTGGAAATTTTCACTTTTTCATCAGTAATTGATCTGTCCATCAATTTCTGATGGCGGGAGGGCGGGCTTCGGGAGGGCGGGCCAAATCACATGACCTCACCCACCACAGAATTGCACCAAGTCCCCTGCAGCAGGACTTGGAGAAGGTCGAAAGCATATCGGAAGCATAAACGAAAGCATGCGCGAGATTGCAGCAACCAGGCTACTTAGCCTGGTACCACGCATACAGGTACCAGGCTAATCAGCTTGGTTATGTGGAAGGTACAGGTGTGAATACTTGCAAGCTTGATCTGTCCCCGGGACTTGAAACTTGAAACTTGAATACTTGTAAGCTTGATCTTGTACAGGTGAGTATTCAAGTTTCAAGTTTCAAGTCCCGGGGACCAAAGGTCAACCACGCAAGACAGACAGGGGGGAATGCAAGCAAGCTTTCTATTCGGATTCTAAGGTGAAGTCCCGGAGGAAGCTTCGATTTCAAGTGTAATTCAAATCCAATCAATAAATTCTGAGTGATCGTCCAGTTGCCTCCTAAGAGAGCGGTCGGGTCTACTACTGTACACGGTAAACTACTGCGGCTTATATACATTTTGTGGGCACTGATAAATATGGTATAATTGCGTGCGGATGACACGTGGCATCTTCCCGGGAGGCGTTCCAAGTGACCCTAGGCACTTATTAGGGAAATGGTCCTGCGGGACATCAATTGCGACAGATTGCGTGCTCGCAACCTCAGTCAGCACATTCGGCCGGCCATCGGCATCTGCCAATGTGGTCCCGCTGGTTGCCGGGAACCACGCCGGTGTTCTATCTGGTTTCAATTCATCAGCGGGAGAGATTCCCGGTGACGGATGTCAAACTGTCATGTCGGCACTAAGGCGGCTCGGGAACGGCACCTCCGGGAAACCTAACTACCAACCCGGGGGTAGTTTATTAAACTCCCGCGAGATAGGCTTTGATAATGGCTCTGCCCGGAGGATGGCATTTCACATCCCACCATGTCCACACTGTGTAGTGGCTGTACGGTGCTCGTTTCTTTCAATTCCGTTCAAATTCAGAGTGATCGACCGATCATCTATGATATCATTGATCAGCGGACTCCCGGGAGGAGCCTCGATCATTTCCAATTCCAAATCATGGTTCGAAGGATGAGGGTCACAGGTCACAAGGCACGAAGATCCGGTTGAAATAGTACAGTACATGCATCTGAGTTTGTCTTTGCTCAGCATGGATGTAGACAAACCCAGACAAATCCCGCTCAAGCTAGATAAATTGACCAGGCCTTGGTTGTTCCTCGTGCGGCGCTGCGCTGGCCGGTTTGCGAGCCCCGTTGCATCGATGGGGAGCAGAGATAGTGGTGGGAGGAAAAGAAAGGGAGGCAGGCGGGCCTGCAGGCCTGCACAGTGAGACCCTATCATTGGTGGTGGGAGAAGCAGTACGGGCATCAAGATCAATTGAACATTGATTGAACAAGCTCTAAAGTTTTTTCAAGCCGTCACTCTGACAGCAGATTTGGAGCGCAATGAGATAGAACGAGATTGGCGCACAGCTTGGTCATGAATTCGGGGATTTTCGCTAGGGATCGGCACCGTACCGTATACGGTACGACCGTACTTTTACGGCGAAGTACGGCGCCTTCCGGACCGTAACCGTACCGTATTGGGGAGCTCGAGGAGGCAGTACGGGTACGGCCGAACCGTACTCGGCCCGGTAGCCGAGACGCCGGCAGCGCTCGTGGCGACCCAAAACAGCGCGGGAGGGCGTAAAAAGGCCTACCGGCATGTTTCAGGATGTCACCGGTCAACGTTCCACGCGGTTTAGATGGTAACGGAGAGCTGCCGGTCTTCGGCATGCCAGTACGGCTCAGTACGGGTACGGTACGGCGACTCACCGTACCGTATTTCTTGCCTCGAGAGCCAGTACGGGTACGGCCGTACCGGACCGTACCGTACCGTACTGCCGTATGTACGGTACGGTGCCGATCCCTAATTTTCGCAGGTGAGATGAACCCAGGCAAGGCCCGAGAAACCCTGATCAACCTCGGCAAGGTTGGTCGAGGACACCTCGTAGAACCTAGATTAACCCCCGGTCCAGACCAAGCCCGAGCAAGGTAAATCAACCTACACAAACCCAGACAAACCCAGACCCAACCTCGTAGAACCTAGATTACCCCTTGCCTAGAAATGGGCAAAATGCAGTGATATTTGATTCGAGGTGCGTTCTAACCTAACATGTCGGCTGTACTTTCTCGACTCGGCTGATTCTGGGCTGAGTTTCTTCGAACGACCGCCGAAGCCGGGTGCTGCTAGTCGGTCAATGTAGGTTTTCTTACCGATGGCAGACAAAAAACGACAAGCCGCATTTGGGCGGCGGCCGGCCGGCCAATAGAGGGCAGCAAAATGAATGTGTATTATTAAACGAGAGTAAGAGCTCAACACCGGACGTATCACAAGCTCGGTAATTACTACGACGGCCAAAGTTTTTCCCGCCAACTCCGAGGATCGCTCAAAGGACGAGCTGGACGCAGTTGATCGCGATGAGGGATCCATACTCCTTCTCGGGCGAGTTGCAAGTGACCTGGGTACCTCCGCTGTAATGAATGACGGAAATCAGGGAAAAGTACGAGGAACGAAGCACAAAAGGTGACGAACCAGTTGTTCCCGAGGACAGTGATGGGCGAGCAACCAAGACCGATGGGAACGTTGAGGCCCGAGAGGTCGAGGCCGAGGAGGCCAGCAATGGCCGAGACGGCGTTGCTGTTGCTGTGCTGCACGCTGGTGCAGCACTGGTTGGAGGTACCGGTGGTCCCGGTTGAGGACGGCGGGGCGGCGCCTCCGGTGGTGGTAGCGACGCCGCTCGAAGCGGGGGCGGAGGAGGCCGAGTCGGCCGGGGGGATGTCGGTGCTCATGGTGGGGATGGAAGTTATCGAGGTGGCCGGAGCCGAGGAGACCGACTGGACTGGCGGGGGAACGTCAGTGGTGGTCACGGAACCGCACGAGTCGGGGTAGGTGGTGGTCCCGTAGTACTGGGGGCTGGCGGCAGCAAGGGCCTAAAGGGAGTCATTCATTTAGATTGCAGCATTGCGATGAACGAAAGGGAATAGACGCACAACGAACACAGAGGCAACAACGACAGAGAGTTTGGAAAACATTTTTGGCTTTGAGGGGCTTGAATCAACGAACGACAGTGAAGTGGCTCCGGGTGGGGTCCAGTGAGGATTCTGACAGAGCGACTATCCTTTTTATACTTTCCTAATTTTCCTCGCCAAGACCTACGGAGAGTTCATCTGCGCTCAAGTCCGCGCGGCCACCATTGGCCGAAAGAATGAAAGAAGGCGGTTCGTACCACTCTATCACGAAGAGTGGAGCAGTGGAGTTCCGTGGAAGGGATTATAATCCTGATTTCCTTGAAATTCCAAGTTTGAACACGGCCATCACTCGGCATCACGTCGCACCTCCCAGTCCCTGCACAATGGTCTGAGAACTGTTCAGGGTCTCCTCCGTGTGTGGGTCTCGACGACGCCTAAATGTCCTTCCATTCAAACTGTCGACCGAACTTGCAGTAGTACACCATGCCGGCAGGCTCCGATGTGTCCGATCACAGTGTGAACGCGGCGCTTGTCTGCCGAGTCATCGTTGTGGCGCTTCTCCACGACGTCAACTCCAAAAATAAGGGCTGAAAAAATTCAAGTGGGGTATGTAACGGTATACTTGTGTATGGACAACGACTCCCCCAAATCTAGGTTCTCATGCCGACACCTTCGCCGGAGTTGCTGCGGACTGCCAGCAGGCAGAAGGCCACGCGTGGTCTAAATTTCTTCTTTTCCATGTCGCCGCTCGCTGAAACCCACCACGGCAAT
Organism: Roridomyces roridus; assembly: GCA_029378245.1. NCBI lineage: Eukaryota > Fungi > Basidiomycota > Agaricomycetes > Agaricales > Mycenaceae > Roridomyces > Roridomyces roridus. The sequence goes on along the minus strand of JARKIF010000035.1, from coordinate 262,794 downwards.
GCCAACCTTCGAATCACTGCGGGATCTTTATCTTTCGTGAGAAGCCGAGCGGCAGTCGTCATCCTCGAATTCGTGGACGGCTCACTTGCATTACTTACATATTCTGCCTTCTGTACACACCTGCTCCGCAGGGCACGGAGAATCCGCCGAAGCACGGAAAAAGGCGGACAACATTTTAGTGTGCCAGCAATGAGAGTTTACTCAATGCCGGAGATCTAGACGCTTGGGCTGGCGGAAAGAAGAAAAAACCCCCTATAACGCACTGGCCGAATAAGCCGCCCGGACTCGGACCACTAGCTATCTAAGTACTTGACAGACTCGCGACACCAGACACTATCCTCGTGTGTCCTTGAACGAGACGAGGGAGAGAGCCGAGCGAAGCACTAGTGTGCAAGTCACCTCGTACTTGCTGTGCAGGCGGCGGCGGGCGGGCTATCCCGAAGACTGGAGCCACCTAGGGATTGCAAATAATGCGCTAAAATAGGGCAAAGGCCGCGCGGCGAAGATCCATGGGAGGACCCTGCAGCAAGACGGAACACCGCACGGAGATCTCATGTTCAAGATTTGATCGGAGGTTAATAGGCATTCAAATTCTCAACCCACGTTGCTTTCAAGTCGATTTCTTTGGTCCGGATCTGTATGCTCAAAACGCCCGTCAATCCTACTCACTTGAAGGTCGGCTGATTCTCTTGGTGAGCGCCAATCAGTCAAATCCAACTGTGGGAACCAAAATGAATGATCATCGATTCTGATTCCCCTACTCTGTCAAGAGGAGGGTTCTGTGGGGCTGAATGGCCAACCTCCTGCAAAATCCACTGCATCATTTCCCACGATGATCCACATTACTCTCCGTCATTTATGTACATAAGACATGTCTGATCAAATCATGATGTTCATTAAATATTGATTACAAGCCACCACCGGCAGATATTTCCAGTCCTGCCGTTATGATCCGCCCAGAGTAGGGAAACGGTGCTTGCACCGCTATGGATATTATCAGAGACTGGCCAACCGGCCAGCCTAGCTGTGTATATCACTACTTGTTCGTCAGTGATATACAGTCTGGTCCCAAGACTATCCGGCCACTTGCCTCAAACAAGACTTTAGTGCAGGAATATTACCTGGCTGTTGTGGCATAGTGGAAAGGTGGTTGATGTCTGAGGCCAAATTTCGTCCTGATCCATGACGTTGGCAGGTTGCTCTGTCACAACCGGGACGGGCATCCGAAACACGTGTTTTCTTGTTTTGGCTCATCACTTACACTGCACCACCTCGTTCTCGCGATCGACGGACTTCGGGCTATCTACAGCACATCCAATGTCTTGATCTCTCTCCTCCATCCTCTCAGTTACACAGGTGGCTGGCTTCAGCTGTCTTTTCAATTTTGGCTGTCTTTCCCATTTTTAGACTCGCCTTGGCAAAATATTGTCACCAACTCTTGACAGAATCGGGCGGTTTCGGTGTCATCCGACTTGTCTGAACCTAGGCTACTCCCCAGACCTCTCCAGCTTATGGTTTGTGCCCGTATTTCTTTACAAATTGCTCAAAACACCTAAGGGAGTTTGGACTGTTGAGCACACGTGTTTCCAGCTGGATGGAGAAGAAGAGCGGCAATTCCGAGGTGTAGCTGTAATTGCCTCTCGATCGGTCGTCATGGCATGTGTACATTGAGCCCCATTCTTTGCCCTGGTTCGAATCCAACTGCCAGCAATTGCCCGATGAGTACGAGCTTCGTGTTTCTCGGGTATTTTCCACAACCTGGCATCACTCGGAATTCTGGTCCCATATGCATAATTGGCTGGCAGGTGTTATGATTCGGTATGCCTGGGCAGCAGTGACAACTCGATATCAGGGTGATGTTGGGATTGTTGACGTCGAAGCATAATAACTACCTATCCATCGAATGCAAATAGAGGGTTTCACAAAGCAGGTTGTCTCTCACCAACGTCAACCACTTGGAGTCGCACGCAAACGGGTACGAGTACTTGTGTTGGGGTAATAAGTATCGGGCGTTGCTAGCGGATGGCGGGCCCGGGCGGTGGTCCGGAGTCTCATCTCCGCGCCCACTATGAATTGGAACACCTTTGACAACGGAAGCCCGCTTCTCTGTCCAAGGCCTATTGAAACGATCACAGGTATCTCCACCCCATTGGATTCGTCAACCAACTAACAGTCTCCTTGGTATCCCTGTCCACCAGCACCAGAAAACACATAAAAGCCAGGAGGCAACAGGCATTCTACTTCAATCCAACTCTTACCAACACAAACCAAAGCCAAAATGCAGTTCAAACTCAACCTCATCGCCGCCGCGCTCGCCCTCCTCGCTGGGGTCGCCGCAGTTCAGGGCGCAGTCCTCGAGCGTGTGCCGGAGCCGGTACAGTGCACCTGCTGCGAGTGCTCGTATGTACATCATCCATTCCGCTAGTCGTCGATCTGACCTGTGGGGCTCGTTGCAGATGCCAACCCGTTTGTTGATTGATCAGCGGACGTTGTTCAGCGGACGTCGACTGGATCTGGCCGCATAGTCAGAATTTGTGTTGTAGACTCAAAGAGTGCTGAGAAAATGAGACCGTGAGACCAATGGTGTGATTCTTATACCATCCCCTGAGCGTCGCAGATCGTGGTTCGATTCGGGTTCAACTCGAGAGTCAACTTTTTGGAGGGACAAATTGGCTTGCGCGCGCGCAAACTGGCTTTTTTCGGGCGGGGGCGGGGATTTTGGTGTGATCACCCGCCCCCGCCCGGTTAATTGGCGTGCACGCCAATTGTTGGCTTGGCAAGCCAACTTGTCGCCTCGTGCCAAGCCAAATTTTGAAATTGGCTTGCGTGTATTCTACGTTCCTGAAGTTCATTCCACTTGTCCCCTGTGGTGCATATCCATCCTCCAACCTCCCCCTTGCTATTGGTCTGGCTTTCCTGGCGACAGTGTCCTTCGACTCACCAAAGCATGGTTCACGTTGAATGATAACCGGGTCATGTCGGCCAAATATCACCCGCCGGCTGGCTTGGGAGGCTCAGTAGATGCATTTGGGCCCCTTCAATCCCGTCCCATCTGGATTCCTTTGTGAAATATGTCCTAGCGATGAAGATACAATCATATTGGTTGAACTGACTCTGCTTGTGGAACAACGACTCTTTTGAACACCCAAATAGCCTATTCGCTCGTTCGGTGTACCCAGTGGGTTTATGGGAGATGCCCCACACGCCGTGCAGTCCGTCACGACTTCTGATCCTGCTCACGAGGGCGGCTGAGTGGACTTTTCTAACAAAAAGTGCATTTCCGACCCGAAAGTTGGCTCGACTCTGTTAAGAAATACTTCAGGTGATTCATGAGAGTCCCTTTGTCTAGCTCAACGCTTGAGATCCGCAATGAAATCGTATTTTTGTGTTCCACCGCCCACAAGCCAGTTTGCCTGATGCCATCAAAATGGGCGTGGATTGGCTTGTCCCCAAATTTAGTGGGGTAGCCCGACTGTTAGTGACACATTGAGGGCTTGCATAGTCCCCCGTGGACTCTGAGACACGAATCTGCTTGAATTGAGCCGCGCAAAGTACAAAGTTGAACAGGCCAGTTGCGATCACAAGCCAGTTTGTCGCCTGCCATCAAATCGGCGTGCATGCAGATTTCAGCAAAGTTTCAGTGTAATATGGAAGCCTGTCTCTGAAAACAACGCACAAGACTCACCGCCAGCTCACAGCATGGCCCTTCAGTCGAGAAAACCGGCCGTCAGTGCTGATTACTTCAAATTGTGCTCGAATTGAACACCGGATCGGGCCAAACACCCAAGACGAAATAGGATTGGCTATGTGAGCTCTACTATCACATTGATCTTGTTATGAAAGAGAAGACAATATTTGGACAATATTCTGATAGTTGAACACGGCATCAACCTCGAGCCGTTCCCGTCTTCCTGTGCTCAACGAGGATTGGCATATTGCACGCCGGTACTCCATGCACATGGTCAGTCCCACAGTCCATGCCCATGCCCACGTCCACGCCCGCCGAATGACAGCAAGTAGAGTCAGATCGAAATCGAACCGAAGGTGGGGAACTGCAATGCCAAGCCACCCCCAAGCCCCGCTCGCCCAAGCCCGCCAAGTTGAATACAAACACGTTACGCAGATCAAGTATCGGGGAGTCTCCTCGGGGAACTCCATAGGGAACAGTCCAATGAAGGGCCGCGTAACGTGGTGAAAAGTTCGAAGTCGAGCATGCTGGTGCTGAACGACGACGATCAAGTGTGTTGAAGTCGACGGTGATGGGCGGCACATGATGTACTGATGTAAGTCTGGAAGCGGTATGAGACAGTGGACGAGATACACGAAATTGGGTTGCTAAGCAGGCACAAGCCACGCTCACGCCACACCCGCCCACGCCCACGCCCGCGAAGCCAAATTCAAACTCCGCTAAGCGGCGCAAGCCAATTTGGCACGCCAGTTTGAGAAGTCTGGGTTCAACTCCCAGATTGGTCATTTGAACGTCAGTTGATTTTGTTTCCCGGCGCGCGAACCAAACAAAACTTGACGTCCTTTGGAGTAGATGCGGCCAATTGCGAAGGGATGGACTCTCTGCTCTCAATGCGTGAGTAATGATTTTCAACCGTGGGATCGATGCCAACGGCGATCAATGAATCCATCAGCTTCGATACAAAGTGCTCTGTTTCGGAATTGCTTTCCTGCAGCGAAGTGGTATTCTCGTACAAGAAACATCCTCGAGCCACAACTGTGCGCTTGTGAGCACTGAGGCAATGGGGTACGTCAATGCAGCGCACTTTCACTGCTGTTCGAATGGGAGATCTAAACTACTCACTCGATGTTTACTTACATGCTTTCCCTTCCGCCAGACCCACACCCTTCCGTATGACCAACACTCAGGCTGTTAAGATATCCTCTCGGAGCAGACCCCACTTTGGTAGACGCCAGTTCCGTTGAATCCCACCCTTCACCTTGAACATCGTCATTCGATGCATTCTTGCCGCCGCGGGGCTCGAGTTGCGTGCTGCGCCCGGTCCGGGAGGCAAAATGAAGCGGTTTCGTGTGCAAATCGCCGAAATCTGTTTCGCGGTCGCACAGGGAGGTTGCGCGGGAGTTCAACAGCACCTACATAGATATGCGGCTCAGTTATTTAGGACAGACAATGACCAAGAAAGAGCGAGAGGGCGGAGGGGGACATACGAGTAGAGTGTTCGAGTAGAGCTTGCCCAGTGTCCAGCTAGGCGTCTCAAAGTAGTTGTGGCTGGGCAGAGCGAGGAATACAATGAGTTGGATCAGTGCCGCCACCGCCGTTATTGCCCCCGTTTCGATTGTGTAGCGAACGGTCCGGGTAAGGAAATTGCGTAGTCGGGGAGCCATTGAGATTCCACGGTGGAGGTAGAACGCCATCGTGCACGCGATTAGGATGTCACAGAGGGCGCTGCTTGCTAGCCAGATCTGTACACGCAAACGATGAATGGAACTCTGCAGATCAGCGAGAAGTGCGCACCGTCACGCAAATTGGCTTCGTTGACAGATTGGCGCGGCTAGTGACGAGTTTGCTGATCACACCCTGGCCGATTCCAGAGCCGATTTGAAGCAGCGCGAGCTGAGATGACAGACATGGCAAGCACAGAATGGAGGAAGTCTAAACACGTACCAGGGCGATGCCACCGCCGATGATCTTGGACCCAGAGAACCGATCAAGGCGATAGGTATAGAAGAGCTGTACGATCCCGGCGATGAGAGACCCAAGGACACAGACGGGAAACCATTCGAGCGCACTCCGGTCGAAGACGGCGATGTTTCCGTACCCGGATCCGAAAATTGTATACCTTTTCGTCCATCATGAGTCTGGGCGTAGCAACAGAAGAGTACGCACGCAAAATAAGACATGATTCCCGTCTGAGTAAACTCCAGGAGGAATATTGAGTATACAAGGGCTTTAGTGACAACTGGGTCCTTTGGGAAGGTAAGGTAGTAGTTATCTGCAGCGTTGAATCAGTGGAATCTACAACCAGAGGGATGGAAACCAACGCACAGACTTGAACGATGAGGGACCCCATGAGCCCGTAGTTGAAAAGCATGCCATAAAGCTAGAGGCAGAGAATTGAATATCGGCAGAACAACTGCGATTCCAAATCGTGACTTACCTCGGGGGCAGTCCTAACAGCTCGTGAGTTACGTCTCAAGCGCTAGCTTGAAGGAGAATTGCACACATTCCTCCGACGTGTGGAGGTAGTGGTGAAGTCATGGTGGCGACTGGTTAGGCGCAGACGGGCGACGTCCGTTCTTCAGACGGGCTTTATTCCATTCATCGCGAAGTAATGTTTGATCATCTGTATATATTCTTGGACGGGATGAGAAAAAGTGCCAACGCCGATGCAGCCCGCAGAGTTGAAACAGTCCGATTTCCGTGATTGTTCGCAGGGCCCTACGTAAATTTGGAAGGGAAGGCGCTTCTTGCGTCGTACCTCAGCGCAGTTGCAGTTACCAATGACTGTTCCAACTTGAAGTCCAACGCAGCCGTAGCATCAGTCGGATGTGCACGGTTGATTTCTAGGAGGACTTCGCGATTTGCAGGATCATGGGTGAATGAGCCTAGAGTTCCCGGGGGCCGATGACGGGAAGATTGGCGCGTAGACCAGGTAGATGCTTTCTTGATGTACGGGACAAGTACGGGATCCGTTTGCATGCCGACAATAGAAAAGAGTCGGTATGCAAGAATAGATGAGATATTCCAAGAATGAATACCCAAGAGCTCCATGGGCAGCTCACTCTTGAGAGAAAGAAGACAAAAGGGGAGGCCGTCAACAAATCCTGAAGGTAAGCCCAGCAGGACAACAGAGAAGAGTCGGTGTGCCAGAATAAGTGAGATATTCCAGGAATTAATACCCAAGAGCTCCATCAGCGGGTCACTCCCGGGTCGGAAAATGAAGGAACTCGCGATGGGATGGAATTGCCATTACTTGTCGCTGTTTCCTTCGGGGCCGGAATTGTGCAGGTCGAATGTATTGGAAAGATTAAGAGGAGATTCATTCGCAGAGAGTGAGAGAGAATGACATGAGGAATGGATTGTGGATGGCCGATGGCCGGTGCCAAGTGGTGGACAAGTGGTGGAGGAAGAAGGGATTGATCCGATCTTCATGCTTGGTCGTGTTTGTTCGCCTCTTTGTTCTTGCCGTCATGTTTGCGTCATGTACCAAAACTCGTGACATCGACCTCCGGATCCCGCTGCACGTTCCAATGGCGAAAAATCTGCTCCAAGCCGCGAGGACCTCAACAGGGTCGTCGCCTGACCTCCCTGGCCATTTCCACCCAATTTCCCCCCCTACTTAAAGTTATGTTACAGTCCACACTCTTTTCCGATCCTGGTCCAATGCACGCCCCCGGAGTGCATGCTGTCAAGTCCAACGGAAGGCAGGGGAAGAGAGAATCTTTGATCTTGATGGCCCCGAGTAGACCGAGTCGTCGGCTACATAAAAACAGGTGAGTGATCGCCGAATAAGTACTATCGAGAAGTAGGTTGTCTATCACCAAATTCACCCATTTAGACGCGCAGGGACACGAGTTCATGTTAGCGTTGTTGGGTGATGCGTAAGCCTTGATAGCGGACGGCGGGCCCGGGCGGTCTCATCTCCGCGTCTAGTCATTCAAAAGGTCGTCTATGAATTGGACTATTTACACATTGAATTCGTCACCAACTAGTTTCCTTGTCCACCGGCACTAGAAAACACATAAAAGCCAGGAGGCAAGGTATTCTGTTCAATCCAACTCCTACGAACACAAACCAAAGCCAGAATGCAGCTCAAACTCAACCTCATCGCCGCCGCGCTCACCCTCCTCGCTGGGGTCGCCGCAGTTTAAGGTGCAGTCCTCGGGCGTGCGCCGGGGCCGGCGCCGCATGAGTGCGACTGCTGCGAGTGCTCGTATGTACATGATCCATTCTGCTAGTCGGCGATCTGACCTGTGGGGCTCGTTTTAGATGCCAACCCGTTTTTTGATTAAAGGGGACGTCGACTGGATCTGGCGGGATAGTCGGAATTGGGTAGAGTCAAAGAGTGTTAAGCAAACAAGACAGTGACACCAGTGGTGTGATTCTCATACCTTGCCTGAGCGTGGCAGATCGTGGTTCGACTCCAACATTGGTCATCGGGCGCTTGACCGCCAGTTGATTTTGTTACCCGGCGCGCGAACCAAACAAGACTTGTCGTCATTCATTAGAGTAGAGGCGGCTAGCTGCGGAGGGATGGACTCTCTGCTCTCAATGCGCAAGTAATGATTTACAACCGTGGGATCGATGCCAACGGCGATCCGTGAATCCATCAGCTTCGATGCAAAGTGCTCTGTTTCGAAATTTCTTGCCTGCAGCGAAGTGGTATTCACGTACAAGAAACATCATCGAACCACAGCTGTGTGCTTGTGAGCACTGAGGCAATGGGGTACGTCAATGCGGCGCACTTTCATCAACATATTGCTGTTCGAAAGAGAGATCTAAATTACTCGGTCCGTGTTTATTTACACGCTTTCCCTTCCGCCAGACCCACACCCTTCCGTGCGCCCAACACTCACGCTTTCAAGATATGCTCTCGGAGCAGACCCCACCTTGGTAGATGCCAGCTCCGTTGAATCCCACCCTTCCCCTTGGCCCGCATCATTCGATGCATTCTTGCAAGGCTCGAGTTGCGTGCTGCGCCCGGCCTGGGCGGCAAAATGAAGCGGCTTCGTGTGCAAGTCGCCGAAATCTGTTTCGCGGTCGGACAGGGGGGTTGCACGGGAGTTCAACAGCACCTACATAGATATGCGGCTCAGTTATTCAGGACAGACAATGACCAAGGAAGAGGCAGAGGGCAGAGGGGGACGTACAAGTAGAGTGTTCGAGTAGAGCTTGCCCAGTGTCCAGCTAGGCGTCTCGAAGTAGTTGTGGCTGGGTAGAGCGAGGAATACAATGAGTTGGATCAGTGCCGCCGCCGCCGTTATTGCCCCCGTTTCGATTGTGTAACGAACGGTCCGGGTAAGGAAATTGCGTAGTCGGGGAGCCATTGAGATTCCAAGGTGGAGGTAGAAAGCCATCGTGCACGCGATTAGGATGTCACAGAGGGCGCTGCTTGCTAGCCAGATCTGTACACGCGGACGATGAATGGAATTCTGCAGATCAGTGAGAAGTGCGCACCGTCACGCAAATTGGCTTCGTCGACAGATTGGCGCGGCTAGTGACGAGTTTGCTGATCACACCCTGGCCAATCCCAGAGCCGATTTGAAGTAGCGCGAGCTGAGATGACAGATATAACAAGCACAGAATGGAGGAGGTCTAAACACGTACCAGGGCGATGCCACCGCCGATGATCTTGGACCCAGAGAACCGATAAAGGCGATAGGTATAGAAGAGTTGCACGATCCCGGCGATGAGAGACCCAAGGACACAGACGGGAAACCATTCGAGGGCACTCCGTTCGAAGACGGCGATGTTTCCGTACCCGGATCCGAAAATTGTATACCTTTTCGTGCATCATGACTCTGGGCGTAGCAACAGGAGAGTACGCACGCAAAATAAGACATGATTCCCGTCTGAGTGAGCTCCAGGAGGAATATTGAGTATACAAGGGCTTTCGTGACAACTGGGTCCTTCGGGAACGCAAGGTAGTAGTTATCTGCATCTTTGATTTGGAATCTGCAACCAGACGGATGGAAACCAACGCACAGACTTGGACGATGAGGGACCCCATGAGCCCGTAGTTGAAAAGCATGCCATAAAGCTAGAGGCAGAGAATTGAATATCGGCAGAACACGTGCGATTCCAAGTCGTGACTTACCTCGGGGGCAGTCCTAACAGCTCGTGAGTTACGTCGTCAAGGGGTCCCAAGCTTGAAGGAGAATTTGCGCACATTACTCCGACGTGTGGAGGTAGTGGTGAAGTCATGGTGGCTGGTTAGGCGCAGATGGGCGACGTCCGATCTTCTCCGTGGCCATGGGCCCCGGGCTTTATTCCATTCATCGCGAAGTAATGTTTGATCATCTGTATATATTCTTGGACAGGATGAGAAAAAGTGCCAACGCCGATGCGGCCCGTAGAGTTGAAACAGTCCGATTTCCGTGATTGTTCGCCGCAGGGCCCTACGTAAATTGGAAGGGAAGGCGCTTCTTGCATCGTGCCTCAGCGCAGTTGCAGTTGCCAACGAATCTTCCAAGTCCGACGCAGCTGTAGCATCACAGTGGGATGTACACGGTTGATTTCTAGGAGGACTTCGCGATTTGCGCGATCATGGGTGACAAAATGAGCCTAGAGTTCCGGGGCCGATAACGGGAAGATTGGCGCGCAGACCAGGTGTATAGATGCTTCCTTGATGTACGGGACAAGTACGGGATCCGTTTGCATGCCGACAATAGAGAAGAGTCAGTGTGCAAGAATAGATGAGATATTCCAAGAATTAATACCCAAGAGCTCCATGGGCAACTCACTCTTGAGAGAAAGAAGACAAAAGGGGAGGCCGTCACCAGATCCTGAAGGCAAGCTGAGCAGGATAACAGGGAAGAGTAGGTGTGCCAGAATAAATGAGATATTCCAGGAATTCATACGCAAGAGCTCCATGGGCGGCTGACTCTTGAAAGAAAGAGAAGCCGTCAACAGATCCCGGTCAGAGTAGAACAGTCCACGGGATGGTTGTCGACTTGACTGGAGCGGGTTGCGGGACAATGGCCATCCAAGCGAGCGCTCGGGACGGTATTCGTGCCTCTCAGCGAACGATGCCCGACCGATGCCCAACGATCGCGATGAGCGGGAGGGCGCCGGTGGCATGGGATGAATCGATGCTGCGGCTCAGAGATGCTCGACGTCAGCGGCATAATAGAAAGTCACGTTGACTCGTGAGTCATTGTGGACGTAAGTCACTGAGTGACTGGATCACTGATTTACCTAATCAAATTGATGATCCTCAGCCAGATGCCGAGTTGCCATCAACACTGGACATAAACTTTGGGTGACAGTACTTGGTGCACCGTGGACTGAGAGCCTCTGTTAGTGTCTTCTAAGTTCCAAACAGCCGCACAAGCTCAAGTTGAGACGCTCGTTCGAATCGAGCCACGGTCACTTGCAGTCGTATGGGCGATATTTGTTGAAAGGCGAACTTAACAGCCTCCGGTTCGAATCCAGGCCGCCCATGCAAAAATGCCCAACCTTTTTGGAATCAGTCAGATCACGAAAGTTGGGTGCCGTGAGCCTCGGCTCCTCGGCCATTGATTGCTTCGACTTCGATGTTCGATGTTTCGGGTTCCAAGTTCGAAGAGGCATGATCTAGATGTTGAGCCTCGATGCCAAATTGACGTACTTAAATGCACAGAAGGCAGGCAACAAAAGAACAATCGAAAAATATCCCAATCCAAAATCAAGCACCATCACTCAAAGAGTGATGGCAATGCAGTTGATCGCCAGGAGGTCGTCCCACTCGGCAGCGGGAGCGTCGCAGGTGACAGTGGTGCCGCCACTGCGATATCTCGAGTCAGTGCAAGTGGGGGAGGAAAACAACAAAATGCTGACCAGTTGCTGCTGATGACCGTAATGGGGGCGCAGCTCAAACCAACGGGGACGTCGAGCCCGTCGAAGTCAATACCGAAGTGGGCGAGGATAGCCGACGCGGCGGTACTAGTGCTTGAGACGACCCTGTTGCAACACTGGTTCGAGGTCGGGGGCACCGACGACTGGGAGATGGTCGTCGTCGGCGGGTTGTTGGGAATGGCGGTGGCAATGGTCTGCGGGAGAAGAGAAGAAATTTAGGCTTTTCACGGCATGTTCAGAAGGAAGAAACCTGCAATGAGCACCGAGGCGGTGAGGATGGTGAGCTTGGAGAACATGTTTGCTTGAGAGAGGGTTGTTGTTCGAGTGAATCTTCGACTCGGAGGGTGGATGGCAGGGCTTTTATACCTGTGACGGGACAGTGTCCGAGAAAGGCATGGTTGACGAGGACGCATCTAGCTGGATTTTGGGTAGGACATCATGTATGCCCGGCCCTACTGTACTGCCAACTCAATGGCTGCCGCACTCGTTCTTGCGCTTGAAGGGTTGAAGCACTAAATCTTACACACCCTACTACGGGGCACTCCAACACCTATGAATCTCGTGTGGTGAGTCGATGGCGTTCTGGTCGAAAGGCGAACTCGAGCACCCCCTCTGGTTCGAATCCAGGCCGCCCATGCTTGGCCCATGCTGCCAGAATAAGTATGCCCGACCTTTTTTGAACCAGTCAGATCACGAGAATTGGGTGCCTTGAGCCCTTTGGCTCCTCGGCCATTCATTGCTTCGAATTCGTTAACAGAGGAATTGCCACCCACTAGCAGATGAGACTGGAAGCAAAACTAGGCTATGGCGTACGCATTCCGTTGGCTCATGAGCCGTGTTGAAACCAAGTGTACCCACTTATTTACATCTTGGGATTCAAACGGATTGAATGCATCGAATTTTGAATTGATGAATCCGTCTGAAACTGATCCGCGGTTTACCTATAGTGGGTGCCCTCGTTCGAATCGGGGCAACAAAGTATAGGTAGCGAATCGTGATATCTTCGAATGCGATCAGAGTTCGGAGGAACGGGCTTCTTGCGCATGCATAGCCCGCATGTGTTTATGCAGAATCTTGTAGATATGTGGAACGCCATCGACCATCTCGGGAGGCGAGATCCGGGCTTGCGGCCCAAGAGTCAGCTCAACGCTCAGCCTCACGCCGGGTTTACACGCGCACTGCAAGTTCGCGATTCGGGTGGCGAGTTATTTGAAAGTTCCAATGTAGTTGTACACGGAGTCTCGGGTCGGACTTGGGTCGCAGACACAGACGCAAGTGAGCACCCTTTGGTTCGAATCCAGCCGCTCCATTGCTAGGATCGTTTGAACATCTTTTTTGAACCAGTCAGATCAGAGTTGGATTCCGTGAGCCTCGGCTCCTCGGCCTTTCAATGATTGCTTCGACTTCTGAAATGTACCAGTCATGGGCGTTAGACTCGGAGAGTTAGAAGAGGCGCTATACTGCTGGCGGCTTCGCGTCCATTTTTCGTACCTTGCGCTGAGCTCGGCCAGCTGCGAATCAAATTTCTTTTGAGGCTGGGATGGAGGAATTTTTTCGTCAATAATGCAGGACTGCGCGTAAAGAGTACACGTTTGGGGTGCACCACGTTGGATGGCACTTGATTGGCACCAAATTCGTAATCGGCCCCTCTACGCCTATCAAAAGTGGAGCAAATATAGCTTGGCATCAACGCCGCTTTTCTCCTCCTCCTCTTCCCTCTTCCCTTCTTCCTTCTCCCTTGGTCGCTCCCTTTGGTCTCTTTTCCTTTGCCATGAAGTCCGCTCTCGCCACTCTTTTCACCGCCTCCCTCATCGCGTCCACCGCTGCCCACGGTTGGATCGGCGAGATCACCATCGGAGGCAAGGTCTTCTCCGGGAACAAGCCCACCCAGCTGCAGCCCTCCGCCAACCCGTCCGTCGTGCGCCAGATCGTGGACAACCAACCCGTCAAGGATGTCACCTCTGCGGAACTCACCTGCGGACGCTCTGCCCAGCCCGCTGCGCTCGTTGCCACTGCCAAGCCTGGCGACGAGGTGCTCGTGGACTGGAAGACGGCTAATGCGAATGGGTTGTGGTTCCATGACGTTGGGCCCATGATGACCTATATGGCGAGCTGTGGGAGCGAGTCTTGTGCCGACTTTGACGCTTCCAAGGCCAAGTGGTTCAAGATCTCGGAACAGGGACAGGATGCCAGCGGCGCGTGGGCGCAGGCTAAACTCGGTGCGTTTCTTACCTTTCCAGTCTAATGAAGCAGTGAATGATGGATTCATGGCAGATACGGGCTCCCCCGCCAAGGTGACCCTCCCGTCGAACCTCAAAGCGGGCAATTACCTCCTCCGGCACGAGATCATCGCGCTGCACACTGCCATGACCGCTGGCAACGCCGAGTTCTACCCCAACTGTGTACAACTCAAGGTTACTGGCAGCGGCACCGGCGTCCCCGCATCGAGTGAGCTCGTCAGTCTCCCCGGCGCGTACAAGGCGCAGGATAAGGGTATTCTGCTCGACGTGCGTGTCACTCTCTTTTCTTCCCGCTCGGTTCTCTTACGTGTTGTTAGGTGTACAATATGAATGGAGCCTACCAATTCCCCGGCCCGCCCGTTGCTGCGTTCGTTTCCGGAGGCTCTGCTCCCAAGGACGACGCGCCGACTTCCTCGTCCAAGGCAGCGGCCACCCCTAGCTCCACCGTCAAGGCTACCCCCGCCTCCTCATCGAAGGCTGTCGCCGAGCCCAGCACACCCATCGCCAACCCCGGTGCAAAGCCCACCGCTAGCTCGACGTCGACGAGCGAGCCCAAATCGACTTCGACCCCGTCGTCTTCTACGCCCAAGACTTGCCGGGGTAAACGGAGTCGGAGTCGTCGGGCTCCGGCTGATGTCGTGGAGCATCCCGACGTCCCCGTCTCCGTTGTACCTGATACGCGCCGTTCGCGTGTGCGTGCTCATCGGGCGCTTATGCCCAGACGGGAGTCGTTCTAATCGCACCCGACCTCAACGCATCACCATCACGTTCATTCACCGACCCACCCACGAACCTGCTCTCTTTTCATCGTCCTTTCTCTCGTTTTCTCTCGATCTCCGTCTCCGTCTCCGTCTCTGCATCCATTCAAACGAACGACCCAGCGTCGTACCAACCAACCAACGCAGCCGAGTGCTGCATATGCCATATGGAGTGACTGATTTGCATACGCGAGGCCGAGTGCCTTGCCTGCCGCCCGAGTGCCTTGCCTGCCGCCCGAGTAGGTGGTGGAACTTTGAGGCGGCGAGTCCGCCTGACGCAGTCTGAGGCTGCGTTCGTGTTACGTCGAGTACGTACCAAGAAATTTGTGTATAGTTTGTCGACAAAGAAGCAAACAAATTGAAGAGTAAATGAAGATGAGTATAGGATTTTGCGGAGATGATTTGAGGAAGCCTTCGTTGACCGTGGCGGTCACCACCTTCCATGCGTCATTTTCTTAACACGTTGCGAGTGGGCATTTGAGGGTTCGATTCCCTCCGAAGGCATCAGCTCCCGCCCGCGACTTTTTTTTGGATTTGGGTCCAAATTCTGTAACACGGGTCGTATTTGATGACTTTTTTTGGAGGCATACGAACTTTGAATGTATCATACAGAGCCCTCGTCGATCTTGGTGATCACCTACCTCGAATGAATTGCATCCATATAAGATGAGTCAGTAGTTGGGGTTCGATTCCCTCCCAGGGCATTCATAGTTCTTCCAATGGCTTTTTTTGGATGCAGATTGGGCGCTTTCTTTCTTCGAGGTTGAACGTTGATCGCCTACCTGAAGTCAAGTCCCGGATGGCATGGGTCAGGGGTTGACTCCCTCCGAAAGCATGTATGTGTTGACAATTGAATGGGTTTTTTGTCTGGAGATTGGACGCTTTTTTCGACCTTTCACGCAGAGTGGGTGGGAGGAAATGAGTCCTCGTTGATCTTGGTGATCACCTACCTCGAATAACACCGTGATATGAACAGTCAGTAGGTGGGGGTTCGATTCCCTCGGAGGGCATGGATGACGCAACAAGCCGGACTTTTTTGGATAGTGAATGGAGCCCTTCTTCTTCGAGGTTCAATTTGAAGTAGACTCTAGAGCTCAAGTGAATGGGAAGGAATCAAGGATGTGAGCTCTCGTCGGTCGTGGTGATCACCTACCTCTAATAGGCATATCATATCCAGCTAGAGTCCGTGGGTGAGGGTTCGATTCCCTCCGAGCGCATGCTCTTGTCGCGTCCAACTTTTGTTTTTTGGAGACTGGGCGCTTTCTTGGAGCTTGGCTCTGAGCGGGCACTGGGTGTGAGGGATTGGTCTTCGTCGATCGTGGCGATCATCTACCTCGAAGACGTCTGACAAAGTACACCCCGCACACCCCGCACACCCCACACACTCATGAGGATTCCCCCACCTTCTTCTGGCTCTGAGTGAGTGTGAGAAATATGCCCTCGTCGATGGTGATCACCTACGTCCAATAGCAAGTTGAAGTTGTATTAGCAACTAGAACTCGTGGTCAGTAAGTAGGATGTGAGGGTTCTGACCGTTGTCCCCTTTGATCTAAGACTCGGATTACATTATACTTGACTACTATCCATTGCAGGAACGTCCCCTGGATACCCCTGCTATAATTTATGCAACTTGGATGGCTCCCATTACAGCTCTCCTATTTGAGCGTACAAGAAGCACGTCAAGGGTGCGCTCAGTCTTGGTTCAATTCCCAGTTGTGCCCTTGGTCTCTCGAGTGCATCCGGGAGTTGGGACAACCGGAAAACCGAAAAACCGAAAAACCGGGATTCTGGTGATGGCGGTGTTTTGCCGTTCGGCACAAACACATCAGATCACTTACTTACTCCTGACTCACTCGACGACACCAGGCCCGTTGTCTCAGCTTGCGCCCGCGCCTACCCACCCGACGCCCGACCTCTGTCTCCTGCCAGGCGCACGCGGCGCCCGTCGTCATCGTTGCACCGTGAAAACGGTCGGAGGTCGGATGGCATCATCATCGAGGCGGCAATACTTCAAGACCCGCAAGCCCACGACAGCCATTGGAAGATTGGTGGAACCATTGCAGGGTTGAGGGAGGAGCTAGGGAGGATAGAGACAGTCATGGCGAGGCTCACCCGCACTCGTGAGTGGCTCAATATCCTTCGCCCAAACTCTACATCCAGGGTCCTCAACCTTTCGCGCATCACATCCCAAACCTCCACGCCCCACAAGGCCTCCTTCACTTCCCCTTCACCTCCCTGACTCTGATTGACGTGGTGGGCCACTGGTGGCTGGCCCCGCCGTCGCGCTCTTCAAGGACACATCTGCCGCTTGCCCTCCTCAATGCTCATCCCGCCCTATCTGCTCCTCTTTGGTCCGACCAGCCCTGCCGAGCCCCGCTTTGTCACCTCCAGTCCTCAATCTGCAGCTCCCGCCGTTTGGCTGCTTGACCCCTCTCACAGTAGACACAACGTACAGTGTCACTCTATTCTGAATAAATATTACATGGTATCAAGTATGGATTGGCCAAGAGAGCGAAGGAGTGAGTGAGTGGGTGCCGAGAGGTGCATATGTTGGCCGTGATGGCAGCGGCAGCGGCAGATCACTGCAGCACAGCCATCCGATAGCCGCCTCGGCGATGCCTCGGGTAATTAGTAACCTTCGACTCACCTCGACTCAGAATTATGGAACACTTAGTAAGAATATTTCTCATATGACTCACGACTTGACTCACAGGATAGTATATATACGGTAGTTACAGAGGGAGTTCCTCACGAGCTTGTACCACCCGGCCTCACGGCCACCGTGTAAATCTTATTCTCATTAATTGGATATCAGTGTGAACGCACAAACTTCAACAGGAGTGAGACGGCATGTTTGACATCTTCTAGCCGTAGAACCGGGAACTGACTTCAACTGTGGTACTTCATGACCAAACCCGGCAATAGCCCAAAAGAAGTCAACCATATGGTTGTCGGATTTCGAGTTCATTTCATTAAAAGATAAATTTATCCTCGAAGACGCGCAAGGTACGCCGGGCGCTGTGTGGACGCAGGCCCGTGAAGACGCAGGGATTTCCTGCTTCGGAAAGCTGAACTCCGCTCGTGAAAAAACACAGTCCTGTGTTCTCTACGTCATTGCCAAGTTCTTTGTTGGAAAACGAGGCAGTCCATCTGCCATTGCGGTGACTGAACGCCTCTTGTCAGTCTGGACTCTCGGTAGACATCTCTCCCGACCGCCGTCGACGTCATTTACGCTTCTTGAGGCTGCGGTGTTCCAGAATTCAACTATCTCGATGCAATGGCGGTGGACGGACATGTGCGACAAGGATTGAATGGGCGCTAGTTTCGCCGGAGGAACGACGCGTCATAGGTTACAGGTTCCAAGTATGACGGCGACAATTGACGAGAAAGGTCGCCGGGAACGTGCTCCGGAACCGCCTGGCCCTACAGAGTGCCGGTGTAAATTTAACCAACATCAATTGCTGCTTTCGGCGGTGAAACTATTGTTGGAGCTCGGATCCCTGCCATTCCCATTGTACTGAGCATCTCAGAGAATGAGGGGATATCGAATGGTGAATAACAGAATAAAACTGGAGTCCCTCCGCAAATTGTTCTCCCCGCGATGCGCGGGTGGTTTGCATAAATTGACAATTTCCCCGCTCTCACGATTGCAGGGTCCGCCCAAACACAAGGTCCGTTGGCAGCTCGGGGAACGTGGTTTTGACATCCAGGCATACTTTATTATTTCCATGACCTCATTTGGATTCCAGGCCTTCCGTTTCCGAGGTCCGTGCAGCGGTGACATCTCTCCGCGATTCCAAGTGGGTTCAAAATACTGCCCGGTACCCAAGGCCTAAGGACCTTCAGGTTTGTACTAGAAACGACTTCGCTGAAACAAATGTTGACTTTGCATAGCTGGAAGGGCACCAACAGGCACTGAGGCAGCGATCTGTTGTTCTAATTAGAGGCTGAATGTGAAGAGTTGCATCACGTCAACGTGCGTGCAGAGTCAATCACTCCAAAAAGACGAGTCTTTATTATTCTCTGGCAGTTATCACGTATTCAAACATCTTATAGATACACATGGGCTCGCAATTGGTGGAACCTTACTTATAATTGAATGCAGGGTCCGCAACGCCGAAATTCACTCGCTTGGACTGCTCCGAGTCAGCACCACATGATTGGTGAACCAAATATGTTCAGGGCCTGTCGATCTTGAAGTTTGCCGACGGTCCCCGGGAACTGGGACGCGTCCCTAAATTTCAAACTCAGTCCACCGCGGCTCTATTCCTGTGAGCTGCATCGCCGGCAGGCGCTGCCCGCATTGTACATTCAATATTCCCCGCCCTGTTCTCCTTACTTCCCCCGACTTGATGTTTATAATTCAAGTTGCGGCATCTACATCACCGCTCTAAGAACGTCCTATATATTGCCGCCCGTCCACGGTGAGCTGTCAAACCCATGCCTTCCCACTCCACGCTCCACTCTTCTTGATATTGCGTAGCGTGTCTTTGTATCGCGTCGAGTGATTCAACACGTACTGCGCCGCCGAGCTGGGCCACGTCAATGAGATGGCTGGCCGAGAACGCGTACGGTCTCTTCCAGATTTCTCCGTGTTTTTTTTTTCAGGACGGCTCCACTCCACCCGCTCGCTACGCAAGCGAGCTTCTTATTCCTCTGCGTATGAGTTGAAACCATATAAAAACCCTGCTATCCACTCTCACTTTCTTCACTCGAACAACAACCCTCAGTCGTTCAAGCCCTCTTCCAAACAAACATGTTTTCCAAGCTCTCCATCCTCACCACCTCGGTGCTCATTGCAAGCGCTTCGTTTTTGAACATGCCGTTACAGCGCCTAATTTTCTTCTCCCGCAGACCCTTGCTGCCGCCATTCCCAACAACCCGCCGACGACGACCATCTCGTCGGTCCCACCCCCGACCTCGGACCAATGCTGCGCCAGCGTCGTCTCGAGCACCAGCGCTGCTGCCGCGGCTGTCCTCGGCCCCCTCGGCATCCTCCTCAACGGCCTTGACATCCCCGTTGGTCTGAGCTGCTCCCCCATCACTGTCATCGGAAACAACTGGTTAGCATCCTGTTTCTTCCTCCCTCGCTCGGGCTGACTCGGGATATTGCAGCGGCGGCACCACGGTCACCTGCGACGCTCCCGCTGCCGAGTGGAACAACCTCATCGCGATCAACTGCATTCCCATCACTCTTTGAGTGCGGTTCGGGGCTCAGAAGTTCGTCTGGGTTCAAATCTTTTGGTGGATATTTCGTGACTAGTTGCACCATCTACTCTGTACTTTGACTCTTTTTGGGTGCAATATACGCCTTTGATTTGAGCTGGGGAGGGATAGTTAGCTTTACGGCCGCTGTGGTAGAAAGAAATAAGCAAGGTTCTGTGGAGGTGTTACGGCCGCGTGGATTTACGGAGGCCGACTCGGAGTGCCTTTCCTGCCACCCGAGTTGGTGGAATTGAACTTTGGGGCGGCGAGACCGGCGCCTCGAGTCGAGTTGGACGGACGTAGTCTAAGTGTGTGGCTTTGCGTAGCCGTAGGCCTGCGTCGAGTCCGTACGAACAATTTGTGTATACGGGTTCTTGAAAAACAAATTGAAAACAGTAAATGAGTATCAGTATGAGCAAGACAGGTTGAAGAGGGATCGGGGAAGCCTTCGTTGACCGTTGGGTACCGGTACTTGTGAGGGTTCGATTCCCTTCGAGGGCATGCCGCGTTGTTGAGGTTCTTTTGGCCCAACATTGGGCCCTTTTTTATTTGAGGTCTGGCGCTGAATGAGAGTGAGTGATGAGTCGCCGTCGATCGTGATCACCTACCCCTAGTACTTGAACTTGAGCTTGAGCTTGAGCTCTATTACGCTGTACCTGGCCATAAGGGCTATGCAGCGGTACTACCAGTACTGCAGTACTATGTACTACTTAGTTAAGGGTCTGAGATACGTGAAATCTACGAGGTGGGCATGTTAGGTGCGTTTTGGGCGTGTTGGGTTGGCTTCGGTGTGTTGGACTGGGGCGCGTTGGACGAAGTACACCCCGCACACCACCCATGGGTATACATACTAAGGTCTTAGGTTCGACCCCCACAATGGCCATGAGCATGTTCAATTTTTTCTCCTTTTTTTTCCTTTTCTGTGCACACGATAACCCGGCGATTCGATATTTAACCCCAGTCAAAATCGGTCCAGTAGATTTTGGTAGATTTTGGTATAACCACAGGGCACAAAGGTTGCACTCGTGAATCGACGTGTGTGCCCAGCGGTATAGCCTTCTTCCTTTATCTCGCTGGAGAGTTTTGAACAACTGCTCGTAAGCTGAGAAGACAATTCATGCTACGTATATGCACATAGCGGCAAATGCAGGACATAGGTAAATGCATAGAACGTGAGTCTGTGCTACACAGTGGTTGGGGCCAAGTCTTTGGCGTGGGGCACCGCGGATGTGTTCTGACCCGATTCCCAACCCAGCACCCCTTGCGACGGCAAAGAACCGCTTAGTATCCGTGTTACGCCCCGTCGGGCAGCTTCTTCCCTAGCGCTCCATCTGGCATTGCCTGCGCCCTGACCAACTGATGTACCGTTCACTAAGACAAACGAGTTAAGGGCAGTTGAAAACTAGCCTGAAAAACAGAAGGACCCACCACGAGCAGTGGCTGTCCATTGAATTTGGTCTGGCAAGCCAGATGCAAACTCAGAGAACTCAACACGCCATCCATGCTCTATTGATAGGCTGTTCAATTGGAATCTGTGTTGAACCCGAGGTTGCGGTGACAAAGGCAGACGGTCGAGGTTGTTGGTTGGCCCCACACTTTTGATGTTTGGAGGATGGATAACGGTGGCCAAACCATCGCTCTCCACCACCGTCAAGTTCTGGAGGGCGTCATACATGGAGACAACAGTCGCAACATCCTAGACACATGAGGGAGTTAAGATAGTATGAGTTGCCAAATTCAACTCACACTGTCAAGCATGGGGCTCCAGGTCGCGGTCGTGGCTCACGACAACTGCGGCATCGGGACACTGAACACACACAGTTTCAGCTTCCTGCGAATACATGTGGAATGCAGACCTTTCCGAGAATGTAGTCATTGATGATTTGGGACGGTCGGACGAGCTGCGGAATTGTAATGTGCATATCCATTTTGCGAACGGGAACCACCTTTTTGACTGGCGGGAACTCGGAAATTGTAATCGGGGCCGCACTTTCGCCAGAGTTGTGTGTCCCTCCCCCGAATCCAAAACCTCCAAAAAGCATCGCCGAAGTGGAGGAGTACAGGGGCATATCTGGCATAGACTCCTTGCCACAACGTCCCGACTTGGACTGCACGATTGGAAGGACATTCACATGCTTCAAAACTTCTCCCATATGGTCGTTCCGAGTGAAATGGAGAAGCCTTGGACGAAGACTGTCTGGTTGAGCGGCGTGTATTCGCCGACAGAAAAATTTATGGGTTCAAGACTCTTCGTTTCAGCAGATCCAGACGCCGTCCAAGAGTAGTTGCAGTGTTCCGCACCCGGAATGGCATCAATGTCGGGTTCGAATAAGGCTCCAAAAGGGTAGGAATGAGTCGCCAGGTCCCGGAAAGAAGCCATGCCCCAGACACGAGTTTTTTCCCATCCAGTGATGAGATACAAAGCGCCGTTTGAAAGCGGGCGGCCCCTCCCAGTCGGACTTCTAACATATTCGTACCAGCTCGCGGCATTTTGGCGGATATATTCAAGTATGGCTGCCAGGTTTTCCAGTTTCACGATCTGTGATCCAAAGGGAAGGGCTAGAACTGCGCCAGTCGGCCCATTACAATCGAACTCGAGACCTTTGAAACCACTGGAGAATATCGGTGTCAAATTTGAAGCGCATGGTCAGAATTCACATGCGTACCTCTCAGAACATCTCGGATCGAGACTCCGCACAGAGGAAGGAGTGTGGACACATATTTTTTGGAGCTATGTAGCCGAGTCAAGTCAACAGCCTCATACAGTTCCAGTGGGTTGAACTTGTCTGGAACGCCGACAGAGTTGATTGGATGGCTTGAGGGGAGGTAGATATTGAAGAAGAAATCAAAGACTCCATCGTCCGTGATTCTTCCGACGTCTCCGATGGAAACCCCACAACGTTGATATTCCGCGGGCAAATTGCTCCGAGGCTCCGGAACATACAACGGGTATCCTCGGCCTCGACGGAGTAATTGGGTGCAGTAGCTTTCGCAATCCGAGTAGTCATCGTCTTCTCCCTCCGCCATACTCGGGGGCATTGGACAGCGATTGTTCTGTGGAGAGATTAGAGCAGAAAGAGGTCAATTGCTTGTTCGCATACCAGCGGCGGTGACCCTGCCGTCGGACACAATCAGTATCTATATTTGGAGTTGAACGAATGGGCTCACCAGGGCTCCCTTGCACCGGTGGATGTATATTTATATCACCCGACACATTGGTAAAGTGCGAGCCCCGAATACCAAAGCGGCTGCTTTCTGAGAACATCTGGGTGGACCTGAAGCAAAGATCATGAATGACTCGAGGCCTTAAAGACTTCCCATACCTGAAAGGGACCGACACAGTTTCGATAGCAGCCATGTTCACGACAAGTGGTCAGAGGAGGGCGGGGAAACGGGAATGTCCTCTAGAACTTGGAAATATGAGGCGTGCTGGATGCTGTAGAACTTGACAGCTTTGTTACGGAATCTTCAAATAACACAGCCCACCTGACTTGGATTCCGTCTTCTATGTAGAAGCCACAGTGATGAAACCAGTGGTTTTAGGACCGCCTTCGAGCAACCCACGATGGGGTTTGTACGAACGGGCATATTTATCCGGACTCACAGCTACTGGCTCACGACAAGAGATACTCATGCTCTACAATAACTCTATTGAGCCCCAAAACGTACAAAGAAAATCGAGAATAGGACGCACCTCCGACCTCCGTTTTTTCTCAATGAACTCCTCGGCAGGAATCCAGATTTCATCCACCCCTGGGTAGTGTTGTCTACTCCGGGGTACAGAGCCGTGATTCCCGAACAGGAGTCCAGAAGACTTGCGAGCACCTCGGGGGGCATGTCCGTCAAAGCGAGCGACGCGAAGGAGGCTTGGGACCTGTGTGGGGTCTTGCACGGCCGCGTAATCAAAGATGAGACGCTCAAGCTCCGGCGGTCGAGGCAATGCGAAGGCAAAATTTATGCAATGGTGGGCAGAAGCAAGTCGTGATCCAAGGCGGTGCATTGTCGGATCAAATTCCATTGATTGGCCTTCAAACCTTGAACCTTTGTCCCTAGCTTTGGGCGCGATAGAACAATATGTTGCAACTGTATAAGAAACCGAGTTGGTCGTCAACTGGTACAGTGTACATAAGACCAATTGGGTTCCTGCTGCCGTCGGGGATACGAATTGCCGATCGCGGGGCTATGCGCATCATTCTGACAATCATCATTCATTCCCTCTTTTGCTCTTGACGCCAACCTGCGCAGCTGGCAGACGACTATGCTCCCCTACCAAGCGGAGGGCTCCATCGTCCTTGCATCCTTCGCTCTCTTCAGCGCCGCTCTCCTCATTCTCAATCGCATTCCGTCCGAAGGCAAAATCAGGCTACCTTCGGACGAGTCGGATGACGACCCAGTCGTCGATTTTTTCGACGTGACCTCGCCGGAGGATCTCATAGACGGATATCCCATTGACGAAGAAAGTTTTTGGATCAGGGTTGGTGTGAACTGTTCTCTGCGTGCCCCTAAATCTCACAGCAGCATAGGTCAGGCTTAGAAAGATCTTCGCCAGCATGCTGCTATCTTTCCTCGTGGTGGTGAAAACCGCGACGCTATTCCTCGGAACCGACAGCGTTGCCGATATCCTCCAAAGCTGTGTCTCCATCTATCTCTTATTCCTCACCCTCCGATCTGTGCGCCGCAAAACCGTCGAGCGGCACGCAGAATTTGTGTGGCATCTCACTTCGCTCACTTTCTTTGCTGTGGTCTTTATGGGATTCACCATGATGCTACCTGTGGGCGACTCTTCTATTGCGAACAATGACGTCTTGTGGTACCTGGATTCCGCCTCGCTATCCCTGTACGCGGCCATATTCTCCATCTTTTTGACGACTCCTCGCGGACCAAGGCTTCATTACCCTCCCTCTGCAATCTACTCCAAAAAGACCGCCGATGCCATCACAAACACCGACGAGAACAACGTTACAGGAGTCTACGGTATTCGTCTTTGTCTTCAATCTGCGCATCTAACGCATCTGATAGATGCCTCAATCTGGAGTTTTCTCTTCTTCTCCTACTCTACCAAGGTCGTCATGCTAGGGAATACCTCAGCCAGCCTCGAAATCGGCGACCTTCCGATCCTCACTGCGGACATGCGCGCCACGACTCAATACGCGGCCGTGCGGGCGTGGCAAGCAGCCACTCGATGGCGTCCCAAGATCGGCGCCGGATGGGCCTTGGCCTATCAGCTCATCTCCGTCAACAAAGCCGCACTGGGTGCGCTCATGCTGTACTCCTTGGTTGCGGGCCTGGCGTTCTATCTCCCTCCCTTCTTTATGAGTCGGGTGCTCAAGTACTTGGAGGCGGACGAGGAGCGCTCGCAGATCAGGTGGGGCCTGGTGTGGGTTGTTTGTCTGTTTAGTGCCAATTTCGGGCTGTTCACGCGTGTGTTGCTTCTCATTTTTCGTTCTTTTAATTGGTGCTGAGTGTTTTCGCAGTGACTGCCCAACTGTGGTCCTTGTCGACCACGACACTCCAAGCACGCGTTCGCACGCAACTCAACACCGTCCTCTTTGCCAAGACGCTTGTCCGCAAGGACGTTGCGTCAACTGGAGAGGGGGGCGACTCTTCTGCCGAATTTTCTTCAAAAGCGCAGGTTATGACTCTCATGTGCGTACCCCGCGGGCGTGGATTCACATCGTTGACATCTCACAGGACAACCGACGTCGACCGTGTCAGCAAGTTCAGCCGCTACCTCTTCACTGTCATCGGTTCGTCCTTGTCGTTTCATCTTTGTTCGTCATCAGTGAAACGAACCGCAGACGTGCCTATTGAGCTTACCGTCGGGACTGTCTTCCTATACCACCTCCTCGGCGTCTCGGCCTTCTTTGGGCTCGCAGCGGCGCTGATCCTCCTCCCGCTAAACCATTACGCGGGTAAGGCCGTCCAAGGTGCGCAGCAGAACTTGATGAAGGCGAGGGATGAGCGGGTTGCGCTTATAAACGAGGTCCTCGGTGCGATCCGTATGCTCAAGGTGTGCTTTCCCTCTGCATAGATGTTATCTTTGCTGACCAACCGTGGCATATGTAGTTCATGGCCTGGGAACGCAGCTACGAGAAGCGTGTTATGACGATCCGTGAGCGCGAGCTCAAGTATCAGCGGCTCACGTATATAATCGAGGCGCTGCTGTCGGGGCTTTGGTGCGTTCCAGTCCCTACTCACATAGTTTTACTGACGGGTCGGGCACTCAGGGATGCGACGCCCATGATCGTCACTTTGGTCGGTTTCTACCATTTCACGGTGGTGCGCGGGGAACAGCTGACGCCGTCTATTGCGTTTACTTCGGTGCGTTGTTCATATTTTCCGACATGTTGCTCGACGTGAAGGTGCTACTCGAACAGATCATTGGTGTGTTCCTTCTGCACTTGGTTGACAAGCAATGGATGCCTTTTTAGTGTTCAACGAACTCAAATACGCGCTGACCGCCATTCCGGAAACGTTCATCAACTTGCTCCAGAGTATCGTCTCTTTACGACGGATCGAAAAGGTAAGCAGTTACATCTACTTCACCCCACACTGAAACTGAATGGGACACAACAGTATTTAGACGCACCAGAAGTCACACCTGTGCCATCTCTTGAATCTCAATCCCATGTCGTTGCGTTTCAATCCTGTACCGTCACCTGGCCGCGCGCTGCATCCGCCGGATCTGCTTCTGCTTCTGCAAGCTCAACGCCACGTCAAAAGTTCGTACTCATCGATTTGACGCTCAAATTCCCTCCTGGGGAGTTGTCGTTAATTTGCGGCGCACTTGGGTCGGGCAAGACTCTGTTACTTCTCGGTGAGTCGAACGAGTCCTTCCAACAATTACTGTGTAGTGACTTGAAATCGAATTCAAGCGCTGCTGGGCGAGGCGGATGTGCTGAGTGGGCAGATGATGTGCCCGCGGTCACCGCCAAATTCCTTGGCTTCCTTTGCCGGTGTCCTTGCGAGCAAAGAGGAATGGGTCGTCCAGGGAATGACTGCGTACGTTCCGCAGGTGAGTCACACTTTTCCTCCACGTTATTATCAACACTGCATGCTCAATGCCTAGACTGCGTGGCTGCGAAATGCATCTATCAAAGGTATCGTTCTTCCCTATCTCACATTCAGCGAAACTAAAGAGCTGCAGAGAACATTTTATTCAATTTGCCGTACGACGAGGCCCGGTATCAGGCGACTTTGGAGGTACGGCGGGCTACTTATTGGGGTCATTCCTCATCTTCGGCTGTTAGGCCTGCGCGTTGAACCCTGATTTGGACATTCTCGAAGATGGGGACGAGAGTGAGATTGGGGAGCATGGGGTAACACGGCACGCACATCGGGTTCGAGATTTCTGACGCTTGTATAGGTCAATCTGTCCGGTGGCCAGAGAAGTCGAGGTGAACTTTGCCTCCCCGCCCTGTTTCTCATTTTCTGATCTGATTTCTAGTTTGCCTCGCCCGTGCTGTCTGTGGGTAACCTTTGTCTCCCAGGGAATATCGCGTTAACCGCTGTCGGGCAGATTCTCGCGCCTCGATTCTGCTTTTGGACGACGTCCTTTCGGCTGGTACGTTTCCATTCTACTGCCACATTTCCGTCAATCACGCTCCGCCCAGTCGACGCCCACACCGCCAGACACCTCTACCAGCGCTGCCTCAAAGGCGATCTGATGCGTGGTCGCACTGTCATCCTCGTCTCGCACCACGTCCAACTCTGTGTGCCCGGCGCCGCTTATATCGTCACCCTCGACAACGGCCGAGTGCGTTTCCAAGGCACACAAGATGCTTTCAAGGTCTCGGGCGTTATGGGCAGTTTGGTACAGTCTACAGATACATCGACGGACCAAGACAAAACAGAAGCAGCCGCCGTTGATACGATCGACGAAGGCAAGTCGGCTGGGGCCGAGAAAGTCAAAAAAGCGCCACGCAAGTTCTTTGAGGAGGAAAAACGCGCTGTGGGGCGTGTAGCTTGGGACGTTTGGATGGCGTATATCGGTGCGTGCGGTTCGAGGTGGTATTGGGTTCTTTTCTGCTCGATGTTCACGGTGGCTGCTTTGTCGCCCGTTATGGAGAACGGGTGGCTCAGTTATTGGTCGAGAGGAGAGAATGATCGTGATGCGGTGTATTATCTTGGCATTTACACGGCGGTACGTCTCGGTCGCTTGATTGAACTTGGAGAGTTGCTGATGGGAATCTCGCAGATTATCTCTGCCGGTAAGAGGTGTCTAATCGCTGGATGGTCTCAGAGTTGACTTTATACAGGCTTGGTTATAACCACATTTCGATCCTTCGTATTATGTGAGTGACCTCTTTCCGCCGGTCCTCATTTTTGGGTTCACGGTGCTAGATTATGGGTCGATCAATGCCTCGACCATTCTTCACAAGAGTAAGTGCCTTGCTGCTGTCGGCAAAGATAGGCTCCAATCAACCCATCCATTTGCAGAGCTCCTGGAGGCAATCCTGTTCGCGCAGATTCGTTTCCACGATACCGTTTCGCGCGGTCGGCTGCTCAATAGGTTCGGCAAGGATTTTGAAGGTTGGTTGCAGTCTCATGCCTGGCCTGTGGGGTGCTGAAATATAATTATAATTAGGTATCGACAGCAACCTGTCTGAGAACTTTGGAACTGCTGGCGTTCGATTTGTTGCCACGATAGTACGTCTTTTCGTGCAGAAGAGGGTCTCGCACTGACCGTTTCAGACCACCATCGTTACAGTCAGCTTCGTCGGCGGGCCTCTATTTGTTATGGCCACGGTCTTGATTGCAGCAGTCTATTATCAAAGTGGGCTTTGAATTCTTGAAATCCGTCATCTGACAAGCACCTTTTTCAGTCGCAAAGATTTACGGTCAGACATCCCGGGACATGAGAAGGATCGGTACGTGTCTCTCTCCCCGCAATTCCAGATTGTTCATCGACTCTTTCAGACTCAGTGGTACGTCCCATCCAACCCACCCAGTCCTAAGATTGACGTGAAGCAGACCCGTTCCCCATTGTACTCGATGTATTCCGAAACCATCGCTGGCGTGGCAATTTTGCGCTCCTTCGGAGCGTCTTCCAAGTTCCTGCGAGATATGATGCGGAACGTGGATACGGTATGCTCTCTCCACTCGCCATCCATTTTGTTTTTGATGCGGTCCCACGCAGAACATGGCTCCGGGATACTGGACCTACGGTGTCAACCGCTGGCTCACGGTATGTGCATCGCTGCCCAGGTTAGAGATTCACTTAAAACCGGACTGAAGATTCGAATGTCGGGCCTTTCGAGCGTTGTTATGGCGCTGATCGCTCTCAGCGCGGTTCTCAACAGAAATATATCAGCCGCAGTGGCTGGGTTTGTTCTTGCGTTCGCCAATACGGTGTGTGGGTTGGTTTGTGGAGCTCAATGAAGCTGAAACCCGAGTAACAAAGTTGACCTATGACTTGAATATTGCGGTGCGTCCATCGAATTAGGTTGTAGCGACGTCTTCTCATTGGACCTTAGCTCCGGACGTTCGTGAGCCTCGAGCAAGCGATGGTGAAGTCGTGTCAGAATTGGTGGACCTCTTCTAACATCTACGGCCCAGGTTGGACTGGAGCGAGTCAAGGAGTATTCTGATTTGGACAGAGAAGCCGCCGAGTTCGTCGAGCCTCGACCGGGTTCGTCGTGGCCGGAGCATGGAGGCATCGAATGCGAGAATCTGGTCATTCGCTACGCTGTGGGTTCAATATTTTGCTTGTCATACCTGGGTTAACGTTGTTTCAAAAGCCGGATTTACCTGACGTTTTGCATAATGTGACCTTCCGGGTGAACCCGGGAGAAAAAGTATGTGCTGCATACTATATCAAATCCATTACCTGATCCATACGGTTCTGTAGATTGGCATCCTCGGCAGAACAGGTGCGCTCAATTCGTACACCGTGGACCATATTGATTGCTCTAGGCTCTGGCAAAAGCACGCTCGCTCTTTCATTCTTCCGCTTCGTCGAGGCTACGGAGGGCCGAATCCTTGTGGACGGAATTGATATCGCTAGCAGGCTCACGGACTTGAGGAGCAAGCTGACAATCATACCTCGTAAGTTCTCCATTATCTCGTCTTCCGTGAACTAAGGGCTGTTTTAGAGGATCCCACGATTATCAGCGGGACTTTGAGGTCCACGCTGGATGTGTTTGACGAGTATCAGGACGCCGATATCGTATGTTATCGTGATGTTGGGTTGACAATGTCTCACCTTGGACAGTTCGAGGCACTGCACCGAGTGCATCTCATACCGGCAGACGGTTCCCCGGTGGAGAACAGCGATGCCGTCAATGAAAATGTCTTCCGAAATTTGGACTCGGTGATTTCGGAGGGAGGGGAGAATCTTTCAACTGGGTGAGTGGGTTTATCCCGTTGATCGGTGGTTCTCATTGTGTAGAGAGAAACAGTTGCTCTGCATGGCTCGCGCGATATTGAAGCGGTCGAGGGTGCTTGTCATGGACGAGGTGCGTTGACTTACTCAGGGTTCGTGCATTCCGGTTGACTCTTTCTCTAGGCCACAGCGAGGTATCGTAAAAGTGAGGCTTTGTGCCTCTCCACGCTCACACTTCTTCCAGCGTCGATTATGCCACTGACGAGCTCATTGGGAGAACTATCCGCCAGTCAGTGGTTGAATTTGTCAGGGTTACTTCGGTCTCACATTTAACCGCAGCGAGTTCAAAGAAAGCACTATTCTCACCATCGCACACCGCCTACGCACAGTCATTGACTATGATAGAGTACGTTGTCCTCCTACTCCGCTTGCAAATCCGTCTCATATGTATGTCAGATCCTGCTCCTGGACCAAGGCCGTGTGGTCGAGTTCGATCGGTGAGTAGCTCTAGCAGGATATAAAATTGAGCTTAATCCTGTTCTTAGACCCGCAGTCCTGTTGGCAGATCCGGCATCCCAATTTTACGGTCTCTGCAAGGCGTCTGGATCGGAGGAGTTTGCGATACTCGAGAGGATGGCTGGAGTTTAGAGGGCTGGTTGTTCAACGGAATGGGAACATGATGGGTTGGATTTGTGTGCACGTAACATAAAATACATTCGTGCTGTTCAAAACTTCAAAGGGATGAAATTTGATCCGTGAAAGCGTCATGACTTGCTTCTGACTTCCACCATCGCCGTCGCATAACCAGCTAGGTCATTCACTTTTGATCAATTCAGAGCCCAGAGTCTACTACCCGGATGACCGCTGTGGAATCGGCCTCACCTCGACATCCGCCGGAGCTTGAGTGTCTCATCTTTGAATACGCGGCCGGGCAAGACCCTATCCACGTCGCAATCCTCCTTCTCGTGGCTCGCCGTGTACATGAATGGCAAGTGTCACAAAAAAAGTTTATAGGAAGTGCTGGAATCAAGAAAGAGGAATTGTTCTTTCAAATTCAAACTCGACTGCTCAAGTGAGATCGCCTGGAAGGCTCGAGACTCCGTATCGCACAGGATCGATGAAACAGTAAGAGACTGGCGGATTGCCGCCTTCAAGGGATGATGCGGCAGAACTTGAAGTACTGCCCGCCGGACCAAAATAAGTAAGTAAATAAGGACCGGAGCCGCGTCGAAACACGCCCAGGCAGTTCCAGTTTCTTGTTGGCGAGGTCCTTGAAAGCTGGAAGCTCGAAACTCTGCATCTCGGGTGGAAAGCTGGTGGTGAGAAGGTTCGGTGAGAGCGGAAAGCGGAGTCGATCGTTTGTTCCGTGATCCGTTTGTGTGTCACGCCAAAGGGACACCGCCACATCGGCCGCTCTTCTCCCAATCCACATCCGCTACCTGGGCGAGTGTGCGAGTTCTTCATGGACAATGGAGCCTCACCGGAGCCTATGCGTCTGGAAAACACGACGACGACGCCGAGAAAGGGGCTTCAAGTTCCTTCTGCCCAGTTCGTGGATCGTGGCAGTCACACCGGCGGAATTCTTCCATTCGCAAGCGGGTTCGTGATCAAAGGCGGGACGTTCACGAGCACCAACCATGTCTATCGGGCGCTCGAACCGTTTCCGGGTCGGTCTACCTACTCGTAGTCGCTGCGCTGACCTTCAATCTACCCAGAGTTCCCGACGATTCCACTCGGAGACCTCTATCTATCCCACGAGGTAGGCATTGCTCGGCGCCGATATGGCACCGGCGCGGTCAGACGGACGTTCTTCGCCGAACTTCGGGGATCTCGGGTGACGGCGATGACATACGAAGGCGAGGACGCCGAGCAGGTTGGTGTCCGTCTTCCACGGAGCCATAGACGTGCTACTCAATCGATTGCCGTAGCAATGGCGGGAGGAGGTCTCGCGCTATTCGCAAATACGGTGCATATTTTCTCACTTTTTCTTCGACTGGCGCGAAACTCATATCTTGGTTCGAGACATCCAAATATCGCCCAGCTGTTTGGTTTGGTTCATTCCGATTTGAAAGTAGCCGTTTTCCATGGTGGTACGTTATCCACGTATCGGATTCAAGAGAGCCTGCATTTGTCCTACAGAAATGATTCCATACAAGGAGGTTCTGCGGACCTTCGAAAGTTCACACTTTCTGTCCGTGTATTTCTGGGCTTGTATGGTGTGTTGCAGTTTCTATACACTCACACAAGACCAATTCCTGCTTGGGTAGACTACTGAGTTCAAGGTGCAAACATTAGTCTCCGAGTTTCGGGACCTTCTAGCTCATTCGACGACAGGAGGTCAACGGATATCTGGCAGACGTGCTCAAAAAACCCCTTCACTGGAGCGATTATACATTATGGCTCCGTCCGGGATCACTCAGTCTCTGCCTCGACCTCTCCGAGGCCACATCCTATGTCCCATTATACCTCGCCGACGTGCGCTCGCAACGTCGTCTTGACAACTTCCGACCCTCTCGAACCTCGGAAATAATATCCTCCCTGTCCCACCAAGACTACCACAGCATATGCTTCTGGTACTTGTGTCAATTCCGCCAGCTCTTTGTTTCGCGCATCACAGAGGTCCGTTTGGGGTCTATGAGTCATATAGTCGCAGGGCGCAGATACGGGGATTTGCGAGATCAAATTGGACTCTTTCCGGAAGTTGAGGTGTGTGATCATGGATGGCAGGGGCCGAAGCTATCGAGGCATGCCATGGAGACTCTGTGAGTCGCCTGTGTTATTCCGCAGTCCAGGCTCAAAATACTTGTAGCGTAACTAACGGCATAAGCATCGTTCTCCTGGAAAACGGTTGGACACGGTCTGTCCGTAACTGCATGTTGGCGCGGGGATTGATACAAACCAACAGCGTCGATTCGGACCAAGTGGAATACTTTTATCGTCGGCGAATCAGCGCGGAGCCCCGTTACGCACGCTCCTGGCTTGCGCACGCCCACGAAATCTTCGATTCCTTCAACATTACGTCTGGCTTTGACGATTATTGTAAGCACGGAAAGTGAATCCCAGTCTTCTCAACATTGATTATCCTTTTTTTTTGCAGTTTTGACAGACGTTCTCAACGTATGGTTAGAACTCCGGGGAGGAGTCACACCCCTCCCACCCGGATATCTCCTCCTTTGCCCGCTATCCACCCTACGCGGCGACACGCCTGCATCATTCCAAGCCCATCTCGACTCACCACCGGCCTACTGGTCATTCGACCCCGCCGGAAACGACCGTCTCACAGTCAAAGAAGCGCAGAGCCTTGGGTTTCCTGCTATCCGTGTCGGGATTGAGGTGTGGGGTAAGTTTTGGGATGAGAGCGTGTATGCGGGAATTGCGGAGTTTCAGAGGGCCAATCGGTTTGATTCTCATGATTGGGAGAGAGAGTATCCGCCCCTGGATACTTGCACTGGTCACGGGGCTCCATTTGCTCTAGGTGTGTATCGTTCTTTGGTTGGGTGTCGTGGCTGACGTCGGGTGTAATAGATATCGCGATCCCCAAACTTGTCGAACCTCCAAAAATCTGTGCGGTGGAGGTAGATGGGGATGAGCCGGAGCTTAAATTTCCCGCTCAGCATGAACTGGACACCAGTGAGTGGTATACTCAGCGAAAAAACTACTATATCCCGTGGTGCGATCTGGAGGAAAATCTCACAACGTCAACTAACTTGAATGTCGTCGTGTATGTACAGATTTCTCTCATCTTTGTGTGTATCCTCCTATCCTTGTAATTTTATACCAACTGGCCGATGGCTCAGGGTGCCATCAGCTTTCCCGCCTGTTTGCCGCCCGAGTTCTATAATTCCGAGTTTCCAGGCTTCGAGGGGCTTGAAACGAAGATCAAGTTCTTTTCTACCTTGGTCTGTCTCGTTATACTCTTCCTTTGAACTTCTCGCAGTTACGACTTCTATTCTACATCTGTGGCTGGGTTCAAACGTTGAAGGTTGAAGTTCCGGAATTCGCCGTGTCCTTCTTCCACAAACAGATAGGGATGTTCCACGTGTGCGGGGCGCACTACCTTCTGGGACCTCGGAGAAGGTGTGAGCTGACGGAATTTACTTGATGGGAATCCGCTACCTCTTGTTTTTTTGGGAGCGCTAGTCAAGTTAGTTCTTGCACGATTCGCACAGGAGCACCGCCGCCCTTGCGCGCTCGCCTTGCGAGCCTCGGTACTCAAGGATCTAACATTCAGGCACATTGTCCTGCCCTGGGAGATTTGTATTTATCTGGCAAGTTTGACATTACAACAGCATGAATGTTGGACCGCACAGTCCCCGCGGACATTCTCATGTTCAAACTATGTACACGAGGTAGAAAGAAACGTCTATCCGAGCCACCACCAGTTCCGTTGTAACCTTAATGCATATGGAACCTTTCCCGCGCCTCATGGTGGACTTCTGAACGCCGAACGCTTCGACGCCTAGAGACGCCCAAAAATGCAACAAACAACGTGTTCCGAGGTACCAGTTCTTCTGAGCGACGTCATATTTCGGAAATTCGGGTGTTTCTGGGATCTGTCTGGGTATTTCTGTTGGTGGCTGAACGCAGACAGGCCGACAGCTGGACTCTGTGCCACTGACGTCGACGCCTGCGGTTCCGAGTGACAATCTGTAGTGCGCCTCCATCCGGGGCCTTTGTTCAATTCCTTTCTCATGATCCCGAGATTAACTGCTTCGGGACCATATGACTTACAGAGTCCATATGGTCTTCAGTCGATTAATGTTCCCCACTCAGTTGTGATTTGATTTTCTCCTCCGTGGTGTAGTCGCCAGTCAGCATCTTGCATAGATCGAAAAACCCCGTAGCTTTGGACTTGCCAACCCATCAATTCCAAAATCACTTCCAGGTTCAAAACTACCCGATTCGGAAACCAAATCGCCGCTCTAGGATCTTGTTTATATTCCTCAGTTCCGAGTCCCGACAGCTCATAGCCGTCGAATTCATGCCACAGCGCTCCACCGCTCCACTCTTCCAGACGGCCTGGCGACAGTTGAGGACCGTGTCCCTCGCACAATTCGGCGGACCAGGTGGAATGAATGCGTAAATGTCTTCAGGACGGCTCCACTCCTGGTTTTGAAGCAAGTCGTCATGCTATCCGCGTCGTCTAAAACCTATAAAAGCCTCACACCCGTCGCCTCAATCTTCACTCGAACACAACCAACCGTTCAAGCTCTCAAACAGACATGTTCTCCAAGCTCTCCATCGTTGCCACCTCGGTGCTCATTGTACGGCGGGCTCACTACTCTTAGCTTTGCATTGAAATACTAATTTTCAACCCGCTAATAGACCCTTGCTGCCGCCAGCCCGTGGACCACCACGATCTCCTCGGTCCCGCCGCCGACCTCGGACCAATGCTGCGATAGCGTCGTCTCGAGCACCAGCACCGCCGCCTCGGGTGTCCTCGCCCTCGTCGGCCTCGACCTCGACGGCCTTGACATCCCCGTCGGCCTCAGCTGCTCGCCTATCACCGTCATCGGCAACAACTGGTTAGTTTCCTTCCTCCCTCACGAATCACGAAGCTCGGGCTGACTGGAGATATTTACAGCGGCGGAACCCAGGTCACTTGCGATGCTCCCGCTGCCGAGTGGGGCAACCTCATCGCTATCAACTGTATCCCCATCACTGCTTAAGTGGTGTGTTCAGAAATACCTCGGCAGGAAATCGTCCATCGGAAATCGGTTTACGGACTTTTGAAATCGTCTTTACTCTATTGGCCTCATTTGCTTTTATGTATCTTGTCGTCCGCTGCCTTGTCTTCTACGTCGATTCTGTTGCGTGTTCAATGTCACGGAATATAGGATTTTATTTTGGCTCTGAATCTGGTCAAGTTTCGAAGAGATCAATAAGAAAGCTAGCTATGTACGACGAATTTCCATTTCACCATCCAAAAATTTGCCCGTGGAGCTCCAGTATTGGCGTGGCTGGAGTCGAACCAGAGCTGGCCAGGTACTAGGGAGTCGCTTCCGATGGTCAGGTGTAGGACATCCGTCAAGACTGGAAAGATATCGTCGATATCGAGCATTGACACTTTGCCTGCTTACAATAGTAATTAAAATCAAATGCGATGTTCTGCGAATGGAAAATTTCGTTGGCGTGCCCTGGGACCGACAGACCTGAAGTGATGTTGAACGTTGTTGCTGGGCGCCTTTTAAGAGGAGATACGGAGGAAGTCCCATGCATGGAATGTTAATGAAGACGTACCAAACATCGATGTCGCAATCGCGCCAGCCAATGGGTCGGTCCCAGTGTAGCTCCGAAACGGAGCTCCCAGAGGACTGTTGTTTCGAGTGGGCGGGCCTTGAGCGCTCGTCGCTCGAAGATCCGTACCGTATACAGCATACTTGAGCTTGAGCCACAGAATAACTGGTGGTAGTGGCAGTAGATTTAGACTGAGCGATCGCTTCAAGGGATGATATGGGAGAAGTTTTGGCTTAGGAAGCGCTGTCCGGTGCAGTATTTGAAGTCGATTTGAAGACGCCCAGGTATGTACACTGAAGCAAAGGCATATTCTTGGGGCGAGGCGAGACATGATACGGGGGAAATGCTGGAATCCGTGAATCCAGACAAAGGAACCGTCTTTTAAATTCAAGTGAGATGGCCTGGAAGGCTCCAAGCTCCGTATTGCACAGCATCGACGAAAGAGCAGATTTGGATGCGGGAGAAGACTAAGTACTGCCCCCGCCAGAGAGGTCGCGTCGAAACGCGCGTCTGAAGACGCCCAGTACGCCGATGCAAAGGAGTGGTCTTGGGGGTGAGGTCCTCGAAAGGTGGATGCTCGGAACTCTGCAGCTCGGGGCGAAAAACAGGCGGCAGATGGTGGTGGGGAGCAAGACGGGTTGATCGTTTGATCCGCGCTTCTGTGTCACGTCAAAACACCACCCTCGGCCAACCCTCGGCGGCTCTTCTCCTCAAACCACCGCCCTGTGCGATTCTTCATGGGCAATGGAGCTTCACTGGAGCCAGTGGGTCTGGAAACGACCACGCCGACGCCGCAAGAGGAGGTGCCCGCTGCCCAGCTCGTGGATCGTGGCATTGCATCGCCAAGCCACACCGGCGGAATTTTCCCATTCGCAAGTGGTTTTGTCATCAAGGGCGGGACGTTCACAAGCTGTAACCATGTCTATCGGGCGCCAGAGCCGTTTCCGTTTCGTCTACCCTCTTCATCCGTTGTCGCTGACCGCTGACCTTCAATCTACCCAGAGTTTCAGGCGATTCCACTCGGAGACCTCTATCCATCCCACGAGATTGCTCGCCGCCGATATGGCGGCCGCGGGGTCAAAAGAATCTTCTCCACCGAACTTCGGGGATCTCGGGTGACGGCGATGACATACGAAGGCAAGGACGCCGAGCAGGTGGGTGCATATTCTCCTGAGGCTATGGACGTGCTAATCCGATTGCCGTAGCAATGGCGGGAGGAAGTCTCGCGCTACTCGCGAATACGGTGCAGATATCTGCTTTTCTCCTACTGGATGCGGGACTCATGTTTTGGTTCCAGACATCCCAATATTGCCCAGCTGTTTGGTGTGGCTCATTGCGGCTTGAAAGCAGCGGTTTTCCATGGTGGTACGTATCCACGTATCAGATTTTAGAGCCCCTTCATCTATCTTCCAGAAATGATTCCATACAAGGAGGTTCTGCGGACCTTCGGAGGTTCCCACTTTTTGTCGGTGTATTTCTGGGTGTGTATGGTGTGTTACAGAACTTGCAGTTTCTCCACTGTAACAAAAACCCAATTCATGCTTGGACAGACTACTGAGTTCAAGGTGCAAACATTAGTCTCCGAGTTTCCGCACCATATACCTTATTTGGAGACAGGGTGTCGACAACTAGTTCGTAGATGTACTCAAAAGACACCTCGTAGGCCCCAAATCGCACGCGTAACACCGCTTTCCCATCTCCCTCCTTGCTCAGTACTGGACTGATTATACATTATGGCTACGTCCGGGATCGCTCAGCCTCTGCCTCGACCTCTCCGAAGCCACCTCCTACGCCCCACTATACCTCGCCGACGTGCGTCCGCAGCGTCGTCTCGAACAATTCCGGGTCCCTCGAAGGGCTGAAATAATATCCTCGCTACCCCACCAAGACTACCACACCATATGGTTTTGGTATTTGTGTCGATTCGGACAGTTCTCTGGTCCGAGTACAACAGAGATTCGTGCGGGGTCTATAAGTCATATGCCTGCAGGGTCTAAATACGAGGATTTGGGGGAACGAATTGGCTTCTTGCCGCAAGTCGAGGTGCGTGATCACGGATGGCAGGAACCGAAGCTATGGGGACCTGGCATGGACACTCTGTACGTCGCCTGTCATCTTGCGCGGTTCGTACTCATAATACTTGTAGCGTCACCAACGGCATAAGGATCGTTCTCCTGGAAAACGGCTGGACACGGTCTGTCTGTACCTCCTTGTTGGCGCGGGGATTGATACAAACCACCAGCGTCGATTCGGCCCAAGTGGATTACTTCTATCGCCGGCGAATCAGTGCGGAACCTCGTTGCGCACGTTCCTGGCTTGCGCACGACAACGAAATCTTCGATTCACATAACATCACGTCTGGCTTTGAAGATTATTGTAAGTGTACGCGGCGAAACACCTGCATCATTCCGAGTGCGGCTTGACGCACCACCGGCCTACTAGTCATTCGACCCTTCCGGAAACGACCGTCTGACGGTCAAGGAAGCGCAGAGGTTTGGATTCCCTGCTATCCATGCGGAGATTGAGGTGTGGGGTAAGTTTTGGGATGATAGTGTGTATGGGGGCATCGCCGAGTTTCAGAGGTCGAATTATTTCGATCCGCATGATTGGAAGACAGTATCCGCGGCTGGATGCTTGTTCGGGCCGTGCGGGTCTGTTTGAACTGTTTTGGTTCACTGATTTCGTGGCTGACGTTGTCCGTAGATTTCGCCATTCCCAAACTTCTCGATCTGGACTCCAGTGAGTGGTCTGCCCAACGAACAAACGACCGATTTCAATGAAGCCGGCATCCATGTCCCGTGGTGCGATCTGGAGGAAAATCTCGCACCGTCAACCAGCACGACTGCTGTCTTGTATGTACACATTATTCTCATCTTTGTGTGGATCCTGCTATCCTTGTAATCTCCTTTCTCCTGGCTCATGATTAGGGTGTCTCGTGCCTGTTTACCACCCGAGTTCGTGGTGGAAGACGATGGATTATATGGTCTCCGAGGTGAGTGAAGGTCCCAATTTGAATTCAATTACCTGCCTTTAAGGGCCATTGCTAGTGCATGGCAGTCCGAGTCTAGTTTGAGTCTAGTGGCCTTGATGATTGCTTTAGAATTCCAAGTGCAACCATGTAGGCTGCGTCGGCGACGGTGGACGAGGCGCGAAAACTTGCGAGACGACGTGGGCGATATGGCAATGTTGAGGAGTCACAAAGGAGTCAGGACGATGGGTGAACAAAATTGTATTGACACGAGAAATGCAGGAATTTGTCAATTCAATCATATGCACAAAGAGATGAGGGGTATCCATCATCGTCCAAGGAGCCTTATAAGTGATCCAAAGACCCTTAGACCAAGGCATTGAGAGAGATGCGCGAGGCCAGCGCACGCCGCACGGGCGGCACGGCACACAGTGGATGTCCGATGTCAAGAAAATGCCAGGAAATTCATCTATATGTTGAGGAAACTGGCTGATAAGACAGAGTCAGAGCAGGCTAGTGTTGAAACCAGTGAAAAAATGGGTGTCGAGCAGTGGTCGGGGCAGAGCAAGCCTGCATGCCGAGCTGTCAACGGAACGGGGATCCGCTCCGAGCTGTCAAGCATCTTCGGTGGAGATCGTAACTCGTTGGCCGGCGGAGCCCAGGGTGTAGTAAGAGGAAATGACTCAGGCTCAAAGACGTCATCGATCAAAATTTGGACCCCTACTTTGGCGGGAAACGGGCCGATAAGACCGAGCTTAAAAACTTGGGGGGAGGGGCCGTTGCAAAGCATGGCAGGCACGAGAACTTAATGGGGCTGAATGTTGGCTGAATGAGTGGTAAAGTGCCAAACTTTCCCATGCTCAGTGATCACTGAATCCTGATCAAAGTCTGACACAGTGCGCAAAGGCTTTGCACGATCCTGCCACCAGTAGACCTTGCATGAAGAAGGTAGCACATCAGGAAAACTGGAGAAGTTGCTATGGCACTATGCAGCACTGCATAGTGCTGCATAGTGCTGCATAGTGCTATGCAGCGTCTCCAGTTTTCCTGATGCAGCCGAAGGTTTTACCCTTATGAAGAAATCACAATGCCACGGATATTTCACCCAGACACTTAGGAAACAGTGATTTCACAGAATTCACCCCCCTTGGAGTGCCACTATTTTTTCTATCTTATCTGAGACATTCCATACATGTTGGTAAATCCTGAGCTTCAAGCCCACCCCCATGGCAGGGACCCAGCACCTTTTGGGAACTTGGAATGAGCCGAACACAAAAACTCAGTAAATCAACAATATCATATACAATATTGGAGATGGGACCTCAATCCTGGGGAGCAAAACTCAAGTTCAAGACCCAGGATTGTACCTCCGGAATCTCAGGTCAAACGGTGCCAAGGTGGATGCTCCAGAGTGAGAAGAAAAACGAGCTGACGGGCACTGCCACAATCAGTGATTGTGGCCGCAAAATGGAAGTGCACAGCCTGGTTAATCAAAAGTCTGAAATTTAGTGAAAACCTCACCCACCTAAGGAAGCACCGTTCGCGTACCTCCGGGACCGAGTAGGTAGCTTAAAATGTTGACATGAAGGGTACCTAACAGGCGGCATCTACACAGCGGCGGATCAATTGTTCCCAATCGGGAAGCTCCTCCTTGCTCAACACCACCACCATCGTCACCGCTCTGGCACCCCTCCGCCAATCCACGCTCAAGAGCGCTATGCGCCTGCTTCTCTCTCACCATCCTCGCTCTCTCAGGCACCCTCACGCCCGCTGAAAGGTCCAAGAAAGGTCTCCGTCGACGCCGCCACCTCTGTTTGACTGTTTCCCGCCCTCCATTCGGGCCTTGCACGCAGCCTCCTGAATTTTCCCTCAACAAGATCTTGGCAAATCCGGTGTTCCCGTCGACTGCGACGCTATCGGCGTACCACACCCCTGGTGGGCCGCTTCCCGCACCGCCTCCGCATTCCTGCTTCAAATATGCCCGTACGACAGCCTGAACATCGAATTACTGCTACGCTTTTGACGAACCACAGGCCTGACCTACGACACCCCTCCACCTTCGTTCCTCACCTGCACCTCCGTTCCTCCTTGACCCGCACCT
The DNA here is from genome assembly GCA_029378245.1 of Roridomyces roridus. NCBI lineage: Eukaryota > Fungi > Basidiomycota > Agaricomycetes > Agaricales > Mycenaceae > Roridomyces > Roridomyces roridus. The sequence goes on along the minus strand of JARKIF010000035.1, from coordinate 221,437 downwards.
CGCTCCGGCCGCTTGGCACGCCGCCTACGCATCCTTACCTTTCAAATGTGCTCAACACGGTGCTCCCGCCGACTGACTGCGCTGAGGACGCTGCTAACGCAGCACCGGCTGTCCACACTGCAGCCGGGGACCTTAGGCTAGTTTACCGCCTCCAGATTGGGGATGAAGACATAGGCTTTGGTCCATGCCCTCGAGGCCATCATCCGCGACTCCCTCGACGCCATCCACACCGTCTACGGCATCCCCTCCTCCCTCCTCCCTCCTCCCTCCAGCCTACGACTGTCCTTCACTTGAAGCGTCCTCTGGTGGGTTGCCGTTGGTGTCGCTCCACCTGCGTACCCACGACCGTCGGCCTTTGTCCATGCCAGCGCAGCAACGGTGCTTCGTCGTCCGAGTCTACGTTGATGCACAGCCCGCAGCCCCAGCGTTCACTTCGCCTTCTCCTTCTCCCTCCTCGCTCTCCCTGCCTCTCGGCCTTCCTTCTTTCAACGCGTCCTCCGGTGAGTCGGCGTTGGCGTCCGCCGTCAATACCCTCGCGCACTTTCGACCATTGGCCGGCCGTTTGTTGATGCTTGCACAGTAACAGGGCTCTACCCTGGTAGGAGAGGGTAAAATGATGCTGGAAGTGCGCAACGGATGGGACGGGACGAAGAGGGAATGGCGGCTTGGCTCGGTTACAGGAGGATTTATGTTTGATAGAATTCTTGATTCAACTTGTTTGAGGCCAAAAGAATTAAACAGAGGATCGGAGGAAGCATGCAAGGCTTCGAACGACATTCCCAACAGTGCTGAGCATTGCTGAGTCGGGGAGGAATTAATTGCTTGACAATCTGCGAGCAAGTTGTAACCGAAGTAAGAATCCGTATGAGAAGTACTCCGTCTTTCGAACGAAACGGTATTCGTGGACCAAATCACCCCAGAAAAACGGGACAAAAATTCATTTGGGTGCGGCGGACCTAGAACATGAAATCCCGAACTTCAAATGAGTGAATACGAAGGGAAATGCGTGTTAGAGAAAAATAAAAGTAGGGAACGATCTTTATTCGGCATCCGATTGGCTGTCGGGACATTACTCAATGGTGTGCCGATGCGACGGAGGTGTAGGAGGTGGTCAAATTCTCAAGGATTTCGTTTTATCTAGGCTTATACACAAAAGAGATAGTATCACTCAATGTTCTAAGCCTTGGGAATGAAGAGAACGAGAGAGGAAGTAGATCATAATGGATTGTGCGGAGGTGCCGTAGGTCACCGGTCACCGGTGGTACAAGCGAGGATAAAAAGCAAGCATCGTCGCACGGCCTACCTTCACAAAACCAACGTTCCATAATCGACCTCCTCTCCCTCCTCACCTCCCAACGTCCCAGGTACCCCCGCTGATACCACCTCTTCACCTCAGACCCTCCTCACCCTCCCCTCCCGCATCTCCAGAAGAGTAATGATGGACGCCGCGCGCTGCAAATACACCTCACTCCCCCGGCCCACACCACCGCTTTACGCATACCATCCTCCTCATGATGGAACAACCCACCCACACTCCTCGCCGCCTGCTATCGCCCCTCGTATCTCCCTCCTCTTTGTACTGGATGGCTTGACATTGTTTCAGAAGGGCTCCACCGCCGTTCAATATGATTGGGTAGCACGCAAAGGAGGGACTAGTAGCACACAAAGGAGGGGCTACCGATACGAGCCGGGGCGCCAATGTGGCAAGCCCCACCTAGCTTTCGGGAGGACGGAAGCGTCGCAGATGCCAAGGACGTCGAGGTCGTCAAGCCGGCAAGGGCGTGGAGGTGCCAAGGAAGAACGGAGGTGGGGGAGGTGCCGTAGGTCAAAAGTGTCGCAGCCAATGGGGCATTGGGAGCTGTAACGTTGTGGAAACGTTTTGAAGTCGAGACGCCGATGCTGCGTAGAAGGCAGCCGAACGGGGTGCGGGGAGCAGGGAGGTGCCGTAGGTGAGGTTGGTAGGTGGAAGGTTTCGCCGTCGGCGGGAATGGTATAGTGTCTTGAAAACGTTCTCGAGGTTGGGACGAGGAGGCCGCATGAAACGGCGTAAGGGGCGGGTAACAAGCAGGAAGGGAGGTAGCGGCGTCAACGCAGATCGTCCAGTGACCTTGAAGGTGCCTGAGACCATCAGCAAGTTGTTTGAGGGCTTGCCAAACGAAGCGGCACAGCGCGCCGGGCATGGATTGGCGGCGGCGTGTCGGGCGTCGAAGGTGGTGGTGGTGTCGTGGCAGAAGGAGCTTCCCGATTGGGTATAATTGATCCGCCGCTGGGTGTAGACACAACCTATTAGGTACACTTCCTGTCAACAATTTAAGCTACCTACTGGGTCCCGAAGGTACGCGAACGTAGCTTCCTTAGGTGACCTCACCCAAATTTTGGCCTGTGCGAATTTGAAAAGAACGAGAACTTAACAAGTGAAGTTCTCGTAATAAATTTTTAAGACTCGGAACCCACGTTGTTGTCGCAGGTTCCTGAAGACATCGTCTTGTCGGACCCCGCGGGGGTGCACTTTCAGGCCATAGTGGGGATTTGATATATCAAATCTTCGGTAGTGGTCGAAGACCCGTGGCATATGAGCGACCGCTGATTAGCGTAGGGAAGATTTATATCAATCAGCCCTGGGCGGCCGCATGCCCGCCTCCACCCGCTCACTGTCGAAACGCCATCAGGGCGCGATTGCCCGCCATGCGCCTGGTCCGTGCGTTCTCGGGTTTGATCGGGTCCAGATTAGGCAGTGTATTTGTGTCTATTAGGATCGGGTGCTCTTTTTCCCGCTCTGCTTGCACGCCGCCCTCGCCCTCGTCCGCTCCTGCTTCACTAGTCTGGTCCTGTGATATCCCGCAGCTACTTCTGCCTCACGTCGTCGTCTCTGCTATCTTTCTGCGGCCCCAAAGCCCCGAGAATCGTCCCAATTCTCGGGAATTCCGATTACTGCCAGGCTGCTAATATTCGGACATTATACAGGGGAAGCCACTGCTCCGCGCTACAGCCTCGATTGCTGCTGTAGAGGTACCTGAATTGTACATGTTCCTGCACAGAAACACTGTGTATACAGGCTTCCAGCGATCAAAAACTCTCCTTTCCATTCCGCTGCTCCTTTTTGCTCGAATCCCCGGAAAGTAAGTAGATCTGCGCTACCATTGTCATATGGGCAGGCCTGTATTAACGCTTTCCTGGGTACCTGCTTCACTGCTCATCCACACAGGGTGCCTACACGGGGCGCCGTCCGTTACGCGGCCGCCTTTCGCCTTCTGCCGTTCTTTCGACTCTTCGTCCTCTCCGGTGTTGAATGCGCTTTTACACATCATAGTCGCATTCATGTTGGTGCTTCTTCTTTTCCATGTGCCCGTGCGGATGCTGCCTGTACATTTCTAAATTCTGGTTGCTCTCGCTGTTTCGTTTCCGACTGCAGGCTCAAACTCGAACGTGGGATGGGGAGCCCGTTACGTGGCAAGTACTATCGTCTATGCAACCCACATACACTGACGCTCGGTGATGGTACCGCCTTTTTCTGTCCAGTTCGGTTCTGGAGCACGGCCGCATCAATACGACGTGGCGGCGAAGTGCATATAATGGCGTTCGACGAGTTGAGGGTGGGTGCGGATGTAGCCAGTAGCCGTGGATCAGCAAGGTGCACAATCTATCTCCTGCGTCTCTGCCCCTTTCCACTCCCCGTTTTGCTTGCTACATGTTCCCGTGTATTTTTCCTACTGAGTATCAACTCAAGGCATTGTAAAAACCCCTTTTACCCTGAGAAATTCTTGAATACACGGGTGTGCTCGCGTAAACCGTCCGAAAAGCGAATTTGATGGCTTCGAAACTTGAGGCCCGAGGCCTCACTGTTGCTTTCTTGGACCACAAACAGAGAGAGATTAGCTTCACATTGAATTATGCACCCAGATTTACAGATAAAACAAAATCTCTTTGAGGTTGCACGAAGTGTGTCGAGAAGTCGACTCTGTCTGCATATGTTTGAACACTCCTACACCCCACAATCACCATAAAGCTGTAAGGCCGGCAAGCGGCAGGGCCTGCTACCGCTCAATGCCGACAGGTGCTTACTTACTTACCACCGAGACACCCAGAATCAACTGCATATTATTATCCACAACTCCATTTCAGTCGTCGCTCGTCCGTGCGCCCCGGCGTGCCGCACTCCCTCGCTCCTCCCCTCCCCTGCAAGCAAGACTCAAGTCACAAAATGTGGGTTGAAGCAAAAATAACACTACAGCATCATTGATTGTGTCGTCGCTCGTCCGTGCGCCGCACTCCCTCGCTCCCCTTGCAAAAACAAAGTCTTCGGCAAGTTCATTGGTCTTTACTGTCCGAGAATAACGGAGTGCTCTGGCAGAGACATGGCTAGGGTTGGACACGGGTTCATACCCGTACGGGTAAAAACCGCGGAATGGACCCGCGGGTTGCACGGGTACGGGTACGGGTCAGAGATTCCGACCCGGCTCAAACCCGCGACCGACCCGTTGACGAATGTGCTCTAAACCCAAGGGAGAAACCCAACACCACTGTATCGTATACGGTGGTACACAGGAATAAGCAAGTAGCTTATTTAGATAACCAACACAGACACGAGCTCGTAGCGAGTGTATTCAATCGAGTGTTCAGACGAGTAAAAGTCCCAATACAGGTCCTTATACAGGTAGTAGGTTGTGGAGGGAGAAAGTAATAAGTTTATTCCGAAGGAAAGTGGTATTTCCAAGGGACGGGTATTAGGTTCAGTCGAGACTGGAACAAGCAACCCTTTTTGGTAGATTGTATAGCTTCTCAGCTGTAGTTGATAAGATTGATGTAGTAGGTGGGTTGGTGGTCAAGCACCGATCGTATTCCTTATTCCGAAACTTCGCAACTCGATTCTACTCTTCTTCCCGACTGGTACTGAGGTTCCCTAGCCAAATACGACGATGTTCCAACGACTTGACTTGACTGATTGCTTAATAGATTCTTGATTGAGGCGAGTACGACGATTTGGTTTCAACGATGACGACGATTCCGATTCAAAATAATATGATTCCAACTAGTACAAACTTTAAGAAGCCACTATCTAACACAGTGCACCTCGAAAGCCCAAGCACAACCCTTTAGAGACGCTAATGCGTACAACAGACGGGAGTGATTGTTCGGCCTCCAAGGGAACACTCTACCTAGTTATATACAAGTCCGGCAATCTAATAAATAATACAGGAATGCGATCCTCGCAACGCAATTAGGGTATCCTTGCCATTTCATTGGTCTACAGGTTGGATGGCGCCATCCTCGCACCATCCCAAGCTCAGTCAGCCGTCGATCCATCATGTTTCAGGTTGGTAAGGCTGATGCCGAGGGTCGGAAGTCGAGTTCCATTATTCCCATCTTCCGTCTTCTGCGCTATCGTTCCAGGACCGGATAGTACTGGTCCGTAGCTTTAATTCGATACCCATATCTTGGGTATCCCGTCGTTAAAGACACTATTCCGAAGCTCGCAAGTAGTGATTCCAGAGTGCTCCCGTGTTCCGATATCACGGACCAGGCACACGGTCTTCCGGCGCCATCGTTCCGGTTGGTAATGACTCCAACTGAGGCCTCGATCGTGATCGATGACTCAACCATCCGCTTATTCCCAATTGCTGCTAATTCCCTTGTAACCATCGGATTGAACCAGAGCTCAACGACTTGGTTATAAGATATTCCCATTGGTAAGAGGACTAGCACGAACTCCTACGTGTTTCGGAGTGGGTCCGTCGGTCATCTTAGGTTCCCCTTCGACCCGTACAGTACACCATGCATCGTAATCCTACTAGCTGCCTCTGGGCTCAGCACTAGCGCTCTCGTGAGATGATACCACTGTTGGTTATAAGAGAAATCGCGAAATTTCATGTATTCCTAGCGTGTTCATTTTGCAGGCGTATCACCGTGCATGCGGCCATTGCGTCGGCATAGGTGGCATCCAATTTCCAAGGGTTTTTCGATGAAAGTCTGTGATTGCAAGGCTGATAATGACAAGAATGGGGACAATCTGAACTCACTTCAATGTATTTCAAGCCGTCTACCCGCGGGTATACGGGTTGTGACCCGTACCCGACCCGTGTCCAACCCCAACCCTAGACATGGCAAGCTTCTGCTTGGCAAGAAATCGGGAGGCGGCGGGAGGAGGCGGGATGCAAAAACGGAAGGGGTTCCTTGAGGCTTGTGACAGTCCTGGGATTTCCTTCGGCAAAGAACCCAACATCTGTGCATGACATTTGCACAGATGTTGAAAAATCAATCGGATAGGACTGCTCCCGGGAGTTGAGGTCATCCATATTGCGCTGAGGGTGCGGCAATCATCAGCTTCAACAAGAATTTGGCTGGATCCATCAGTGCTGACGCAAAACCGAACGACAAAAACGTGATGGCCCGCCAAAACCAAAAATTAGGGCGCCCTATAGAAACCTGTACCTAACGGTATCAGGAATTCAACTTTTCAACTTTGTTCGTGTACCTGCCTGCCGGGAAAACGTCATATATTCGGACACGGCTAGACCCCTGGAGCCAATCTCCAACTGAGCTTTTCCCATAATATTGTGTGGTTGAGCACCTACAGCTCATTTTCTGTGTTAGTGGCTCGTTTTGATGCACTGCCAACTTATAGCGATGCTCGTTTGGTTCACTCCCCGCGGTCTGCATGTTTCCAAGCCTTCCATTGGATTTGGCTCGCAAAAACAAAAACTTCTACTGCCTCAGAATAGAAATTTATTGAAAGGCAGGCTCAAACGAAGAAGAACATTCAGTTAGTGACACCGCCGGCAAGATCGGCAATGGGCGTCACAGCGTTACGAATGCCTCTCTCCACAAGACCACCATGACCGCCCCGCCACACTCCCTCGTCCTTTCGCCTCAAGGCAAGGCCGTCCTTTTTCAATATGCTCGAGACCTTTGGCCCTCAATTTTCACGACTTTTGGCTGGGATTTGAATGCAGGAGCGGCGGATGTACTTTTCACTGGAACGAGCCAAAGCTGCGTCTCCTAGCACCTTCCCCTTGCTCCACGGGACTCTCATGAATCCACAGCCGTCCTGTCTACGCTCCGTAGCCTGCGTTTTCATTGCTCTCAAGACGCCTGGCTCTGCGATCCGCCCCCTCGGTAACAGGCACCGTGACCTACGGCGAAGAGACTCACCCTTGCCTCAAAATCCTCCTCACACCCTCTCCGGCATCCTACTACTCCACACTCCCGCTCGACCGCCCTTCAGAACCGTGAACCACGGTCATCACCTGCGGTCATCACCTGCGGGACAGGCGCAGCTACGCTATGCTACGCACGCCCAAATCCCCGGAGCTTCTCCCATCCAACTCTTCCCCCCCACCGGCCCACCACACCGCCGGCGCAATGGGCGTCCCCTGGCTCGTCTCGCTTCTCCTGCACAATCCCCGGCGTGGGCAATCGGGAGCGGTGCGTCGCCTTGCCACACCTTCCTTGATGCCCCCAATGGCATCGCACGCTATATGCTCGTACCCTGCAACGTCTAGGCACTGGGCACGATGTGGCCACGGACGGCGTTTTCTCGCCGAGCGCATACGCCGCTGGCCCGGGAGCGAGTAGCCGCCACGACGATCGTCGTCATGTGAGCGCGGCGCACAAACCGCGCGGGGTTGGGACTGGGCAGTTCTAGTACAGGAAGCAACACTGCGGCTCCGGGTATGTCAATGTATGTGGTGTCGAGAAATACATCATTTCGCCGCCGTATCTGGACCTTAGCAGTAGCTGAGATACGTTCTGTAACGCGGCCTCTCTGCGTACATCGTCCTTTTTTCTCAAAAATTTTACGATTTTATTTGTGCAATGCTTGCGGTCATCGTTGATGGCGACGATCAGCAATTCTGGATGCTGTCGCCTAAAAGGGAAGCTTATATAATCTATTCGACCGGCTCTGATCAACGTGGGCGACGACGACGGCAGGGTGCTGCCCATCGCAGGCAGCATTCCAGCCGGTATTGGATTACAGGCAGGCTGATCATCAGTCTTTTGACAAATTACTTGGCACTTGATCTCGCTTGAATCGGCTTTTTCGCTTGAACCCGCGGTGCCGCCAGCCATAAAGTGCTCAAGGGCACAAGTAGTCGGAACAGTATTATTTTAAAAATTCATACATGTGGTGGTCTGCGTATGGATTTACAAAAAATCTGTTGAAAGCATCTAAAGTATCCGAGAAATGAAAGTCCTCGGGGAGCGCACGCGTATCGTAGACCCCGATCAAGTGCGCGCCGCGCGCAATGGACTGCACGGGAACGATAGCAAGGGAGGGCTCTCGCCGCTGAAGCTCGGGCTCGACCACCCACATCCCCGTGTCCGGGTCAACAGCATCTCCCACAGGCACAAACCAATGGATGAGCGCGCACCGATAATCCTTGCCTAGATATGGAAAAGAAAAGAAAAGAAGGACACGGCCAATGACAAGGCCAGCCATAGCAGGCCCCCCGACGTCTATGAAAACGGTGTCATGACGAGCATAGCCATGCCAATTGGGGTTGGCCCGGATCCGTTCGCTGTACATCCCGCCGGCGCCACACAGATCACTTGGAGCATAAAAGTGAGCAATCACAGAGTGAAAGACTCGGAGATGGCCACCAAAAACGGGGCAGTCGTCAAGTGCAATGTCGTCAACTGGGCCATAGAGCTCCTTGTGCAAAAAGTGGCGGAAGAGGACGGGGAATTGAGGCTGCTCAATGTGGGCAGCGAGTGCATCGAGTTCCTTTGGATAGCCGCGAGCTATGCAAGCATGAGGGGATTATAAGAATGAGAGGAAAAGGACGCACCTGGTGTACGGCCAAGCTCCACCGATGTCAGGCACTTGGGGGCCGTGATTGACCTCATCGTTGTCGTCATCATCCGCATTAACGACGGTGATGAGCATGGAATTTGACTGCCCTTGAAAACGCGTATTTTGCACGATTTCAGATGTGGTTTCCATACTATATGATCTCAATACGAGAGCTGATGTCGAGCCCAGAGACAGTCAGTACGGTGGATACTTTAGAGTACTATACAGGTTGAAGGGTATTTACCTGGATATGACTGATGGACTCACTCCGAAACATGTAGGAGGTGTGGATACCTGCCTTAGCAATGGGATACACCAATTAAACAGTTCTTAACCGTTGTATGATTGTCAGCAGTTCGAACCTTGGTGCAAGTGCAATTCGGAGGTTCGGGAGTTCACGGAATGATGGACAAGTCGGCCGAATGACCTGAAACATGAGCAGACCGCCGAGACGGGTCCGATGGAAGTGACGTAGTAGCCGGAACAAGTGGATTCCGGCTCGGATACGGACTTTTAGTCAAGTATCTGCTGGTATCCGAGACCAAGAGTGGGAGATATGGGTATCGTTTGAGACCTACAACACGTGGGAGTACGTTTTGAGGCCATACTCTGGAGGGGAAGAAGGGATACAAGATATCCAAACTGTCCGAGTCATGGATCAGCGATGGAATCACGAGATAACATGCTGAATCATGGCTTGGCGCTCTGGCTGACTGAGCACCAGTGCCAGATCAACCAATCAGGTCGTTTCTATTCAGGATACATGGGAGATTCATCATTATTGCGCCATTCATTTGTACTATCATATGATTCCCGGACATGTATAAAGTAGATAGAGTGTTACCCAAGAGGGGGGGACACTTCCCCCACTAGCAAGCTACCAGCTGCGACTACGGGATTTGTCCGAGGCTTTCGAAGGTGCATTGCGTAGAATAAGCAATCGCCCTTGAAAATCTAAATTGTTGTTTTGTTGGCTCCTGTTGTGTGAATCGAGTTTGAAGCATAGTTTGGTTTGAGTGCAAGTTGGATTGTGATTAGGGTTTCAGCTCAGTGGCAGCTTTGGAAGGCTTGCTACGGCTTGGTACGGTTTGTGTGTCAGTTAGGGTCTGGTTGTGTGTTCAGTGTCAGGAATTGGTTCAGGAATTGTTGGAATTTACGAAATCCGTGTTGTATCGGTCGCTGTCGTCCTCGGATACCAGTGTAAAAGGGATCGAGAGACCCAAATACCTCGCTTTGTGCAACCCGGCTTTTAGCCAAACCTTTATACATCTTTTGTGTTCAGCTGAGAAGCTTAAAATCTACAAAAACGCTTTAGAATTGTCATTATTGGTTCATATCAAGGATCTTGATTCGCAATACAAAACTCGACCAATCATATCGAGACAATATCACAGTATTCCCTACAACCTTTCATAAGGCCCTGTACTAGGGACTTATACTCGCCTTTGCCTGCTGTCAATATAGTTGTCACTCGCCCCGGAGCTTCGTGATTGGGTTGTTTATATATAGATTCGTCTGTATCGAGACTCATCTAGTCTTGTTGTTTCGAGTTGGTTGATTTCTATAGTAGGTTTAGAGCACATACATCAACGGCCGCAGCGACCATTTGGGGCTGGCATCCATCGAGGACCATAGCGGTGTACGATGAGGTCGTGCCGATGAGCATGCCTCGCGCACGGAATGAGACTGCTGCTGCGGCGAGTTTTTCGAGGCGAGAGATGGAGCGGAGCATTTGAGGAAGCGCATTGAAGCGGCTGGAGCGTCGCCATGGCTCCTTCACGGCCTTGATGTGCTTGGACTCAGTAATGGAGGAGCAGAGACCGTTGGGGGAGCCAAAGAGCCGTATGGATCGGATGTAATGGACTGAGGGAGTGTTGGCGGGGGAGGGATAGGTCGACACGGACTCCGGTGTCAATGAATATATTGCGGTAGTGATGGAATCGGTCAATCGTTGACCGAATGGTGTCGAGGTTGTCTGCCGAGATGCTATTACGACGCACGAGGTAGCAGGTGTCCATGAATGCAGCCAGGCATCGAATCATGTCCGAGGGTAGGTAGCCAGCCACAGCCGCCAGGTATACCTAGCTGGGAGGTTAGCTGGTGCGGTTTGCATTCAAGAAGGCGATCTGACCTTCATCAGGGCCTTCGAATCGTCGCCGGTCCATTGATGGAAGTCCCGTCCGTCGGGGAAGCGGCGAAGGCCAGGGAACTCGCAGACGGCCGAGATCCTATTGATAGTCAGTGGGAGCCATGCTGAATCAAAGACAGCTTACCTGCGATCGATGTCTTGAATAATCTCGAGAGCACGCTTCTCCCCGTGCGTGACGTGCAAATAGTCATTCACCCAAGATACGAGATGGTCCTTGAAGGTGCCCTTGATGACCTGATGGAGCAGATCGGATGAGAGCAGCTCGTGGATATCCGTGCGAGGGAAATGCATCGTAAAAGGCTTGAAAGTGAAAGTAAGAAGAATGCACATTGATTATTACACTAATGCACTCACCGCAACGTCGGCGCGTATCCCAAAGTCGTCCCACAGAATGCCCGGGTCGAATTGTGTGATCAAGAACTCAGTCGTGGTCTGGGTGCGAAGGCGAGCTCCTTTCTTGTCAAGATCGTCCGGTTCTGCGTCACATCTACGTTGGTCAGAGCCCACGTACGGAGGAAGCAATAAGGAACACACTTTGGACACCACCCCTGGACGACAGTCGCTAACCAAACTTGCTCGGGGTAGTCTGCGATGTATGGGCCTAGTCCGTAGACGACGCGGCGGAAATGACGATCCGGGCATTGCACAATTTCCGGAATGGTCATTGCCGCCTTGAGAGGCTGAAAGACCCGTGCCATGCACGCATGATACATCTGCCGCACAAATTTCTGATATGCTGGCCGCGCACGATGCTTTTTGCTGGCTAGAATGAGAAGCATCAGCATCGGAGACTCTGTATGAAAGCATTCACATACTCTTGGGGATTGGAAGAAAGGCTGCGGGTAGAACCCCATTGCCATGAGCATGACGTGCCGTGCCTGTGAGCACACCAGGGGAGATGTAGACGGGGTGGAATTCTTGATGCCCCGTACCAACAGAAACGGTCGTTTTGTCGCTACCGGCTACGACCGGTACAAACACCGAGCCATGTGTTTGAGGATCTTCCGCAATTTCGTCCTAAACACGGGCTCATCAGGGCGTGGAGTAACTGAGCGACCGAGAACACTCACCGCTTGTTTCCAAGCCCAGTCGCCAGACATCAAGTTGGAGTAAACACGTTTGCCGGCATGATTGAATTGGCGATATGGAACGAGGTTGACGTGCTGGCGGAACACGGTTGTGGAGAGCTGATTGTGGAGTAAAAGTCGGGTGTTACGAGTACAGAGCTCATAGGTGTGCGTCATCCATTTCGGAGGCTGACCAGGAGGAAGAGGGCCGGAATAACGGAGGGTGTATGTTCTCCATGGTGCCTGGCCATCACGGATGGTGTCAATGGCCGCATACATCTCGCGAGCATCCTTCCAAGGCGCCGTTGCCCCGTACTTCATTACTGACGCTGCCCAAATGTCAAGAGCGGTGTTGATGTCCTTCTCGGAGCTTTGCGCCTCGGTGAAGTGGAAATTGGCGAAGTCGAATTCAGCACGATCAGAGAATGGCGCCCATGCAGCGGGATCTTGGCCGTCAGGTGGTGGCGGCGGGGGTGGCGGAGGTCCCACATATTCGGCCAGGAAGATACCGTTGGAGCAAGGAGCCGTGGATGAGGCATGGAACGGCATCCACCACGGTAGGCATGTGGAAGGACTTGAGGCCGAAGTAGAGGAATGAGAAGATACGGGCTCTGCGGGCGGGAGACGGGCGCATCTCCGTTTTGTGCAGGAATTCGCGTGCCCATTGTTCGACCAGTGTCGCCAATAGTGCACAGATCAGACTGAGCGACAGGCTGACGAACCACAGAGCGTTACACACGAGCGATGCTACGCTCGGGGTGAATTTCGGCGTTGGCTGGAGGGAGGCCGCATCTCCCAAAGAAATGGCCACCAATTGCTGAATCGCCGCGACAGTGAGGTCCCCAGAGTCTGGTTGGAGCTTTTTGTAGCTTTCAATCAGGAAGGCAGTCAGGCTGGCGGAGAAGAGGCCGGACTGCGTATGAGGTGAGATCCAAGCCCAGAAAATAGAAAAAGACCATACAAAAACGAGCATCCCCCCCATATCTGCCTTCCAGCTCTCGACCAACGCTGCATCGTATCTCTCGGCTTCTCCAACGTAAATCGACCACATTTTTGCGGCAGACTCTTCATTTTCGTCGTGATTTCGAGGGGCTTGTGAGAAGAGTGAGGAATCGTCTCCCGGCGCCTGAGTCCCAGTATCCGAAGGACCCGGCCCAGAAAGAAGAAATCGGGACGCGCGGCCCACAAAGCGGCGCAGGAGGGAGGCTAAAGATGGTTCTGAAAGAAATTCTACTACTCACGGAAGGACTCACCTTTCACTTTGTTTTGCGGAGGCGTCAGGCCTGCTTCGAGCGCACTCATGGTATCAGCCTGAGAAAGAGTGAGTGGCCTGAGAAAGCGTGTCAATGATCTGATGGTGGATGATGCCGTGACAGTCTTGTGACACACTCCGAGTCTCTTCACACCATCATCCCGACTTTGCGACTTGTGTGCCTGCTCGCGCCCGCCGAAGCCCGGCCATTTGCTGTCGCATTGCCCAAAGGCCGCTATAGACTCATCTGAGCCTCGACTCCCGCCGGAGCTTGTTTCTCATCTTTGAATCCGCAGCCGTGCAACGACCCACACACGTCCCAAACCTCCTTCTCGTCGCTCGTCGTGTACATGATTGGCAAGTGGCGGCAAAAATTCCACAAGCCTGCTCGATTAACCACACCTCTCAGACTAGAGCCTCGACTCTACCACGTCCTGCACCTCCAATCATCCGATAAAGTACGCACGACTGCTGCACTGACTGCCATCGACTCGAAACACCTTCCTCGCAAAAACCGTACGCCACGTCTGCTTTGACTCGCGATCCTCCGACATCCCCGCTGAGACGCTGACAACCTTCCTGAGCTCCTGTCCAGGAATCACGACTCTGTACCTCAGAGGAAGCAGCGTCGGCCCCCATCTCCTGCCTGTTCTCGCAGAGATGCAGATCAAGCGCCTGGGCATCGCCCTGATGGATCTGTTTCCGGAGGGCGGGTTCGATGGCGCCCATCCCCTCTTTCGCAGCGTGACGCATCTCGAGATTTGCTCCCCAACTACATTGACCTACTTATCTGGCTGGGATATACCCATCGGACCTATGCCATCCCTCACCCACCTCACCTTCACTATAGCCCCGAACCCCGAGGCGATAGGACCGCTTTAAAAGCGCTGTAAATCACTGCAGGTCCTTCGCCTCTTCCCCGTCTTGCAGCCTCCAACTACGGAGGACACCCGTGCGTTCACTCACCAATATATCTCTGATGCACAGCTCGAGAGTCCCGACGCGAGGATCGTAATGTTCGGGGTGCCGCACCGGTACGACCGTTCGCAGTGGGAACTGGCTGCGCGGGGTGAGGACGACGTCTGGATTTCTGCCGAGCAGTTTATTGGGAAAAAATGGAAAGGGGAGATCGCAGGTGCGCCCTGCTTTCAATTTTATTTGGACATTCAAGGCTCAATACTCTTTGCAGAGGACGAATACCTCCTTTCGTGAGGCAGACAGCCTTACACGGTATAATTGCCCCTCGAAAATGGATTCTTCCATCGGTTCAAAGGTTTTGGAAAGAGAAATTTTTATGTTTGCGTTGTGTATCTGGCCGTCCGTTTTCATGGTAAAAAAAAGCCAACTACGACACTCCTGACGCACAGCCCCGAGTCGAACGGAATGCCTATTCAGCGATGGGACCAACTAGAGTCGGCAGATGTGGGATGTAGCTGAAGGGCGCCAGATGCAGGGCCAGGCAGAGAAACAATACGAGAGAAGTGCTGAAATCAAGACGATGCCCAGAGCGCGCGGATGCGTAGCGGTCTCCTTCAGGTAAGGGCGTGTTGAAAATTGACAGTTTAGACTGTGAGTACTTGCGCGATAAGACGGATGTCTGATGTCTTACCCTGACCCGATAGGAAACCACTCGGGATCGGCTGTACGCGGCTCCTTCCCACTTGATTCGATGTGGGCGATGCAAACCAGCTCTGGTTCGACTCCAGCCCCGCCACTGTCGCAGCTCCGGCAAATTTTTGAATATGAGATGGTCATTTGTTGTAGCTAACACTCATACTATTCATCTTCACAAGACTCAAGCAGGTTCAAATTCAAAATAAAATCCTGTATTCCGTGACATTGAACACGCAACAGGATCGACGTAGAAGACAAGGCAGCGGACGACGAGATACATAACAGGAACAACAAAGACGATTTCAAAAGTCCGTGAACCGATTTCCGATGGATGATTTCCTTCCGAGGTATGTGCCAACATGCAGAACACGCGACTCAAAGAGTGACAGGGATGCAGTTGATCGCGATGAGGTTGTCCCACTCGGCATCGGGAGCGTCGCAAGTGACGGTGGTGCCGCCGCTGTAAGTTAATAATATCTCGAGTAAGTCCGAGCACCTCCAGAGAGAGGAAGAAAACTGACCAGTTGTTGCCAATGACCGTGATGGGCGAGCAGCTGAGGCCAACGGGGACGACAAGCCCGTTGAGGTCGATGCCGAGGAGGGCGAGAACAGCGGACGCGGCGTCACTGTTGCTCGATTCGACGCTGGTGCAGCACTGGTCCGAGGTCGGCGGCGGGACCGAGGAAATCGTGGTGGTCCACGGGCTGGCGGCAGCAAGGGTCTGGGTTGCAAATTAGTATTACCACACGGCTGTAGGAGCAGTGAGAACCCGTACAATGAGCACCGAGGTGGCGACGATGGAGAGCTTGGAGAACATGTCTGTTTGAGAGCTTGAACGGTTGGTTGTGTTCGAGTGAGGATTGAGGCAACGGGTGTGGCTTTTATAGGTTTCAGACGACGCGGAGGCCCAAAGAGAGTCGTGAGGTTGCGTCAGGAGATGAGTAGCATGACGAATTGCTTCAAAACAAGGAGTGGAGCCGTCCCGAAGAAAAAATGTCTGAGTTTTACGCATCTCACCTGGTCCGCCGTGTTGTGCGAGGGACGCGGTCCCTCGATTGTCTCCGGGCAGTCGGGAAGGGTGGAGCAGTGGAGCGCTGTGGCATGAATTCGACGGCGATGAGCTCAGAGCTGTCGGGACTCGGAACTGAGGAATATAAACAAGATCTTAGAGCGGCGATTTGGTTTCCCAATCGGGTAGTTTTGAACCTGGAAGTGATTTTGAAATTGATGGGTTGGCAAAGTCTAAAGCTACTACAAGGCCTGCGGCGCGGGTTTGTTGAGCTATCCATGATGATGGCTGGCGACTACACAGGAAAAAATCCACTCACAACTGCGCGGGGAACATTAATCCACTGAAGACCATATGAACTCTGTAAGTCATATGGTCCCGAGGCAGTTAATCTCGGGATCATGAGAAAAGAATTGAACAAAGGCCCCGGATGGAGGCGCACTACAGATTGTCACTCGGAACCGCAGGCGTCGACGTCAGTCGTACCGGTACAGCTGTCAACCTGTCCGCTCAGCCACCAACAGAGATTCCCCGAAACATCCCAGAAACGCCCGAATTTCCGAATATGACGTCGCTCAGAAGAGACGGTACTTCAGAACACGCTGTTCGTTGCATTTTTGGGCGTCTCTAGGCGTCGAAGCGTTCGGCGTTCAGAAAGTCCGCCATGAAGGGCGAGTAATATCTACGAACTGAAGGGAGGTTCCATATGCACATTGCATTGAGGTCACAACGGAGCTGGTGGTGGCGCGGATAGACGTTTCTTTCTGCCTCGTGTACATAGTTTGAACATGAGAATGTCCGCGGGGACTGTGCGGTCCAACATTCATGCTGTTGTTATGTCAAACTTGCCAGATAAATACAAATCTTCCAGGACAGGATGATGTGCCTGGATCTTAGATCCTTGAATATGGAGGCTCACAGCGCGTGCGGGCAAGGGCGGCGGTTTTGTTGTGTCGTCCGAGACCCACCTTGACGCGCTTTCGATCGCCAGAAACAAGCCTAAATTCCCATTTGATTCCCACCAAGTAGATTCCGTCAGCTCACATTTTCTCCTGGGATCCCAAAAAATCAGTGGCGCCCTGCGCACATGGAAAATCCATATCTGTTTGTAGAAGAAGGTCACGGTGACTCGGAATTCCGGATTAAACCTTGAACTCTGTTGATTTGATCCACTGCGGCACACATCATACTGTCGGAGTCGACAATGCCAGTTCTTCCGGTCGGATAGGACTTCATTCAGGCTGTCCTTCCTTCCATGCCCAGGAATTTCAAGTGTCGCTCAAACCTTATATAAGCCGTGATATCAGCCATCAGATCATTGTGTGGCGGCGCCTGCTTATGTGAGCAACGCGGCTTTCTTCTTCCCCTCACCATGCACGCTTGCCGAAGTCCAGCTGACCGCAAGACTCCTCGCCTCGCTCTGATTAGTTGCTTCGAATTCGAAGGCTTCATGAAGTACCATGCTCCTCGGCGTCGTCGGAACAATTGTGACGCAGTGGCTTAGAGTTAGGCCGGCTCTCACCTGCTTTTCTCGTTTGCTGCGTTGGTTACCGTAATGCGGCTGGATTTTTACCTTACTCTGACGGACCACGGGGAATTCAGGACAGATAGGAGATTCTCAGACCTCATGGCGCGGCATCTCCTGCCAGTGGACAATCGCTCTCAAACCATATCCTCGTCTCACCTGTGGAGGAATCATCCCTACTAGGAAGATTGCAAGAATACCCTCGGCCCTATTTCACTCTTTCTCTTGCTCTGCTCGGCCGGCATTTGATATACTCCCTATCCAATTGGCGTGTGGGACGAATCCTCCGACTCTGTAGTCGGCCTAGGATGAGGATCAATTTTCTTTTCAATCAATTAAAACACACGCGCGGACAAAACATTCTTCCTCGGCGCGCAGTCAATAAACGATAAATTTACACCTCCTTGTGAATTTTCCTTACCGAGGTCTAGACCAGAACCACACCTTGCGGGACGCACCGACCGACGGCGATGTCTTCTTCACACCCTTGCTCCATACAACGATCGATGAACTCTGCCTGACCCGGGTGCATTGGGGCTTGTTTTGCGCCAAGGTGGAGGATCCTCACCTCGATCTTGTTTGGGAGATTCTCATGCCTCACAGCGCCCAATGACTTAGCCTTTCCTGACTGACGTCTTGTTAGGGATCACTCTCAAGACAGGATATATTTACATGTACAGTCACTTGGTTTCCTCCGCTTCGCTTCGCATGCACGCATAACCCTGGGCGGTGATCTCTGACACCTGGCGGTCTCCGGGTGTTTCTCTCGTTCAGGAAGGACCCTGTAAATTTAATTAATTCTGCGCTTCGGTTCTCGAATTCTCGTCCTTGTGAATAAGCCCACTCCATTACAAAGGGAGGGTCCTGCAACGCGTGTACGGCCGAAGGACTTTCGTTGCGCTCCACTGCTGCTCCACCGGCGCTTGATCTCGACAACCGCACGGGTTTGTGTCGTCGTTTAAAAGTCCTCTGGTCACCCTTTGGCCCTCTGCCCGCCCAACTTCATTCAGCCAATCATCATGTTGGAATCGAATCCCATTCCGTGGCTCGCTGTACGCGCGTCCTTCTCCTTAGTACGTCTTCCTCCACGCGTCTCGACTCTCAATTTCGGACTAACGATAATTACAGTCCCTTGTGGCCGCCACCCCCGCCCCGAATGCTACATCACCGGAGCCTGAACGGAGACGTCAGCGTAGCTGGAGGTTCCCATGAGGATGAATGGCTGGGACCCGTAGTGCGTGTACCTTGACTTTTCTATGCACGCC
The DNA here is from genome assembly GCA_029378245.1 of Roridomyces roridus. Classification (NCBI taxonomy): domain Eukaryota; kingdom Fungi; phylum Basidiomycota; class Agaricomycetes; order Agaricales; family Mycenaceae; genus Roridomyces; species Roridomyces roridus. The sequence goes on along the minus strand of JARKIF010000035.1, from coordinate 202,765 downwards.
GAAAATTTATGCGATGCCTCAGCGAGTCCGGGGTCGGGCACTACAACTGTCAGGGAGTGGGTGGTTTGAGGTCACCGGTCATGGGCGATGCTTGCCCGAAATTTAATGTAGTGCCATGGACGCCTTGAGTGCATGAATACATATACCCAGCGAGAGTCCACTCCGCGGATCAAAAGCTGACCAATCCTTCCCTCCTGCCCGCCCAGTGCCCTCGACGATCTCACCCCACAACGCCGCCATATGGTCCAAATGCCCGGAGATTCTGAAAGGGAGCCGCTGGAGCCACAGGAGGCGCAGCAGTGGGTCAGTGACCTCGAGAGGCGCGATGCAGAGACGCTCCGGGACCTCGTGGCCAACGGCGTCACCTTGGAGGTCGCACTCAAAGTTCTACGCAAGCATAACAACGACTTGCCCAAGGCCGCGGATGCCTTACTTAGCGGGAGGGAGAACGAAGACGAGGACGCTACGCTGGCCAGCTTCAAGGAGACTTACAGCCACCTTTTCCCCGGCAGCACCTCGGGTGGCGATGGGAGTGGCAATCCCGTCATCGACCTCACGGGCGACGACGAGCCTCAGCATACTCAGCGCTTCCGAGCGACGACCCGCTCGCCCGATCCCAAGTGGCAGATGGTCCGCACGGATGTCAAGATGGACGATCGTGACGACGAGCTGAACAAGGCCATGCAGACGAGCTACGAGACTTTTACCGCAGAGTCGGACGCCATTCCGAACGAGGAGATGAAGGACAGGGAAGGAGACTGGTGCGTGTACTTATCCTCGTCATCGGCAACGCCTGAGTCTGTCTGTCCAGCCCCATGGCCATCCGCTCAGACAAGCCAGAACGGGCATACGCGGCCCTGGTCCTCCACGCGCTTTTCCACGTCCCCCAAGTCCGCCATCGTCTCGCACAGTTCCACCTTACCCACGTCGACGAGGGAATTCCGAGAGACAGACGGGAATGGGCCATCTTCAATTTGCTCGAGCTGTATGCGACGCTCGACTATGGGACCCTCAGTTTCGTCATTGAAGAGCAGACGCTGTTGTCTTGGTCTGCTCCCCCGTTGACCCGAGTCGACTCGGCCAACGTGCTTTCCAAAAGTCGGTCCCAGTTACCGTGCTTTTTTTGCAGACATCTGACGTACTACAGTGTTCCTCGACACGGTAGTAAACGAGCTGCAGCTCGAGCTCGAGTCTCAAGCTGGAGAGCCAAATGCGTGCGTGGTGATTCCAGTTCCAATGTATCCTGCTAACACGACCCAGGTCCTCTCAACCCCTCTTCCGCTTCACCCACTGCGAAGTCTACCAGCCGCCGACGGGCCCGCCTGTGACACGTGGATCAGACTCGTCTCACAACGTTTCCATCTCGGTCGACGGCCCCGGAGCACCTTCCCTCATCGCACGCCTCACCCATACGCTCAACACGTACAAAGACGACGGCTCCTCGAGTCATTCGCTCATCATGCAGCCCTCTACGGTCTTCACCTTTGAGATCTCGCCGGCGTATTCAGTTTCGGGCGGCGCCGAGCAGCTGGTGTACCCCAAGACGATCTTCCTCGACGAGTTTTTGCTTGAGAATCTTGATTTGGCGAATGAGAGGAGGTTGGAGAGGAGGGAGGTGCAGAAGGAGATTGAGCTGCTTGTGGAGAGGAAGGCGGCTTTGACGCGGTTCGAGGGGATGAATACGTTTGAGGAGATGCGTGGGGCGATTGAGTATTATGAGAGTATCGCTGATGGGCGGGAGGATGCGGCTAGGGCGGCCATGTTGGACCGGATGGCGGGCAAGTTGAAGGAGAAGCTAACGAAGCTTGAGAAGGAGGTTGAAGGTGCGTGGTATCATATCCTTTTTCTTGTGATTTATTTGTGTTTTAGAAAGCGACCGCAAACTCGTTGAGCTGCAAGCTGAGCTTGATGCGGTTGTGGAGAACAAGGAGCTGCAGAACCACCCGTACGACCTCCGCGCGGTGCTCATACATACCGGACTCCCAGGTCGCCGGGGTATCTACTCGTACGTCCGCCGCGGCACTTCGTGGTGGAAGACCATGGATTATATGGTCTCTGAGGTGAGTGAAAGGTTCCCAACTTGAATTCAATCACTCACGTTGTCGCAGGTTCCTGAAGACCTTGTCTTGACTGACCCCGCGGGGGTGCACTTTGGCGCAGGGCCGTATCTGCTGATATACAGTCGTCGCGTGAGTGAGGAGGAAGAGCGGGCAGTGGGGGCGTGGCCTCCGCTCCTGATCGTGCGTCATTTCCTCTTCTTTTTTTTTGTGCGATCTGAATTCTGTGTTGGCAGAATGATGTCAAGGTATCGGAGGCCAGGTTGAGGCAAGCGGAAGTGGAGGCGGAAGGTGAGAAGGCTGTGAGGGCAGAGTCGGAGGGTGAGCGCGGGCGGTCGCAGAGGGCGGATGAGGAAGATAGGGGACGCAGGAAGAGTAGGTAGGTAGGCTGATTTTTTGAATGCATGTGCCATTGTTCTTTTTCCGTGCCACCGTTTTGGGAAACTGAGAACAATTGATTTTGAAGCGACCCAAACCAGCTTGTCTCGTGATTGCCGTACGTGCCATTCTCACTCTCTTCTTTCGACAACCACCCAACATGTCTGGACAACCACCGCGTCCTACCGTTCCACTCCCCCGTCGCCGAGTAAGACCCTCAGTGACACCCATTCCGATGAACCAAACGCGGCTGCTGGAGCTTTGCGGCTACGCGGCTCCCCACGCCGTCGCTCACCTCGAGCATCGCAAACGCAATGGGTTGTCGACCGACCCGGACCTGGTGGAGAACAAGGCGGCGTATACGCTTTTGAGTGTCGCACCTGAGGTTGCGGACAAGTATCGTGGGGAGAATGAGAAGGGGGCCAGAGCTCCGTGCGTGCCACTCTCTCTTTCTTTATTGCTTTTTTCTTGAGTGCGTGCTGATGGTGGGTGTATATGTGTACACCTAGCTCGCCTGTGAAGTGTGCCACACGTGCCACAGTCGACGTCGAGGTGACCATCCCCAGGCTTGCGATCGAAGGCTTGGGCTCCGGCCAGCCGTCAGCCTTGAACGCGTCGACATCCGACTTTTCCACCATGGTCTCGAGCTCCTCGTCCAACACGAGCACAGTCTCCACCACGGACGTCGTCTCCAACTCCAACTCCACCGTGTCTGTGGGGCAGCTTGATCCCCTCGACCTGCTGTCTGCGTCTATGCGGATTATCAAGAGCGGCGTTGATCTTCAGAACGAGCGTCGGTCCATTCGTGAGAGTCCCGGAGAGGAGGCATCTCGTCGTGCGTTGGAGTCGATTCATAGCGTTGCGAGGACTTGCCCGTTTGCGAAGAGGCGTCGGGAAACCGATGCAGGGGAAGAGTTGGCCACCGATGCCGAGGATCAGGATCAGGATCAGGATGAGAGAGAGGTGAAGCGGAGCCGCGTTGATGAAGGGGGAGATGCATGATAGCAGGAATGTCCACAGGCTCCGTACATTATCTGCTTGCGATCGTCTTGTGAAGAATATTTATTTATTTGACACTGTCTCGATATTCCGTCAGATTCATGCCTTCCTTGGCCTCTTGACTTTACTACGCCCATCCACTGCACTAGAAGTTGGATACCATTTAACAGCCTCTGGCGTATGGAGTGCATACTGAGATTCTTCCTCGCCGAAAGCCTCGGGTTCGAGCCCAGGCCGGCCATCAATGACTGGAGTCATCCTCCATTTTTGCTCTGCGAATCCAAACAGGCCATTTCGCAGGTCTAATTTCCCAGCTTAACCCTTCTTCGTTCAGTCCGATGTCGGCTTTTCAAGCCTCGAGTTGGTATTCTGAGACACGACTTCTGGCTCATGGAGCTCTACCTTGTTCGAAGGTTCAGTGGAAGGTCTTGGTTCGCTGTTCGAATCCAGGGAGGTGGCTGGGTCATAATCAAAGTCACAAGCTCTGATCTCATACTCGGGTTTGTACTTGGATGAGGGATCACGGCCTTCTCTGGGCCAATTCTACACTCTGTGCGACTCCCTAGACATCTGACAGCTTGAGATAATCTGCCGTGGTTGGAATCCACGAGCAGCCAAAAAATCAAGGTTCGAACGCAGGCAGCCCGGGTCATTTGGAAAAGCCTGTTTTTCGCGCTGGCAGATCTCGGTCATTCAAGAATGATATCACAATAATGTACAAGACACTACCTCTGGAGGGAGCGCATCTGTCGTCATTTAGCCGGTTCAAAACGTCAGCAGAAGGTCTTGGTTCGAATCCAGGGAGGTGGTTGGTCCAGGGTTGTACCACTCCTTTTGCAATCTGACTCTGAATCCAACCTGGGATGGTTTGTGGCCGGCTCTTTTCCGTCCCTACTTATTCTACACTCTCTGGGCAGCGTTCCTATTTTGAACCAATTCTTCTGTCTGGCGCTCTGTTTTTTTTTCTGTACAGAGATTGCATGCCAGATTGTTCTGGCATCAACTCCGTGATCACTGATCCGTGATCGTGTGCGCGGGGAGTGGCTAAGTAGTTGGGACCTTGAGCAGGTGTGAGCTAACGGAATTTAATTACTATCTGTTGTTTTGTTTCCGGTCAAATTGATTAAGTATTGCACGATTCGCACAGCAACACCGCTGCTCTTGCCCGTGCGCCCTGCCCGCCGCGCCTTGCGAGCCTCGGTGTTCAAGGATCTCAGATTCAGGCACATGGGAGATTTGTATTATCTCGCAGATCTGGCATTACAACAGCATGAATGTTGGACCGCACAGTCTCCGCATTCTCATGTTCAAAATTGCACACGAGCAGCAAAAAAACTGTCCACGCCACCACCAGGTCCGTTGTGACCTCAATGCATATGATTCTGAAACCTTTCTTGCGCCTCATGGTGGACTTCTGAACGCCGAACGCTTCGACGCCTAGATACGCCCAAAAAAGCAACGAAGTGTTCTGAGAGTTCTTCTGAGCGACGTCATATTCAGAAATTCGGGTGTTCTGGTTGGTTTCTGGGATCTGTCGGGTATTTCTGTTGGTGGCTGAACGCGGACAGGCTGAATGACAGGTGTACAACTCTGTACCACTGACGTCGACGCCTGCGGTTCCGAGTGACAATCTGTAGTGCGCCTCCATCCGGGTCCTTTGTTCAATTCTTTTCTCATGATCCCGAGATTAACTGCTTCGGGACCATATGACTTACAGAGTCCATATGGTCTTCAGTCGATTCATGTTCCCCGCGCAGTTGTGAGTGGATTTTCTCCTGTGTAGTCGCCAGCCATCATCATGGATAGCTCAACAAACCTGCGCCGCAGGCCTTGTAGTAACTTTAGACTTTGCCAACCCATCAATTTCAAAATCACTTCCAGGTTCAAAACTACCCGGTTGAGAAACCAAATCGCCGCTCTAAGATCTTGTTTATATTCCTCAGTTCCGAGTCCCGACAGCTCTGAGCTCATCGCCGTCGAATTCATGCCACAGCGCTCCACTGCTCCACCCTTCCCGACTGCCCGGAGACAATCGAGGGACCGCGTCCCTCGCACAACACGGCGGACCAGGTGAGATGCGTAAAACTTAGACATTTTTTCTTCAGGACGGCTCCACTCCTTGTTTTGAAGCAAGTCGTCATGCTGCTCATCTCCTGACGCAACATCACGACTCTCTTTGGGCCTCCGCGTGGTCTGAAACCTATAAAAGCCACACACCCGTCGCCTCAATCCTCACTCGAACACAACCAACCGTTCAAGCTCTCAAACAGACATGTTCTCCAAGCTCTCCATCGTTGTCACCTCGGTGCTCATTGTACGGGGTCCCACTACTCGTACAGCTGTGTTGTAATACTAATTTCCACCCAGACCCTTGCTGCCGCCAGCCCGTGGACTACCACGATCTCCTCGGTCCCGCCGCCGACCTCGGACCAGTGCTGCGAAAGCGTCCAATCGAGCGATACTTCGGCCGCGTCCGCTGTTCTCGCCCTCCTCGGCATCGACCTCAACGGACTCACCGTCCCCGTCGGCTTGAGCTGCTCCCCCATCACGGTCATTGGCAACAACTGGTTAGTTTCCTTCCTCCCTCACGAATCACGAAGCTCGGGCTGACTCGAGATATTATTAACTTACAGCGGCGGCACCACCGTCACTTGCGACGCTCCCGATGCCGAGTGGAACAACGCCATCGCCATTAACTGCATCCCCGTCACTCTTTGAGTGGTGTGTTCAGCATGTTTGGCACATACCTGGGAAGGAAATCGTTCATCGGAAATTGGTTCACGGACTTTTGAAATTGTCTTTACTCTATTGCCCTCATTTGCTTTTATGTATCTTGTCGTCCGCTGCCTTGTCTTCTACGTCGATCCTGTTGCGTGTTTCAGAATATATATAATTTTGTATGGATTGACTCCTTGGTTGTTGAGTTATGAACATTTGAACATTTTCATCGTGAACACACCACTGTTCATAAATGCTACTCAAGTTGCTCTCGGGTCCAACCATTCCACATGTAAATCTGGGTCAATCTGAGATAGTGAAGACATATTCTGGACCAGATTTTGAAGGGGAATCCATTTCTCATATCCCCAGAAGCTGAAACTCACCCTGGGAATCAATATCAAAGGAATGATCCAAATTTGATCATGTACACATCTCAGCTTTCTGAGGTGCTCTTGATGAGTATTCTGGCTTCAAACTAATATTTGAGCGTCAGGATGGTCCCCCACCCTGGTTGTATGAGTACCTTGGCCAGGGATAAGGAGGAATGCCACAAACATGAAAATGGGGTATGTTGGAGTTAAACATTGCCTTGGTCTTCCAGGTAAGAGTATTAACCTACCCCAGAGTCTCTCCATGATGCCAATATACCTTTTGGATAAAGAGATCAACGCCTGTGGTGTGAGACTGGCCTCATACACCATCATCAGCTTGGAGATCATGGCCTCTGAAATGCCCTTAGTATCACTCTCAGGCAAGACATATTGTATCAATGGTGTGTGTATGTACCTCCCCTACCAATCTGAACTTAGGAAGGGAAACTGGGAAACCTATCTTGACATGATATTATGGTTTCAAAAAAGATCAGCTTGTGTGGCTATTATAGGCAGGCTCAAGCCTTCCTCTGCACCCAATAGCATCCTATACCATGCCTAGCATATCAAGGCAGATCCTGAGGGGTTTAAATGATACAGAAACACCCTCAGTGTACAAAGGATGAGTGAAAAACCGGAGAATTTCCTTTCTGGGACTTGGGAGTAGTGGCCAAGCTGGGACAAACACAGTAGAATGACACTGATGCTGGGTGTATATGGGTACATAGTGGGTACCAACCAAACCTGATCCATAAGATAAGAGGATGTTTAAGGAGCATTTGCAGTATGTCTAAATATTCCATGGCCTCCTGAAACAGAGCTTAGCTGGCAAAACAAGTGATTGGGAGTGATGGGGACATTCCCAGTAGCAAGTTCATTACAACTCTAGTAGCCCTGGACATTCTCTACCACTTTCGTTTTTGATGCCATCAACCATCAATGTTGTATGATGATACCTGAGAAGGCTGAACTCCATGGATTCCGTGGATTGGTGAGTTGTTTTGTGTTTGCAGGTCAGATCCCATGGACTACTTGGATTAGTAGGTTCGATCATTAATTCATGGATTGGTCACTGTGAAATCCCTTTAACGATTGTATGACCTATTTACTTGTTGGATTGGTGGATACACAAGCCATTCCATGGACTGATGACTGCCAAATCCACCACTTGGTTTTCGAATGCCTTGGTCCCTCAAATCCATGGACTTCGTGGAGCCATATCCCATGGAAAATTTCGTGGAAGCCTAAATCCGCAAAACCGACAGTCACCACTGTTGTCGATAGGGGGTATGTACAACAGTGGTGACTGTCATTTATTGGGATCTACAGGTGCAACATCAAGCATTGACACTTTTGGTGCTTACAATAGTAATCAAAACTGGATGCCATCTTTTTCGAGTGGAAGGTTTCGTTGGCGTGCCTTAGCCGGGGAGCGTGCGTAACGAGGCTCCGCGCTCAGGTTTCACCGACGATGGAAGTATTCGACCGGGTCAGAGTCTGTTGGCGTTGTATCAGTCAGCGCCAGGATGAGACACGCGCAGTGAACCAACGGATGCGGTGTCCCATCTCGATATCTCCCAGTCCCGACAACTGATTCAAGGAAGCCGCCTATAAGGAGCGCCAGATCTAGAAGGTGGGTCCGAGGTCCGACAGACATGAAGTGATGTTGAAGGTTGTTGCTGGGCGCCTTTTCAGAGGGACGATACGGAAGAAGTTCCATGCATGGAATGAAGATCAGGGAAGGTGCCACCCCGGCCCGGAAGCGGCGTCCGAATGTACTGTCGGCAGATGCCCAGGTACACTGACTCGGAGGCAAGGGCGTGTTTGGTGGCGAGGTCCTCGAAAGCCGGAGCTCGAAACTCTGCAGCTCGGACGAAAAACTGGTCGCAGATGGTGGTGGGGAGCAAGACGGGTTTGATCGTTTGATCCGCGCTTCCGTGTCACGTCAAAACACTGCCCAAACAACACCACATCGGCGGCTCTTCTCTCAAACCACCGCCCCGGCGATTCTTCATGGGCAATGGAGCTTCACTGGAGCCTGTGGGTCTGGAAACGACCACGCCGACACCGCAAGAGGAGGTGCCCGCTGCTCAGCTCGTGGATCGTGGCATTGGATCGCCGAGCCACACCGGCGGAATTTTTCCATTCGCAAGCCATTTTAGGGTGTGGTTTTTAATTCCTGGAGCATTAAAAACTGGTTTACAAACCTGGTTTGCAAACCGGGCTGTTTATAAAGCGGTTAATAAACCAGGCCTAAAAAAGGCCCCAGAGAGGAATTTTTCGCCCCCACCCCCTCCTACCCCCTCCTGCATTTCCCTGTGTACATTCAAACCTTATCCTGTATGCAATCAACCCTCGGTGGGCACTGTGCGCATCAACGAGCACATCAGACGGTGATCAGGCCTGGATCAAACCTCGTTTGACCCACAATATGATGCACACATAAGGTTGGTGGCAATGTTCATCCAATTTCATCATTTACTTGGTCTGAATGGACTGCGAAAAGATGCACTTCGCGCCGACTGTATTATGTAATTGCATTTATAAACCGACCTTTTCCTCCGAACATTTATAAACCACGTTTATAAACACCTGTTAATAAACCGGTTAATAAACCAGAGTTAAAAACCACACCCTAAGCCATTTCGTCATCAAGGGCGGGACGTTCACAAGTAGTAACCATGTCTATCGGGAACCCCAGCCGTTTCCGGGTTCGTCTACTGTGCTTCATCAGTTGTCGCTGACCGCTCGAGCGCTGACCCTCAATCTACCCAGAATTTCAGGCGATTCCACTCGGAGACCTCTATCTATCCCACGAGATTGCTCGCCGCCGATATGGCTGCCGCGGGGTCAAAAGAATCTTCTCCACCGAACTTCGGGGATCTCGGATGACGGCAATGACATACCAAGGCGAGGACGCCGAGCAGGTGGGTGTACGGTCTCCCCGAGGCTCTGGACGTGCCAATTCGCATGCAATAGCAATGGCGAGAGGAAGTCTCGCGCTATTCGCAAATACGGTACAGCTATCTCCCTTTCTCCCACTGGCACGGGACTCATGTTTTGGTTCCAGACATCCCAATATCGCCCAGTTGTTTGGTGTGGTTCATTCCGGCTTGAGAGCAGCGGTTTTCCATGGTGGTACGTTATCCGCAGATCGGATTTCACAGCGCCTTCAGCTGTCTTACAGAAATGGTGCCGTACAAGGAGGTTCTGCAGACCTTCGGAAGTTCCCACTTTTTGTCGGTGTATGTCTGGGCGTGTATGGTGTGTTGCAGTTTCCTCACTGTAACAAAAACTCAATTCTTGCTCGGGTAGACTACCGAGTTCAAGGTGCAAACATTAGTCTCCGGGTTTCGGGACCGTCTAGCTCATTCGACGACAGGAGGTCGACCAATATCTGGCAGATGTGCACAAAAGACACCTGGTACGCAAATCGCACGCGCAGTATTCCTTGCCCATCTCCCTCATCGCCCAGCACTGGACCGATTATACATTATGGCTACGTCCGGGATCGCTCAGCCTCTGCCTCGACCTCTCCGAAGCCACCTCCTACGTCCCACTATACCTCGCCGACGTGCGTCCACAGCGTCGTCTAGAACACTTGCGGCCCCCTCGGACGTCTGAAATAATATCCTCTTTACCCCACCAAGACTACCACACCATATGCTTTTGGTATCTGTGTCGATTCGGACAGTTCTCTGGTCCGAGTACAACAGAGATTCGTGTGGGGTCCATAAGTTATATGCCTGCAGGGTCTAAATACGAGGATTTTGGGGAACGAATTGGTTTCTTCCCGCAAGTCGAGGTGCGCGATCACGGATGGCAGGAACCGAAACTGTGGGGACCTGGCATGGACACTCTGTACGTCGCCTGCGATCTTCCGTGGTTCGTACTCATAATACTTGTAGCGTAACGAACGGAACAACCATCGTGCTCCTGGAAAACGGCTGGACACGGTCTGTCTGTAACTGCATGTTGGCGGGGGCATTGATGCAAACCAACAGTGTCGATTCGGCCCAAGTGGATTACTTCTATCGCCGGCGAATCAGTGTGGAGCCTCGTTACGCACGCTCCTGGCTTGCGCACGCCAACGAAATCTTCGATTCACACAACATCACGTCTGGCTTTGAAGATTATTGTAAGCACACAAAGAGAATCCCAGTCTTCTCAGTGTATTCATTTTCTTCTTTCCAGTTCTGACCGACGTTCTGAACCTATGGGTAGAACTTTCGGGCGACGTCACAAACATGCCGTCCGGATACCTTTTTCTCTGCCCGCTATCTACTATACGCGACGACGGACCTGCATCATTCCGAGTCCGGCTCGACGCACCACCGGTCTACTGGTCATTCGACGCCACAGGAAACGACCGTCTGACAGTCGAGGAAGCGCAGAGTTTGGGATTTCCTGCTATCCGTGCGGAGATTGAGGTGTGGGGTAAGTTTTGGGATGAGAGTGTGTATGGGGGCATCGCCGAGTTTCAGAGGTCGAATTATTTCGATCCGCATGATTGTGAGACGGAGTATCCGCGGCTGGATGTTTGTTCGGACCGTGCGGGTCTGTTTGACTTGTTTTGGTTCACGGATGTTGTAGCTGACGTTCGTATTAGATTTCGCGAGTCCCAAACTTCTGGAACCTCCGAAAATGTGTCTGGTGGAGGAAGACGAGGATGATCTAGACTCCAGTGAGTGGTCTGCCCAACGAACACACGACCGATTTCAATGAAGCAGGCATCCATGTCCCGTGGTGCGATCTGGAGGACAATCTCGCACCACCAACCGGCTTGAATGTCGTCGTGTCTGTGCAGATTTTTCTCATCCTTTTATGTATCCCACTATCCTTGTAATCTAATTCCTCCACGCCCAAGCCAAAGTGGAAAGTGAAAGTACCGCGTCTTCGATGAGGGCAGAATCGGAGGGCGAGCGCGGCCGGTCGCAGCGGGCGGGTGACTCGCCGGGGTGAGGAAGACAGGGGACGGGGAGGAAGAGTAGGTGAGTTGCGTTCCACTGCTTGTCTCGTGATTGCCGCACGTACCATTCTCACTCTCTTCTTTCGACAACCACCCAACATGCCACCGCGTCCTACCGCTCCACTACGCCCAGCAGCCACAGAAACACCCCCTGCCGTGAGCCAAGAGACCGAAGCGCAGATGGCGCAGATTTGTCGCGAGGCGGTTCCACACGCCATCGCTCACCTTGAACATCGTGAACACAACGGCTTGTCGTCCGACCCGGAATTCAAGGATGACAAGGGGCGTATATATACAGTCTTGTATTTCGCGCCGGAGATTGCGGACAAGTATCGTGGGGGGGAATAAGGCGGGGCCGCGGGGGTTAGAGCTCCGTGCGTGCCACCGTCTCTTGATTGATTTGGTGTTGATTGCTGACTGCGGGTCTGGGTATGGTATGTGTATGCTAGCAACACACGTGCCACGGTCGACCTCGAGGTCCAGGGCTTGGGTTCGTCGGAGCAGTCAGACTTGAACGCGACGATCGACTTGTCCACCATTGCCGCCGGCGCCGCATCGAGCGGCGTCCCCTCCCCGGGCGCCTCCACGTCTTCTGTGAAGGACAACGTCCCCCGACCCGTCGCCCCAACTCAGAAGATGTGGCCGCTGCGCTTTTCAAGATTACCGCGATGGCTCCCAATCATCGGCGCGAGGATCATCTCATCGCGTCCTGGTTCGGATCCAGGTGTGGTGGATAGGGCTTAGTGCAGCTTTTGAAATAAGGATAACTGCACATACAAAGGAGTCAAGACCGACGCAATTTTGTGAAGGTATTCGTGCTGAAGCGTACTTAACGGTTCCGAGCCTCTAACTCAAAGGCGTTGTATTCAACCATTCAAATAAGGTTGTACATTGGTTGCACCAGGCAAGTACCGGTTCGTTCAAGCCACTTGAACAGCTTGTGGTTGACATTTGTTCAGATGCCATTGCGGTGATTGGGCAATGTCAGAAGGTCTTGGTTCGACTTCAGATAGGTCATTCGCTAGTGCGCCGATAGCTCCTCTTTTTTTAAATCAGTTTTTGTTGATATGCACCATCCGCGTGCCTCTGTAGAGCGCTCCACGATTCCATGTGTTTCGACAGCTTCTGTCCTCCGCAGCTGCATCGGATGGGCCGCGGGTGGTTGCATGACTTGCGTCACAGTCGACGTCGGCAAGACCAATGCAAGACTCGCGGATGTTCGCTCCTGAGCCTTAAGCTTAAGGCCTGAGTCCTGAGATCGACAGCCACAATCATCTCTGTGCTTCATGCTAAGCATGCATAGCTCTGGAGCAGATCAAAAAAAAAGTTTACAGACGATTATGACGCCGACTTTCCTAATGAAGGTCGCGCTCCACAGTAGTAGCCACTGAGCGTTGGCCGAGGGCTGTCAAACTCTTGAGTCAAATATTTTCGACGACCGGCGCCCGGAACAGTCTGATTGATTGATTGATGACGGATCATTGCTCCACTTGATCGGATCCAGTGGAATATCTCGGCCTGCCGCCTGCATCCTCGCGCGTTGGCCGGACCTGGATGGCTTGTGGATATGCTCGTCAATCTCCGGGCTCAATCATCAATTCGTGGATTGGTCACTGAAATCCCTTCAACAACTGTACAAGCCTCTAATCCATCGGAGCCGTAGGCCGGGGTGCGCCCCCGGTTTGGGCTTGGCTTGGCCCGGCCAAGTCGGACCCCGGCTCTACCGGCTTCGGGCTTCAAGCCGTTTCCGGCAAAACGCTATCCACCGAGGTGATCAATCTCAGATATCATCAGAGAATATTGATGGCATCCGGAAATCAAAGTCGTAGAGAATGTCTAGGGCTACCAGAGTTGCTAATAAATTCACCATACAACAACCAAGGCAGACTCAGGCAGACTGTGATCTTTTCCCGATGAACCTTCTCTCAGAATCGACGAACTCGGCTCCAACTCGGCCCGCTGATCCAACTCGGCCCGCTGATTGCCCGATCACAGTGCTCACTCGCCAATCACCATCAACATACTCTTGTCCTCTCCGCTCATCATCGACATCTTGGCCTCGCTCAGAACTAGTGCTCACATTTCTGCCACTGGTCCTTCCGATGGGGCGGAGACCCGGTGCGGAGTTGCTTTTTTTATCGTGCCGCCGGCAGCCCTGGACTCGTGACGCCTTCAGTACTCACGCCAGTGAAGCCGTGGCCGTGCTTCCTTCCTTGAGTCCATGGCGCTTCAGACTTTCCCCGGCCTCGTTTCCAGGAATCTACAGCAGTCTCCTTTCGATCCTTGCTACGTGTATGCCGAGTCCAACCAGATAGTCACAATCACTCAACTCGAATTCGGTCGAGCCACACACCGAGCCGCTCATCTTCTACGTCCGAATCGTCGAGGACAAGATGGTAGAGTCGTCGCCATCATCGCCGAGTCGGATAATCTACTCTACAATGCTATCCTTGTCGGCCTCATGACCACAAATCTTATTGTACGTGCTCTACTCGGCTCCCTCCACATCGCCATGACTCCCCAGGCAGCCATTTCCTATCTCGCCAAGGAACTCCCCACCCGCAATCTTCCAGTTGTTGCGTGTGTCATCCTGCCACCATATCATAGCGACGCGTGTCACCCTCGCGTCGCTGCTATCTCGACTTGAGGAACACGTCAAGGAGGCTGACCCCGAATTCGCTCTGAGGATCGACGAAGTTCCGTCCCTCGCAGAAGTCTACCCCAATCTCGGCGCAGAAACCCCGGAATGTGGATTCAAGCCGTATCCGGAGGGAAGCGGCCGTCCAGATCCCGACGGCCTCTTCATGTACATTCATTCCTCCGGCAGTACGGGTTTCCCCAAGGCAATTCCTTACAACTATCGAGCACTTAATCATATGATTGGTGGTACGTCTGACCTACTCCCCCGGTTCTCCCTTCTCACAACCCAACAGTCTCAGCCGCAGACGCCGGCACACAAATCTGCCCGCCCACAGCCATGATGGGTCTCCCGCCATTCCACGCCTACGGGATCAGCATCCAAGTTGCGCGGCCGCTGAGTGGCTTGCACGTAGCGGTGTTTCCGCCGCGAGCCACCACGCCGGAGGCTCTGCCCATGAGCGCGTCCCCAGACAACGTCCTCGATCATGCGCGCAGGACGAATTCGCGAACCATCAGCACCGTGCCGACGTTCCTCGTCACTTGGTTCAACGATGTCGAGGCGTTTGAGTATCTGAAGACGATGGATTCAATTGTATGTCCCCGTTAAAAAAGAATGTGTGTACTTCTCTTGCTGAATTAACAATGGCTTAGATCTGGGGTGGTGGTCCCCTGCCCCAACGCGTCGGCGACGCTTACGCCGACGCGGGCATGCACCTCGTCACCGGATACGGGTCGACCGAGACAAGTGCACTCGCCTCACTATCTCCCCGCAAGGAGGACCGCAAAGACTGGGAGTGGTTCCGTATCTCGGAGCGCGTCAAGGTGAGGTGGGCGCCGCAGGGCGATGGTACCTTTGAGTGTCAAGTTATTGTGCGTCTTTCCTTGTATTTACGACTTGGGTCGAGTCTGAGGTCTGTGCAGGCCACGGAGAAGCATGTCCCTCTAGTCTTGAATCTGCCCGATGTGAAAGGATATGCGACGTCCGACCTTTGTGTGAACCACCCGACGAAGAAGGAATTGTGGAGAATGTGGGTACCTGTGTTTCAAACCGAAGAGATCTCGTTCACTGAAAAAATCAGCGTCGGGCGTCTTGACGACACCATCGTACATAGTTCCGGGGAGAAGACCGTTCCTGCTATGTTGGAGAACATTATTGTGGGTAGCCCACTGTACGTACGACTGTCTTCAACTTGCACGCGGTCTAACTTGGCCATAGCGTCAAGGGCGTCGTCGTCTTCGGCCACGGGCGCCAACAGACCGGGGCTCTCATCGAGCTGATTCCCGAGAAACAAATGGATCTCAAGGATGGGACAAAGCTGGCTGAGCTCAGGAACAGGATTTGGTCTGTTCATTGTAGCATGCCATTACAACTCTGATGGATTTGCATAGGCCAGTGATCGAGGAAGCCAACACCATCGCACCGGGGTTCAGCCGGATCTTCAAAGAGATGATACTCTTCACATCCGGTGACAAACCAGTTCCCCGTGCAGGCAAAGGGACGGTTTTGCGGAAGGAGGCTCTTGGGTTATATACAGCTGAAATCAATGCCTTGTGAGCACCTTCACTCTATGTGTGATGTGTATACTGACAGTGAAATCTCAGATACAACACCGTGGAGGAACACGCCGAGGAGTCGATCGAAGCGCCGACGGTTTGGACGGTGGAATTCATTCAGCCGTGGTTGGTGGAGGTTGCAGGCAGTGTCTGCAATTTCACGACCATCTCACCGACGATGGATCTACGCCAGCAAGGATTCGACAGCCTCACCGCGACGGTCTTCCGACTGCACCTCACCAAAGCTCTTCGTTTGCGCAAGCTCCAAGATGCAGCCGCAGCAATCCCACAGCAGCTTGTCTACACGCGGCCCACCATTTGCGCACTATCTTCCTTCCTTGAAGCTCTGGTTGCAGGAACTCTCTCGCAGACGGAGGTTAATCAGACGGCGCCGGAATGCATCATGCCTTTCATTTTCAGTTCCACATCCGACGAAACAGTGGTGGAACTCCGTTCAGAGGGCGGCGTCCCATTGATCGTCTTCCCCGGCATAGTTGGCGACCTCGGGCCGATCCTCGCGCTCCGCGCCAACTTCTCTGGCACGTTATGGGGCATCCAAATCCTTGAATCCACCCCAATCCAACCATTGCCGGCTCTCGCCTCCTTCCTACTGGGCAAAATCCAGCAAAAGCGTCCCAAAGGGCCGTATCGCCTGGGAAGCTACTCGGGGTCCAGCGTCGTCGTCGTGATGGTCACCAAGCTGCTGGAAGCGGCGGGGGAGGAGGTCGTGCAACTGTCGTTCATTGATCATTTCCCTCTGTTTTGGACCGCCCCAGGTAATGATGTTGCGGCCCTGAGGGACGAGGGTATGCGTCGCGCCCATGCAGACGCGACCTCTGGACGTATTGTTCAGATTGTCCACCTCGACCCGCTGTATGGACCGGATAGCGACCTGGCCAAGATGTTTGAGGATGCCGCAGGAAGCTCAAGTGGATCGCAACGAGCCGACATGTCCGTCATGTACCGCACGACGAGTTCACTACTTGACTTTCTCGCGACGTTCCTCCCGCCTCTGTACCAGGACGGTGCTACCTACGCCGAGTCGTTGACCCGCTGGGTATCTTCGGTGAAGGCCCCCATGAGTGTTAGCACGGCAGAATTTGGTGTCGTGGCGACGGTGAAGGAGGAGGTGCGTAGGGAGTGGGGGGACCTTGGCGCAAGTCGATGCTTGAAACCCGTTAACCATTATTATCTCACTGGTGTCGGGCATTTGGGCATCTTGGGAGATCGGCGGATGGCTGCTTTTCTTCAACAACAGTAAATAGTAGGATTCGTGAGGAATGAAATTCATGAGAACCTTCGCTTTCTGATTTCGAAATTTCAACGTGAGGTGTAAGAAATCCCGCTCCACTCCGCCCGTTGTTTTATTACCAGCCTGCAGACCGATTATTGACCGCAACGATCGTATCAGGAGCGAGACACAAGATTCACATAATTTCAATCCCTCACCTGGGAGTCGAGAAACCACGGATCTCCAGCGAATGCACATGATGAATGACTCTCGCTCGACAGAGCTTAGAGGGTGCTTGCCGACCCGAGTGGATGGGTTATCTAGACTGAAACTATCGACGACGTTGAATTTCTAAACGAGGATTTGCATGAGCAACTCGTCGCTCAAGGATCGACCCGAGGGCCGAGATACCGTGGAGCCCGCATGCTGTTGTGGTGTGTTGCCAACGAAACTCCTAAAAAGAAATTCGTCGTCTGATTTGGTTTCTTTAGCCGAGCGATCGCCGTGGTTGCGCCAAGGAAGGGTTGAGTTCCTTCTGGGTGCTGTGGACTCACGGCCAGTGAAAGAACACGAGCGCGTAGCTTAGGTCGGATGAGACATCCAATACCGCTGTACTTACTGCTTATCCACGACCACACAAGGCTGCTGGACCTAGACCGGATCTCTATGGTGATTTGGCAACTCAACGAGAGGTGTTTCAGGACGTTCACACCTCGATGCATGCATGACGGTTGCTCCACCCCATTTCTCTGATCCACCGCAGCTCATCCGTGCCTCGTATAAAAAAGCACGTCCCCAATTTGAATCGCCAACCTACCTTTCCATTCGCTCCCTACCCACTACCAATCATTTCCCGATGAAGAGCTCCATCACGCTCGCTTCCCTCGTCTCTATCTCCGTCGTCTCGGCGCGTACTTTCACGGTCGTCAACAGCTGCTCTTACACGGTCTGGCCTGCGGTATGTATTTCTTGTTTCTTGCCGCCCGAGAGTTCAACTCACATTCTCACCCAGGTCTTCACTGACCTCAACGCCGGAAGCGCGATTCCCGACACCCCCACTGGCTGGGAGGCTGCCCCCGGCTCCTCCGTGTCCTTCAACGTCCCGGACGCATGGACGGCCGGACGTATCTGGGGCCGCACCGAGTGCGACTTTTCCACGAATCCGGGCCACAACTCGTGCGCTACCGGTGGTTGCAACGGCGGCTTGTGCGTCTCCTTCTCCGCTTTCTCTCAAGAGCCTTTTGCTGATTTTCATTTTCTACAAAGGCTGTGTGACCCTCACTCTGGGACTGGTGTCCCTCCTGCCACCGTCGCCGAGTGGACCCTCTCGGGCGGTGGGACGACGGACAACTACGATGTCTCCCTCGTGGATGGGTTCAACATCCCCGTAACCGTCACCAACAACGTCGGTTGCGACGTCCCCTCGTGCCCCGTCGATCTCAACGCCAACTGTATGTCCTCTCCTCCTTGCTTTTGTTTCCACCAAAACTCGAGTCCTAACCACTGCATAGGCCCCTCCGAGCTCGCCCACGACGACGCCTCGGGCAAGGTCGTCGGCTGCCTCACCGCCTGCGCAGCCAACCTCGACGGCAACCCCAGCGACTCGGCCAACTGCTGCTCCGGCTCGCACAACGTCCCCGCCACCTGCCCCCCATCCGGTGTCCAGGACTACAGCTACTTTAAGGACGCGTGCCCCAACTCGTACGCCTACGCGTATGACGAGTCGAGTGGAACTGCTTTGTGGTACTGCGATTCGAGCAAGGCGGCTGATTATACGGTTACCTTCTGCCCTTGACGGGTGAGTCGAAGGAAGAGTGAAATGTTGTACACATACCATCTTTGCATACCCGCGTACTTACTTGAAGATTCAACTTATTGAAACGACTGTTTTGAATGTTGGAAAATACAAGCAGATCTAGTATAGAGTATACGTACAGACAACACGATAACCTAACCATAGCAATGATAGCGATAGCGAATATCTCCCCTTCCCTTCACTCATGAATCGTCCCCGCCGCCAATGCATTGAACTCATCCTCCTTGGCGTCCAATTCTCGCACCGAGAACCAAAACGCACAACCCCCACCACCCGCTAGGACAGCCATGAGGGTGTAGTGCCACACAAGGAGCGGGTCTGCGGAGAGCCCTGTTGGAAGTTGAAAGAGCTCAGTGGGAAGGGAATTCGGAAGTGAAGGTGAAGAACCCACAAAGGAACATCTCGCCCAACAACGCACTCGCAGCACCCGTAAGTATGAACAGACTCATCACCAGCGACCGCATATTCGTCGGCGCCATCTGGAACGCGTATTGCAGGCCTGTGATTGAGGCGAAGATTTCGGAAAGGGCGATAAGGAAGTATCTGATTTGCAGTGTGTCAGTTCGCACTCGTGTAAATAAAGGCAGAAGAGAGCACGCACGCTGGCCCCTGCGCCCAAACGCTTATCGGCGAAACGCGCGGAATGCACGACGCAGCAGCGGACCCGCATGGATTCGTTTGATATATTTTATATTGGATTACAGCTGCCCAGACCATAGCGGCGGAGCCTAATAACAATGTTAGAGTGAAAGTGAAGGCAGAGGCCGCCACACACAAGTAAGGAACCCCGCTGTGATCCTCTTTAACGAGGTGAATCGAACCCCGCATCGTTGTAGAGCGGGGTAAACCTGTTTGAAGGATTCAATGAAAAAGGGAGAAGAAGCTTAAGGCAAGGAAGACGTACGAATGAATCCCAGAGCGGAATAAATACAACGAGCGAGAGCGGATTGATATTAGACAAAATATCATTCGGCAGTCCGTTCGTCGTCATCGTCGCCGCTTGTGAGGTTAGGTTATTGTTCATCTGGCTAGCCGCGAGCCCTGGATCCAAAATCAACCCAGCCCACACGGGGAAACAAAAAGAAGAAACACGCACAGTAAACAGGAAACCACATAAACGCCTTACAAGCACTCAAGCCCCTCCTCACCTCCTCCACCCACGCATCATCAAAGGTCATCCATCTCGGCCTCCTCTCTCTCGGAACCCCACTCGGCTTGACTTGGTCCCAGAAATCTGGGGCGCTGAGTCGACGATACGCCACAATCGGATTCAAGCTGACTTTGCACGTAGCTTGTTCAGTCAAGCCGAAATGCATGAGCCGGATGAAGGTGGCGAGGACGGAGCCTGTTGGTGGGGTGCGGATGTACCGCTTTCGTCCGAGGTATAGGATGAGCGGACAGAGGAGGAAGGCGAGTGTCGGGAGGGTGTAGGCTAGCCAGAAGCCGACGTACTGAAAGTATATAAATCAGGAATTCAAGGGAAGAAACGGCGCGCACTTTTTCAGAGTAGGTCATACAGATTTGACCAATTAGCGAACCGACGTTGATCATTAGGTAGAAATACTGAAAAGCAAATAGGTTCGAGACCGCCGACTCCGCAATGGGCAACTCACCATGTATATACGCTCTACCGTGAGTGCAGGATCCACGATAACCTGTTCGCCACTGTCGGTAGTGACGACGAACATCTTGGTACGTCGATACTGCTCTGCCACCAGGGTGGAGATGTTGGACTTGAAGAGGCCCGTCCCCAATCCCATGACGACGATAGCAATTAAAAATACGCTCATCGCGGTATCTGGGTGTTCTATAACCCCGGGTACCGCCGCGAAGATGAGCATAATGTGCCCAAGAAGCGCAATCCCGACGGCGACGCAGACGGTGTTGAACCGACCGAGATGAACATCGGCGACGTACGCGCCTATGAGAGGCGTTATGTCTCCCCTGATTAGCTGTAAGTCAATGGGGTTGCAGGGCGGGCGTGGGACACACCAGAACACGTAGAACGTGCCTATGGCGGTGGATATCCTTTGGCCTTTGCCTAGAGCACCAGACTGTCCGTCCACGAGTCCCGCACCGGTGTGAGAGCCCTCGGGGAGAGGAAATTGAATAAAATTTGTCTAAAAGTGAATTTTCTCAGCTGGTACGATAGAGAGAGTGATGCTCACAAAAACGACCGTGGAGCCGTAAAACTGCGAACGAGTCAGGTTGAGCGTTCTAAAACACGATGGATGACAGCGCACCGAAAAGCGCTCAGCCAATTCGATGAGCGCAATCACTACAAATGGAGGCGTCGTCCATTCAGAAAAGACAGCGCGGTAACGACGCACGATACGCAGTCCAAGGAAGTCTATCCGGTATTCGCCTCAGTTTCTGCAATTGCTCTTCAGTGGGTGGTATCCCCTCGTCGTCTTCATGGCTATCCAGGTCGTCTTTCACCGGGAGGTCCAAGCCAGATGCCGCAAGCAAGGGCATTTCGTATTCATCTTGCTGCCCGTCCGAGTCCGCGTTGGCATTGAGAGGACCGTATTGGTATGAAGCAAAATTTGAAGCCTGGGGAGGTCCTGCCATTCATGAGCGTGAGCGTAGGCCTTGGTGATGATGGTCGAGAAGCGAGAAGCGAGATGGAAGCTATTCGCTGGCAGTGGCAATTGAATTGCAGGCTGTGCCGTCGACACCGCATCACCGAGAAACTCTCACGGATGCTCGGCATTTGAACACTCGAATTCCCGCGGAGGTGCGAAGAGGCTGCGGAGTCACTGTCTTGGCAAAAAGGGTGCGACAACGCAGCTCTCTGGTCAGTGACTTCCTTGGATTCGAACCAGGTTCAGCTGAAAAGATCGATAATCACTCAGCATTGGAACCTAAGTAATTGGCCTCCCTGGAATCGAACCAGGACCTTCTGCCGAATTTAAATTTCTCCCTCCATGAACAAATTTCAGCAGATGCACTCGGTGTGCTAGAGACTGCTCAAATACTCTTCAACCTCAACGAATGTGTGTGACAGGTCAGAAATTGATCCCGAAATGACGTCGGATCCGCTCGGCACTGTAAATGAAACCTTGGCAAATACTCATCCAATTGCGTCGGTCTCAACTCTGAGTCTTTGTGTCGGAAGCAGAAGTTCCATAAAAGAATTGTCCATGAATTACGAGGGGACGCATCAACCGGGATTCGCGGTGCTCACATAAGGGACGGCCTGCAACCAAGGGCTGTACTTTCTACGCGGTTCACGCATGCTGCGTGCCATAACCGGACCTGGACGACTCCATGCGAAGAACCCCGATGATCCATTATCAGTCGGCGGGATCGAGCCATCATTAAGCCGGCGATGGATCAATACGGCCTGTTAGCTTGGCTATTCAAACTCAAGTTCCTCGATTCAACGTGCTCGCAGGCTTGGACAAAAGGACCAGCGATTCGATGTAGCGCTAAAGTTATCTTCGTGGAGTGCAATGGGCTGCAGTGGATTCGAACCAGGGACCGTCTGGTGTCACTATAAGCCGGTCGAAGTGCTACATAGTAACATACAGATATTGGATCCGGACATCCCAGTTACTGTAGCCGTTGCCTTCACTCCGAGTCCAAGCGATATCTCACTTCAAAAGGAAATGTTCAATGGAACAGAGCTTCCTTGGATTCGAACCAAGACTTTCTGCTGGAAATTGGCAGATTTCAGATCTCAAATGGACGGCAGATGCGCTGAGTCCATGCGTCAGAGGCTCTTCAAATGTTACATGGAAACAGCATCTGCTGGATCTAAAGCAGCTGAGCCAAGTCTGGCTTACATGGATGCATCAGAATCTCGTGCATATATTCACCTCGGCAACAGCGGTTGTGAGTCGTGACGTCGATTGGTCACTCCGAGTCCGGCAGGATTCAATTTTCAAGTGCCTGCGCTAGAAAAAAAACCTATGCCTTTGACTCAAGTCGGCCAGGGGTCCTAGGAATTCACTCCTTTCAACCCGCAAGCTCGCGGTTCTTGCTGACGGCCTGAGCTGCTGGCGAGTTGAATTACTTGCAACTAGATGCCGTATATGGTACGTGGGGCTCGGCGCCCGCGGCTGGATTCACCGATTTCGATTGAAATTAGGCCGCGCTTACATAAATACTCAACCCTAGCGCTTAGACAGGCTGTATTTGAGAATACAGCATAACAATTGTTACAGGTCCTCCCTGGATTTTCACCAAGGCGCGAGGTGGCAGATGCACTCCTGTGCTAAAGACGGTATTTTTCAATGAGGCGGCGATTATGAAGCCTAGTCTTTGGTTCGAATCCGAGTTCGGCTCTGGTGCCTTCCCAGCGCGATCATTTTTTATGGCGAGTTTGAGATGTACCTCGAGTGTGTAGCTGGCCATGGGCGATGCTACACGAGCGGAGTATTCACGTTCAGTCCAGCAAGGCCCAACCGTACTTTGCAGGGCCAACCAGAGATAAATGCAAGCTCCCATTCGGATTACTGGCCTAAGCTTTCTGGGGCTCGGTGCACACAGCAGCTAGCTAGATAGACTGGGAACAGACTGGAGCACTCTTTCCCTCACCGAGTGACGGAAGATGTCCCCAGAGGCTGTTCTTCACTGACACTGCGCTGATGAAGCGTAATCTTGGTTCGAGTCCGAGCTTGGGATCCACTGCAGTTCTCCGAGGCGTTCACGTTTTTGTTTCGCTGGAAACATTGCTTGAGCGATAAGCTATATTTCCAGTGAGTTTTTAACAGCAGATCTGCCCACGCTTTGGTGCGGCTACCCATGCCCAAGTTCGTTGTTCTGCAGGATGTCTCATTCAGGAATCACCATTGTTTTTATCAAGAGAAGAAACACGGGTACTTATCGTGCGACGTGCCCACGTTCAGTCGATGAGGTTCGGCGATGCGCGAAACGCTGACTACCAGTTCGAATCTGGGTCTTGTATTAATCGGATTGGTGCTTTTTGATGATCCATCACACAGATCAATCATCACACAGATCCCCTACTCTGTCAAGAGGAGAGTTCTGTGGGGCTGAATGTTTTGATGGCCTGCAAAATTTACTCCATCAATTCCCACCATGATCCACATTACTCTCCGCAATTCACGTAAGATGTTTCCTATGTTGATCACAAGCCGCTACCGGCAGATATTTCTAGTCCTGCCGTTATGATCCGCCCCAGAGTAGGGGAAGTAGGGCTGGAACCGGGATCAATGACAGTCCGGTGTGTGACCATCATGATCGGTGCGGAGCGCGTAACGGGAGCCGAGCCAGTGCCCCAAACGGGATGCCCGATCGATCGCACCAGCCCGCGAGCGTGAACAGGTGTGAACGCCGCCCCGACGCAAAACGCTCGACAACGCCGACGAACGCGCGCCGAAGAGAGAGGAAGGGACGTGGGGAGGAGGGAGGGAAATATGAAAAATGGAAGGGAGAGCCGGAGCGAGCAAAGGAAATAGGAGGGAGGCTGTACACCTGCCCCAGGCGCCGGTAGACTCCAGAGGGAGTTGGGACGAATAGAAGGGGCAGAAGGGGCAGTGTGGAGAGAAAAAAATATCTATGCAAGTGTGAAATGTGCGCCGAATCGCGCCGGGAGGAATAACCAAGGCATTTGCCAAGGAAATGTCCGCCACACAAGTGTCGTCTGTGCATCTCCCAGGTGCTGCTACACACGGCTGTGAACCACAGAAAAGCGAGCAGGGAAGAGGTACTGACGTGCCAACGCGTCAAAGGACAAAGCCGCGGGAGAAAAGTGGGGCCGAGGCACCACGACAAATCAATTGCGCAAGGCGTTGTTGCGGCAGGCCTCTCGAGAAGGATGTGTGGAGAGGAGCAAAGGGCAGAAGAAAATGGAATGGCCTCCGAGGAAAGAGAGGGCGGCCCCAAAATGACCGAAATGCAATGCAAGTACTCACTCTGTAGCCACCACAGATGATCCAAGTATAAGGGTCCCTCGAACCGAATGCCACATCGTTCGCAGCAAGAAAGAGGCAGAAGGTGAGATTCAAGAGTGTGCTGAGGAGAGGGTAGGTCGAGTCGATGCAATTGTCAAGCCGGAGGTAGCGAATGAAGTCAGACAACCGTTACGATAGCTTCGGAATCAATACCCCAAGTACATCGCCGAGCTCGCTAAGACCTTGGCAGCGGCAAGCCGGGCGCCAGATCTTGTACAGCATACCGCTGCGATGCCGGCCGCGTACATTTAGCGGGACTGTGCTTTTCGTGCGTTGACATCTGTGGGATCCCCAGCCAAAATCTCGCCACACTCATCGCAGGGCTAAAAAATGACAGTCCAAGCGAGATAAAGTCAGTCCAGACGAGATAATGGACAGTCCTGGCATCGAGCCGGGATATACGGCAATTCGAGCAATCCTGAGTGATCTAGCTAATATTGCAGTACGACAGTGCGGTAAACGCTGTTACTCACATGAATACACACGGAGTGGGCCAGTCAGTGTTTTTTTTACAGACATGTGGTCTTGATATACCTAGGACCGAGGTTGGCGTGCGACGCGTCTTGGACGCGTTATTTGCTCAGGTTGTTTTGATGATGTATATCAGCTTGTCCGCTCCCACCATGACGACGCGTACGCCTCCTCGTTTTCAACACACCTGAAGCACAAACGGCGCAGTAATCACCCCAGCATTGGTCAGAGATGGCTGAGACTCATTGAGGGCCGTCCCCATCTCTAACCACCTCCCAATGCGCGCAAGTCACAACCCGCTATCCCTCCACCGCTATCCCAGGCTATCCCATCGACGAGTGCGGGTTTGGCGTATAGCATGGATGTGTGATGCGTCCGCACACGGTTTCATCTCTCGACGAATACTCATCCATTCCATACCCAGGGTCCGCCCTTTGTACGCGTTGGACGTGGCTCCACGCACTCAATGCTGGTTCACGAGCCCATCGTTCGGAGCAACCCGCCCTCCACCATTCAGCCTGTTCTTTGTTGTTAGCCGCACTTCCTCTGCATTGGCCATATGAATTTCCCGGCAATCTCTCGTGCGTGCGAGACTCAGACACCGTACATAGGTGAACGGCGGTCTCCATTTGGGTTACGCGATGCAGCTGGTAAGTGAGCAAATGATCTTTCTACGAGACATTGACATGAAACAGACACCTCCTCAATACCACGCGCTGACGCCAGTGCGCGTCGCCGCCTGCTGCTGATATTGTGGGTGGGAGGGAGGAACGAGAAGGTAAGCCGGTGTTACTCGCAGAGCGGGTTTCTCACCATGCTGTGCGCGGTTCTCAGCCGTTTAGCGAATGTGAATAGCGGGGCCCGTCACCGTGTTCTCAATGGGGCTCGGATGCGCTCGCGACCCGAGCGGCCGATTCGCACATGGCTCACCGTTAGCAGCGTATTTGGGAGAGCGTGGAGACTCATGGAAAGCGTCCAGTTGTGGGTCCATCCCTCTGTGATTTTGCTCATTGTGCTGACCATGAATCCAGTGCGTTGCTTGCAGCGGTCAACTGTTAGCCGTAATTCCGGCGGCCCTGAGGCGGGGTGCACACCGCTCCGGTTTTTTCTTTCTCCTGGCTCACGGGGCACTGTATGTATTCAGGTTTGTGTACATGTTCGATCGTAGACAGGGGCAATATACACCTTCTTTTCTGAAACCATGTCAGCGGACGACCACTCGCTACTCTACACCCTGCGAAACACCATCTACGCCGGCAATGAGGATCAACCCCATCCCAACGACATTCAAGATGATCTTGAGGCGGAGGGGGAAACATTCCCCGAGGATGATGAAGAGAACGGAGACGAGTTAGGCAGCGGTGAGAAAGGAGGGAAATCAACCGGAGGAGAGAATATGGACATAGCCGAGTTGCAGGGTGTCCTTGCGGAGGCCTCAAAGGGTGTAACTGAAGACACGGACAAGGAATATAAACGGCAAGTGTCTATTCACTTAGCAATCGCGCGGCTAACAGACTTCAGGTTGATGAACAAATGCCGTGAATATCTCATCTCGGTGAAGCTGATCAAGCCCGGGGACGCATTTTTCACCAAGAATCCGGGTGATCTTACTCCGCTGTGCATCTGCCTGTGGATAATGAGCGAGTTGAGTTACTTCAACTCAGTCGACAGTTGATTACTGACTTGTCTCGTCAGATGCGATGAAATTAACCCAGATGGGACGGCAAAACCACACACTGAGACTCGGAACGGATACGTACATGCCCAAAAGATGCGGGCAGCTATGACCTACGCGTTCGGCCGCATTCACGGGCTCGGATCTCTAACCTGGCACCGGAGTGAGGTCAGTGGTCGGATGATGGGTAATCCCTCTGTATCCGATACGGTCGCGATATATATGACCAGTCTACGCCGCCGTAAGGTCAAGTTCTATCTATTATCTTCGTGATTTAGCTTACTGATGTATGATAACAGGTTCGAGCTGGGCAAACCGCCACTAGCTCTAGAGCAATCACCGCAGTAAGCTTCAGAAAATTCTTCTTATAATGTTCATTGAGGAATTCCAGGAAATTATCCGTGAACTCTACAACTACAATCATCAGCCTGACGTTGGGGATATCAAGTCGTACACACCCGGAAGACGTTCTGCACCCAAGAAGGATCACGAGTGGGCCGGCGGTCGTATGCGGCGACTCCTCCAGTGCACATATGTTCTGGCCTTTCTCTGTCTCCTCCGCTTCGATGAAGTACTGAAGATACGGCTGGAGGACATTCAGTTTGTGACCCCGACATGTGTCAAATTGACCCTCCCTTTTCGCAAGACTCATCAATTTGGCAGTAAGTCGGTTGTCTCCCTTCTATGCGACACTCAATGAATACTCTAGATGTCCAACCATTTTATTTGTACCTGCTGCCCGAGCCTCTCGCTTACCTTTGCCCGGTACGGGCACTTGCTGAATGGTTGGAGGTCCTGGGGGCAGCGGGTGTAGACGAAGGCTATCTATTCCGCAAAATTGGTGCAGGTGACCGTATATCCGTCAACAATGAGCATATGGTGCGAGTCAATCTCTCAGATATTTGGATGCGCTGATTTTTGTGAATAGACAAGTGAAACATTTCTGGAAATGTTCCGAAACAACCTGGTCGACATCCACATTTTCCCCGCTCCCTACGGAACCCACTCGTTTCGTCGCGGAGGATGTCAGTGGTTGTACACCACCTGCCGCTGGGGACTGCGGCGTATCTGTGATTGGGGCGGATGGAGTACAGATTTCAGCAGCATGACAATCGTCAAGTATTTGATATCCTACGCTGACGATCCACAGGAGAAACGGGAGGACTTCATGAATCCCAATCGTGCCCCATCTGTGAAGTGCTACACATGTGGTCGCAGCTGCCATTGTATTTGAGCTAAATGCCAAAATTTTATTAATGTGGAATATAGCTAATCTGAATCGTCTGAATCTTCCGTGTTGTACCCCTTGAACCGGCGGTAAATCCGTGCAAGTGCATCGTTCTTCTGGTATGGCTTCCACTCTGAACCCTTCCGATACATCAGCTGGCTTGGTGGAAGCTCAGCTTTGGCCAACACCGCAAGGCGTGCATCCTCTTCTTTCCGTTCGGCCGTCAGAGCTGTCAGGATGCGGGTGAGCGGTAACCGTCGTACAACGCCGTTCTTGTCAGAAGCCGAGAAGCGAACCCAAAAGTCGTCGAGGGTAGTCCTGGTCATCGCCTCAACCAAAACCTAGGACAAGAGTGAGCTCAAAAAATAATCAAGATTGGGTAGAATACGCACCTTCCATTGAAACCACGAACCCCTTGTACCGTGCCATTTGGGATTTTTCGAGTGTTTGTACAACTGAGCCCAATAGACGAGAGGGATCGGGACGCCGTTGATGGTGAGTGGTGACGAACCCTTCCAGGTGGGAAACCTATCATTCCAGACCTCGAGAATCCGGTCAGGATCATCAGCAATACTGAAAAGCGGAGGATCGGGAAGCTTGGAAGTGAGGCAATGGACCTCCCGCTCCCCCGCGAGAAGAATGGAACGCCAAGAGGCAGGTGCACTGCCTGTGGCGCCAGAGACGGGACTCGGAGCCTGGAATGCTGTGTTTGCGGCGTGCACATTCGAATGCGACGCCGAGAGCTGAGCCGGAAGCTCTGGGGGAGTCTGAGTATGCTGCACAAACGGAATTGTTGCCACTGGATGGTCGGACGGAATCTCGTGCACAGTCTGCGCAGTCGAGTCAGAAAGGGGACTGGAGTGGGGTGCCGACACGGATAAGTTTGAGGGAGTAGCACTGATCGTAATATGGTGATCATCGACAAACTTTTGGAACAGGGAGACAATCCCTGCGTGAGATGTGTTTGTAGAAATCTGTCCCCAAAATTGAACATCGGCGAAGACGTAGAGAAAGAAAGAGAATATACCCCAGGTTGCCCTGTACCTGGAGACGTCGTCGAGCCGTGGGAGACACTGGTATAAATGCTGGCCTGGGTATCCGGCGGGGGAACGGGCTTGAATGGGTACTTGGATGTGATGTTCGAAGACTAATATACATATTGAGGAAGGTAAGAGACGAGCCGCGAGCCGAGAATCACTCACCCAGTTCCGAATAATTTCTCTCTTAGATATCACTTGCTGTCCATCCACGGACATATATCCAGCTTGAGGATGAACCGCTCCATCCTCGAGGAAGTGCTGTTGTGTACGCAACTCGGAGATCTTTGGTTTAGCTTTGGTGTTAAGTTTGCGATGCCCTTTATGAGGGTTTGTAGCACCGGGGAGGAGGCTAATGTATATGGAGTCGTGGAGACAACGGAATGTTGAGAACGCGCACCTATTCCAAGTTGGGGATTGATTACTGCTGAACTTTGTGAGCCGGGCGGTGAGCTCGGACTTGTTGCCAGAGCGCGGAAGCTTGAAGCGGTCGCACAGCTCCGATAGCTGCCTATTCGATACGTTTCTGTGTGTCAATGAGTATCAGCCGGCATTCAAAACGTGAACACGCACAACGAGATATGTTCTATTTCCCACTCCCCTGCAACTTGGACGCCGTAGGAGCCGATCTTAGGGAAGGGAAGCAAGCGGGCACCCCCCGAGACCTCCTTGGGCATGGACACACTGGCCTCTCCAGAACAGCCCGTCAAGCCGTTAGAATAAAGGCGGACTCGGAAGGCGGACACGAAGAGGGCGGCGGCGAGGTCGAAAAGCGAGAGGAGGCCGAGCAAGAGCAAGACGAGGAAGACGGCGACAGCAAAGCGATGAAACGCCCCGTCGCTGCCGCCGTCGATCACTGCCGTCGCGTCGCTGCCGCCGCCAGGAGGTGGTGCGAGCCAAGCCACGCACGTGAGTTCGGACCTGCGAACCGAACGGAGATCAGCGCCCGTAATCAGTCCGATCAAGATTCCCAGTCCCAAGCGACGGCTGCCCGATCAGGGTGATCCGGCGTGACAGGACTGTCATAGTCCAGGAAGAAGGGTGCTTGCACCGCTATGGATCAATCATCGCATCAACTGCTCTTGCTTGTGACCGTCATCGCCGACTCCGACGCGGACGACCTCCGGACCTCCCCACTCCCTTCCTCATCAAGGCACCCTTCTGAGTTCCATCCGCAACTCGATCCACCCATCCTCGTCCTCTGAGTCATCACCGCCTCTCGGTCTTCCGACACCATGGGCAAGCTCAATATCGCGCACCACAAGTCCTACCATCCCTACCGGCGGGACAACATCGAGAAGGTCCGGAGGGATGAGGAGGAAGCGCGATTGAAGGAGTCCAAGGAAGAAGGCCGGATGATGCTTGCCGTGCGTCCGTCTCGGTCTCACCATTCAACACCTCACAGCCCATTCACTTAGGACTCGGAAGCGCGTATCGACAGACTTAGAGAACGCGCAGGTTCCAAGCCCTCGGGGTCGAAGAAACGCAAGGATGACGATGACATGAAGGCGCTCGCTGCGGCCGGAGGCTCGATGCAGCCTGCAGTCCTCCCAACGACAGGCGGGCATATCAACTTTTTTGAGGACCTGGAACAGGTGCGTTGCACTTTCTTGCATTCCGTATCCACTAATCAGTGTGCGCACGCCAATGTAGAGCACCATCGCCACAGCCATCCGCACTGCGTCGGCCAGCAAAGGCAAGAACAAGACAGACCCCGTCGAAACCGACCGTGGGTTCCCGCTGGCTCCGTCCGCCAAAGACCTCAAGCCGTGGTACACCGAGCGGTGCGCTAAGGAGCCTGCTTCTACTGAGGAGGAGGAGGTCGAAGCTGAGAAACGGTGCGTCATCTGGCGTCTTTTCCTTTCACTCACTGACCAAACGGACTCTGTAGCCGGCGCGATACGATGCGCAAATCCACATACCACGACCCGCTCACGTCTATAACGCATCAACTTGCAGTGCGTGCCCGACAGGGACAGGGCTCTTCCTCCTCCTCCTCTTCGACGTACCGTCCTCGCACTTCCATGCCCTCGCCTCCTCTTCCTCTCGACCGCCAGAGGTCCAAGCACGCTTGACACGCGAATCTTCCGAGCGTGAGAGGGCGCAGGAGCTTATACGGAGGAAGCAGCGCGAGATGCGAGGGAGCGAGACGCCGAGTTCTGTACATGGTGGGTATGAGGATGTATTTAATAGGCGGGAGGTGGAAGAGGCGCATCGGGGGAGGGATGGGAGAGGGGATTGGAGGAGGAGGGGGTGGTGAGGCAACGGGTCAAATACTGTGTGGAGGTGCGTTTGCTGTCAAGCCTTCCTAGTCGTCTGCTTACCTCCCTTTCACAGCGTTAGATTTCGGTGTTCGAAGTCGATATCTGCAATCACCTGTACTGACAGCCCTCCGGTTCCCCTTGGTTCGAATCCGGGCTGGCAGGTCATCTGGCTTCATTGACATTTTTTACTCCCCATACGGCGTGGTGCTTCGTACTTCCATACGTCCCGCGCGGCATTTCGGCACTCAAATTCGTCCTCGATGGTCGCGGCAGTCTTGACAAGGCCATATTTCCCTTGAAACACCGTCGCCGATAAACCTCCGCCGACGCGGCTGTCGTGCGACTGAGCGGCGCTACTCTATATGGTGTATTCCCCGAACTGGCTGGCATTCAACTTAACTTCATGCATACTTTTACCCGTTCTCAATTTAGCTGAAGTGCAGCATGCTTCTTTGGGTGCGAAACAGTCAGAGTGCGCCTTATTACATAATTTCTCGAGGTCCAGCCTGCTACAGAAGGCATGTTTGAACGGCGTGTTCTCTTGACCGTTGCCGTTAGCGCTCAATATCAATGAAGAATAATAGAATCCAGCCCCGCCCGGTGTATAGGAGAATGTCCACTGCTCCCAGTGGGTCTTGAGCGTCGCGGGAGAACGGGAATCTGGCTCTACAGCTGTTCTCTCATGTCTGCCCTGTTCACCACGGGGCCGCGGGGATACTTGTTTATTTTCTGCGCGCTCTCATGAGCTAACGGTATGGATGTCAGGTTTTTCTCATTCACCGAGGGTAGGGCGCGCAATGTGGCGCGATATGGCTTCCCGCGATGGTCACAGGAAGGCTGACACTTCTCACGGCACAGTCGCCCATTCCGGCGAGTTTCTCTTCTTTGTGCTCAAAGGAGACCATCTGATTCTTGGCGTTGGCGCTGGCTTATCGAGGGGTGATTGCGGGCTTTATTTCCGAGGCCTCCACGGAGATCAGACAATAATGTTTTTAGCTCTTCTCGAGATCCGACACATTTAAAGGATGCGACATTGAAAATTGCCGGACTATCATGAATGTGAATGTCCGTCCTCATCCCCGACATTTTGCGCGCCATTTTCGAGACTGCTGCGAGAGAGGATGGAAGGAGCGCGCTCAATCTCGCCCTCGTGTCGCGTTGCGTGCGGAACTGGTGCGTCTTCCTGGACTACCCTGTTACGCTGAAGGTTAACGCTTGGTTCGTGAATTCTCAGGGTAGAAATCGTGCTGTATTCGACAGTACGCCTCTCCCGACAACGCACAACCAACAACTTTCTCCGCACGATCGAGACCTCGCACGACAAACCGGGATGCTATTTTTCCATCCACGTCAAATCCCTATCCATCGTCTACGACATGCCCGTGGACCAAATCCGCCGGATTGGCCAGATATGCAGTGGGATTCAGAACTTGACGACGTGGTTCATCTCTACAGAGCGCCTCCCCCTCGCGCAGTGCCTATCGGAAGTGGGAGTCCGTCCTAAACGTCTGGCAGCCTGGCACGGCGTCCTCTGCTCGCCCGACCCACACCTTAACCTCCCCTTCTTTACACAGCTCACGCACCTCACCGTCGTCAACATCTGGGAGCAGTGGAGCACCTGGCCGCACCTCGACTCGTCGGGTTTTACTCTCCCGAATCTCACACATCTCTCTCTCGACCTCACCTTCGGCGCGCGCGTACTCGCCTCTTGGGAAGTCCTAGCCATCACAGATGCCGTCCTCGCATTCTTGGATTTCCAGTCCCTGCGAATATGTGGGTTGCGCGTCGACCAGCCAGCTGAATCGCCGACGCTCGTGGCAGTGGCTGCCCGACTCGCGGACGAGGAGAGGGTCGTGTTATACCGGCATGGGGAGCCGTTCCAGGTCCGGGAGGCGCATTCGGATAAGGAGGGGAAGATTTGGGGGGCGCTTGAGCAGGTGGTGGTCAGGGGAAGTTCAGCGAGGAAGGGTGAGGTGTTTTTCGTGATCTAGCGACGGCGTGCGTCGGGCATGAGAGCCCCTGATTTGAGGACCCAAGGCGATGCATTTGACAATCTGTCGAGATATCGCTCGCTAAACGAGTCGAGTCCCTCGGACTTCCATGGGTGCTCGTCGGCAAAACACATCCAGATTTCAGATTCCAGGCCGGCCGCCATGCGTCACGGCAGCTGCTCCATCCCTAGTCTCATTTCCCGACTGCCACGACATCCCAATTTGGGAGCCCTGTCGTGACAGTCTGGGACGTAATCAGTCGATTAGCCGGACCTCTGCGTTTCATCCCATCAATTCAGGGCACAGCCACACTGGCGAGCCTTTTTGTGCCGTCTCGCGCTTCAGGAGGCATTTCTCGAGCACAGGCCGGGTTAAACTCATGTGTTGATGTCTCCATGTAACTTTCAGTCCGGCAAAAAGCTCCGAGGGAGCCAAAATTTGCAGTTACATGTATTGATTGAGTCATGCTGTAATCATGCTGACCGTGCGATCACTCCGATCAAGCTTTCAGTTGAAGAAAATTTCGGTGATGGGTGCCACAAAGAGGGAATCAAGATGGTCATAAATTGATTTGAGAAACAGTAGTCCTTGTGGAAACAGCATACAGAGAGTAGGGGTTCAAGAAAGATGTATAGATGTGGCGGTGCCCTGAATTGATGGGACGAAACGCAGAGGTCCGGCTAATCGACTGATTACGTCCCAGACTGTCACGACAGGGCTCCCAAATTGGGATGTCGTGGCAGTCGGGAAATGAGACTACTCCATCCCTCGATCGTTGAACCCGTTCTAAATCCCTTAGGTTTTGATCTTCTCTTGTTTCAACTGAGCAGGCAGAGAGGGATGGGATGGACAATGTATTGTATTAACAGCAACTAATCTACTGACTACTGGGACAACAAGAGGGAAGCAATGAGGCGATTGAGATCAGACGTGCATGTCTGTATGGTGGATGCGATGTCGTCCTTGAGACGACGCGTGTGTGCTACGGAAACAGAGCGGATGGACTGCAATTAGGAGTGGGTACTGTTAGAGTGCGTCGTCAGCCGTGAGGAACAGAAGCATAATGAAGGACGCACAAATAGTGGAGTGATGGTGAGAGGGACATGGGAATGGGAATGGAGTGAAGGAGAGTGGATGTGTTGATGAGATTGAGCAGAGATGCTCTAAAAACACGGGTCAGCTGGCTGGTCAGCACGTCCAAAGAAAGACGGCACTCACAGGAAGGATTGTAAAGCCAATCTAGTTGACTCGCTGCTTCTTCGCCTTCGCCGGCCCCGTCCAAGGAGGACCGCATCCACGGCATCGGCACAAACGCGCACATGTGCCTCGTACGCAGCCAAAGCACCAAACCCCGCCTTCTCGGAGTCCCTGCAAATCTTACACCGAAAGAGCGCGGGTTCGGCCTGCTTGTCTGCATGCTGCCCCGTCGAATGCTTGTTGAGCAGGTGGCGGCCCATAGTTTTCATCTGCGTGGACGTGTTGCACTCAAAGACGGTGCACGACATCTTCTTGTTGCCGTCCACGAGCACCTGCTTGTCGGCGTCGGTTTCCCAGTGGGCGTCCTTGAAGTGCGCCTCGGAAAAGCGCCGGATAGGAGCCATGCGCACGTCGCAACTGGGAAAGGGACAGATGAACGGGTAGACGAGGTCGGGGGTGAGGAGGTCGAGGGTGAGACAGGGATGGTGATCGTCGTCTGGGCAGCCACGTTCAACTCGGCTGCGAGCAGGTGGACGGTCGCGCGGACGGAGAGAGGAGCGTTGGCGTAGGAGTTGGGGTCTTTCATGCTGGGAGGACGTCAGAACCAGGTGAGGCAGTAGGAAGACGAAATAAGAACGCACTTGGAAGAAGCGACGCAAAGGTCCTGGTTGACTAGATTTTCGAACCAAACCTTGCGCTCCTCCACCTCGTTAGCCCTATAGAAAGTTCAGAGACAGGAATGAAGTGAATTTATGGAACGCACTCTTCATTGACGCAGTCCGAACGGAGACTGCAAGAATAGTCAGTCAAGGAAAGAAAAGGAAATCCGAACATCACAACGCACCGCTTCTTGCCCTGGTTGATGGACCGCGTCACTCGCTTTGCGACGGCGTTGGAGGACAGCGGCTGAAGAGCCCTGTTCTTGCCTTTGGCCTTGCGAGGCGCAGAGACTTCAGACTCGGACGGGATACTAAAGAGAATCAACAGATGAACAACATGGTTGTGAGGCGAAGAAGGTAAGGACCGCACGAGGGGATGACCGGGACAACGACTACGCTTGGACCCTGGCTGGCAATGGGCACCGAGGCCCCAGAGTAATCTTTGAGGGTCAACATAAGCTCGGCAGCATCGAGCTCGTCTTGGGAAGGCCCAACGGCTTCCCCCTCCTCATCGTCCTCGAGCTCATCATCCGAGTCCTCAGCAAGGTCACCGCACAGCGGAGGCAGCTCCACAGGAGACACTTGAGGGTGCGCTGAAGGACGCTGGAAGACGTCGACACTCCCGCGGTGGAAGTCAAGGACATCGGTATCGGCGGACCCGAAGGCGCGGGTGGCACGAGAACGGACGGGGGTCTCGGGTCGTTGGCAGCGTCAAAGTCCTCAGACTCCGAGTCGGAATATTCATTTGAGACATCCTCGGGTGCACGAGGAACGGCGCAGTCGCAGACGTCCTTAGGGCCGTGGCCTTGGCATAGGAAGGGATCATTGAGATCGGCAGCTGGGGGAGCGGATCTGGCTTCCGACCAAGAGAATCCGAGGGTGCTGCGGGTGCGTGAGTGGGGTGGCACGGCAAGTTGAATGCAGACGCAGAGTGAGCGGTCGTTACGGTCATAGACGTCCTGGAGGATTTTACAAGTAATTCGCATTCATATCAGGGTATATGGAGTGCAACCCGTACCCAGAATACCAGACCCAAAAATCGTACAATCCCGTCAAAAAAAAACATTTACGAATCACTTCTCCTCCCGGTGCCCCTCCCTCACCTTCTCCTCATCAAGCCCCAAATCATGCGCTACCCCAGCCTGCGCGGCAGCAGCGTCGACGATGTGCTCAGCCGCATCCGTACCGTTGAACATCGCCGCTGTCTCTTCGAGGGTGCGGTTCTTGGTTTCGATGACGACTGGGCGAGGTGTCAGTTTGTGATGAGAGGAGGGAGGAGAGATGAAAGATGCACAGCAGTACAACACGACGAGTTTACAAGCGATCCAAACGCAGTAGACGATGTAGTCACGGTATCTCCAACTCAACACATCTACAATCTTTAATCTTGGACCTTGTTCAAACAAGAAATATGCACCGAGCGCAATGGGTTGACAAATTGGTTGAACATCAGAGCAACAGAGACGGCCAAGTTAAAGATATTGTACCCGTTTGCGCGGATATTGTAAGGCAGAATTCCGAGTGTGTAGGTTACGATGAGGGGCGAGAATCCGATGCTTCACGACGTCAGCGCCGCATGTGCCGCCGGATAATCACCAGCAATCCTAAATCTCGCAAAACACGCGGTTTGGAGGGTGAGGAATTTAAACACAGCCATGAGTCCCGTGGAAGTGAGGAAGAGGAGATGCCTTCCAAATCGCTCAACCCCGTCTTCGTCACGGAAGCACAGACCGAGGGCGTTTAACGTTGAGGTCGGGGGACGCGCTCAGCGCTGAAGAAGGCTGAAGATAAGGCACATTAGAGCC
The DNA here is from genome assembly GCA_029378245.1 of Roridomyces roridus. NCBI lineage: Eukaryota > Fungi > Basidiomycota > Agaricomycetes > Agaricales > Mycenaceae > Roridomyces > Roridomyces roridus. The sequence continues at coordinate 165,781 of JARKIF010000035.1, read as the reverse complement.
AAGGTTGGAGCGAAGCCGCGTCGGATCCGGCAGAGGATTGAGCCCGCCAAGTGAGTACGGCATTGAATATTCGGAGTCCAAAGCGCAGGCTCCAAGTCTCCACAAAGGCAGCAGCTGCTCGTAGTCAAGACTGAGTTACGAGAACTTACTTGCTAAGTTCTCGTTCTTTTAAAATTCAGTCAGGCCAGAACACCTGTACCTTCCACATAACCAAGCTAATTAGCCTGGTACCTGTATGCGTGGTACCAGGCTAAGTAGCCTGGTTGCTGCAATCTCGCGCATGCTTTCGTTTATGCTTCCGATATGCTTTCGACCTTCTCCAAGTCCTGCTGCAGGGGACTTGGTGCAATTCTGTGGTGGGTGAGGTCATGTGATTTGGCCCGCCCTCCCGAAGCCGCCCTCCCGCCATCAGAAATTGATGGCCAGATCAATTACTGATGAAAAACGTGAAAATTTACAAATCAAAGATCAACTGTGATATCAGCATCACAGTGATTGATAGCATCAAAAAAAACGAAATTGTAGAGCAGATCAAGGGCTACAAGACTCTCCTATAATGTTGTAGCTAAGATTCATTTGCTCTCTCAGAAACAAAGAAATGATCAAGAATCTATCTTGGTGATGATGGCTTTGTGATCAATGGGTGCTGGTGATTGATTCAATGAATGCCTTCGCGTGGTGATGGTGGCCCTAATCCAAGCACCCATATGTCTCAACCAGTCTACCTGTTACATTGTCTCCCTGTCCTCTCCCTTTTTGCCACAAGGTCACAGGTTCAATTCTTCTTGTCGGCCTTTGCCTTCCTTTTCTGAAATAAGCACCACTTACCTTGCTCTTCTGCTCAGTATAATAGTGTAGTATGCCAATGTCAACTTCATATCTCAGTGTGTGCCCCTCAGAGCATGCAATCACACTGGTTTGATGCTGCTTCCCAATTGGGAGCACTACTCCTAGCACCCCAAATAGGAAGTTTTGCCTATGGCATAAGTTCTGGGCCAATCTGGCTGGCAACTAAGATTCTAATACCTTCCCCATGGACTATAGTATACCCTTCCACTGTTGACAACCCCTGTGGCAGTTGAACCAGCCTGATAAATCAATGGTTTCCGTGCACAACAAATCTCTGTGATCCTGTGAATGTTTAGTACTCCCTGTGCTAGTAAACAGTTCATATATGTTGGATATAACCCCAAGACTGTCTATTCACTTGGTCTCTGTCACATCTGGCATCCTAGGCTTCTCAAAGGCCTTGCCTGATGGGAAATCAATTCCCAGCCAGAGCTTTATTAATGCTGGAAGGGAGTGCTGCAAAGGGCTTTGAAATTTAGTTTGGCACTAAAGTCATAGGAAATCATCCAATTCTAAGGTCACCCTTGTGTCTGAAGGCTCAATGTACTCAAATTCACCTTGGGGAAATACAGGCACATTTAGATGGGTGAGGGGTGTTAGTTGGTGTTGAATTCAGGTCATGAAACTCATATGGATGCATTTGTGATCTCTGGATGCTGGGATCACTCTTCTGGGTATGGAATACCACTCAATCAAAGGGGGTGATCTGAGGAGTGATGCAGGGATTCTGGCTCTGTGTGTTGCTCAAAAGGGCTGATGGCATGCCCAAATGAACTCTCCTGGCTGAGGGGATTCCAAATATATCTAATTTTACATGACCTGTGTGCTTGGTTGTTGAGATATGCACAATGTATGATGAACCCGGCACTGGTAGCAAGGTACCCTTATGTTACTCAAGTTTCACTCGAGTCTGCACCAGTACTCATGTAAATCTCCACCAATTGAGAAGGTTTTATACATTTTCTGGACCAGAATTTCAAGGACAACTCATTTCCAATGTCTATGGAACATGGAACTGACCATGAAGGCCAATATCAATGGAATCAGGTCCAGTTGATCTTGTGTATAATTGAAGTTCCTGCTTGAACCTTGATATATATTCTGGCTTCAACTTGTCCTAGGTACTCATTAAACACCTCCTGACTGCCTGAACTCAATCCATCTCCTAGGAAAAATGTGCAACCATCCAAACACCAGATTTCACCAAGTTGGGTTCCAAACTGCTTGTAGCCATGACCCTGGTGATGGTAGGTAAGTGAAAAACTGTCTGGATATCCCCATTAAACTTCATGGACAAGGGATAGAGGCAGTCAAGTGCCATCTTCACTGTAGGCACTCAGATCAGCATTGGAATCAATGCACATATATTGGCTACTCTAAGGCTTCCACCCTTCTGTAATTGAGTCTCTGACATCCTATGCATATGATTGACTGTTGAGGGAGACATTAAACCACTTTGAACCCATAATTTCAAATGATATCTTGGGCACCAGAAAAATCAGCCCATTTGGCCATTGTAGTCAGGTATAAGCATTCTCCTTCAAGGAAAGATAGTTCAAAGGATAGAGGGTAAGCTAAAGTATAGTTTAGAACCTTAAAACTACCCAGAACTCTGGAGTGGAGGGGCAATAAGAGCAGAATCATGCAAAATTGCCTATTTGGGACTTGGGAGTAGTGGTTCCCAATTAGGTCATGCCACAATGTCAGAGTGATTTGAGGCACCCTTGGGGCCCTTTATGTCCTGGGGCTTCATAAATGTAAGTACCATGCTAAAGACAAGGTGTAGGTGAGTTCCAAGCCAACAGAGTGAGCAGGAACAGGGTTCACCGGTAGGGGGAATTGAACCACTGACCTGTTGACAAAAAGAAGAAAAGTAGAAAGGAGATACAACAACTAGACTAGAGTAACAATGCATGGGGCCATTGTGGGGGTTCCTTCTCCCCGGTGGTCCACATCATTGTATCAATCACTGAATGGTGATCACAAAGCCATCAGCATCATCCCAAGGCTCAATCATTTGTGTTTTCCTGTGAGACCAGATGCATTTTGGCTACAATATTATAGGAGAGTCTTGTAGCCCTTGATCTGCTCTACAATTTCGTTTCTTTGATGCTATCAATCACTGTGATGCTGATATCACAGTTAATCTTTGATTTGTAAATTTTCACTTTTTTCATCAGTAATTGATCTGGCCATCAATTTCTGATGGCGGGAGGGCGGGCCAAATCACATGACCTCACCCACCACAGAATTGCACCAAGTCCCCTGCAGCAGGACTTGGAGAAGGTCGAAAGCATATCGGAAGCATAAACGAAAGCATGCGCGAGATTGCAGCAACCAGGCTACTTAGCCTGGTACCACGCATACAGGTACCAGGCTAATTAGCTTGGTTATGTGGAAGGTACAGGTGCCGGCCAGAATCCGGACAACTTTTTATACGGATTCAGACTTTTGATGAAGGCGGCTGTGCTGTTTCCTTTTTGCGGCTACAATCAGCAATTTTGACAGCTGCCATCAGTGAGTTTTTCCTTTCTCTCCAGAGCATTCAATTTCCGCTGAAATGACCTGAAATTTTGCAAGCACACTCCTAGTACCTGGACTCGAGTTTTGTTCCCCCAAGGTGAGGTCTCATTTCGGATATTACATATGATATCTGTGATTTGCCTGTCGTTTGCAATCAGTCCCTTTTGAGTCAACCGGAGACCCTGGATCTCTGGGATGCGGTTAGGCTGAAGAAGGAGGTGTAATATTGCCTAGAACCCCCTCCTTGTAAATTACAAAAAATCCTCGCAGCCGAAAGAACATACATTCTGTGATGGATGTTCATATGCATCAGCACTGATTCCCCGTGTCCTCACTGAGATTCCATCTTTTGTGTGAGATATTGGAGCAGATTGAGGACAAATCTCTGTCTGAAAGTGTGCACAGAGCCCACATTTCCCTCAAAACCCTGGATGGTCTAGACTAGATCACCAAGTGACTGCTCCACGGCCTACGGGCTGCTGGCCTGTTGAGTGCTCGTCTTTTTCACCACAGTTACACCAAGATGTAGTGAGCTCTGGGTCCTGTTGAGACAGAAGGTTCAAATGACACCAGACAAACTACTTAATGTTGACTTAATGTTCTGCTATTAGCTACCCTGGGCTTGGCAGTGTAAGGCAAACTGACTGCAAAAATGCATACATAGGCTCTTCCTTGAGTTGTCTAGGGCACTGTGGGGCATTTTCGATGCTCTTCCAGTTGGATATTTGGGACAGAGCAATGAGGGATCAAAGATTGATCAAAGGTGTCACAATCATCACGTCACTGCAAGCCGGGTTCTCTACACAGCCACACATTCACATACATTTGATTTCACCCAACACACTGTGTACATCATTCACACAAGTAAGTTCTTGTCTATGCTGTGCTCTGCAACGGCCCGTTGATACGACTGGTATTCGCGCAGGCGTGAAAACAGCGTAAAATCGAGATTTGGTACGCATACCAGCACCCCTCGATCCGGTGGTAGAATGATAGGAATAGAGCCGAGCTCCGAGCTGCTATTCAAATGTGTTCACGATGCATTGAGAGAGTTTCCAGTACACTACGCTTGGCTGTTCGATCAGGAGTCGGTTGTAGTGACTCGAATAGGCTTCCCGCGGGGACTCAGATATGCGGAGATACAGTTATCAAGGAGGATTAACAAGCCCAGACAATAGTCAGTGTTGGTCGAGAGTACAATTGAGTATTCTCTAGAGTTAGCGTGCAGTTGCACAGAGATCAATGTATTAAATCAAGTGGGAGTGCTTTCCTTGGAAGGGATGGCCTCCGCGGAAGTGTCCGAGATGATGTATGGAGTGGCTGTTACAGCTGGATGGTGTGTCAAGTGGTTGTTGAGCAATGTGGACTCGAGCCACAGAGTGGTGTTGCCTTTGCAGTTTAGGATCCAAGAGGAGAGTGACCCCGAGGGGTACTTCGCGGAGTGAACATCCAGAAAGGAAATGACAAGTGGGCGAGTCGAACTCGTGCACTGGTACTAGTGTTTGATCATGTGATCACGGAACGGAGCGGAGCTGCGGCAGACGATCAAAGCGATGATCGGACATCACGGTCTGGACCAGGGCACAGGGTTGGCCCAGGGTTTCACCGCAGTCATGGCTAGCATGTCAGGATCTGCGCCAAGGCGGAGTTGGACCAATCAGAAGAGCTGTCAAGGAATGACACACGTTGGGAGCCAGAAATAGCCTCGAGGACATAATCAGGGTGATGTACACCCGAGGGAAGGGACAATCTTTAGTCATAGTAGTTTAGACACGCCAAGCATGTAGAAAAGTATATAAACCCCACAGAACCTGAGGGTACAGGATCACATCATGCCCCCCCTTCTAGGGACTCATGGGCATTGGTGTGGTCTTGTGTCTTCCTCGGAGATTTGTTGATTACATTCTTCTTGGTAGTAGCAATAGAAAAGCACTTGTTTGGGTATAACTGAGGGATCTAAGTCAAGCTATAGACTTCTTGAGTTGTATTGAGTGTGTCTCCTAAGGGCACTACTCTTCCTACACTTGCATTTAAAGGTACCCGGGCTCTGTTCCAACCTGGGTCAGCTGCAGAAGCATACTTAAGGGGTAGTGGGTTGCCCTCTGCTCTGTAGTTCCTCTCCATGTTGTATTGGGGTTGTATTGGTTTTGATTTGGTCGATGATAAACAGGAACAGAGTCAATTGGGACTTGGTGGTTCGGGTCATCGACTCCTCGAACTGGTTCGAGGCTTGTGTTTGGTTTTCAATCTACAATATAAAAAGACTTATTGCTGCATTGCAAACCCTTGTGTCGTATTCGAGAATAAAGCCTTGCAGTAGGCCTCTTGAAAGAGACATTGTTGGTCCGAGGACTTGTTCGAGAAGCTGAACAAAGACCAAAACCGTTGATATCAAGTGAGCTGTATGCTCCGAGGAGATGCTTGAAGTCGAGCGGGACGTTCAATCTTACCTATATACTTTAGGGTGACCCCGAACTCAACCGTAGTCGAAGTTGACTGGCCCTGGCTGGGGTGTTGGATGTTTTGGTAGTTGGTGTTATGGTGTTGGGGTTTTGTGGGTTTGTTGCCTTTTGGGTAGCACTCCGCAGACTCAGCCATTGCTGCTCCACATTCACACTTCACTGGTGCGCAGTTACAGACGTTTCACCGTACCCCCAAGTAAGAAGGTGGGTGACGCGTCGCTGATCAGTGATGGCAGATCTGGAAGGTTGGACACTCAAACCGCAACCAAGTAGGGATTTTACAAGTGATTCATTCATATCAGCGTACATGGAGTGCAACTCGCGAATACCAGACGTAAAAATCGCACCAATGGTTGTGTCAATAATGCAATGTCCCCGGTGATAAGTGGGGGCAATGTTGCATTATTCGCGGCCTCTCACCGCCGGTGAGATGGTAGGGTAATGCATTGTCCCGTTGTTTTGTGCGCAAGGGTTAACAGGCCTGGGTAACTGAGGTAAGCTTCAAATAAGTCCTCCGAGCATCGCGGACATGCCATTTCTGGAAGGCGTCGGTTCCTTTGTACTTAACATTGATGCCGGATCGTTTTTACTGAGCGATCCAGTGATCTTTGGGACATACATATGACAGAGATCAATGGCAGCCCAAAAAGGTCCACAGATCAAAAATCCACAGCCCGGCACAATTGTTACCATCGCAATTGATGTGATGTATCAAAAAATCAAAATCATAGAGCGGCTCAAGGGCTACAAGAGTTGTCAACATGTGTTTTAGCTCAAATGGCTTGGTTAGGCTGTAAAATGCAAAATACATTCCCAGACCAGAGTCTTTTTGATCAAGTGACACCGTAAGGGTCCCACAAACTCAGATTCAAATGATCAGACCTCTTTGCCGGTGAATAGGGGGACAGTGAATAGATTGAGAGGGTGAGCGCCCATGTGCTTGTCCCAAACATATCACTTATCATGGCCTTGTTGTCTACTAGTATGTTCCCTGTGCCTGCTGCATTCTCTTTTTCTCTGAGGTCCCGGGTTCAATCCCTGGCCTCCTCTTTTTTTTCTCCTGTCCCCAGCAGACAATTCCTGATGACACCAGGCATCACAGGATGCTAGCATGATGTGCTGCAACATCACAGTGCCACCAGAACTCTATGTACCTCAAGTTTCCAGTGAATTTGATGCCGATTTCCAATTGTAGCCACTACGCTTTTGTCCCAAAAAGGCAATTTTTGAGTTTCTGGCCTCTCTGGGCTTCCCATGTTGATTGCTGACAGAATTTTCCACCAGGTATGTTTCTTGCAGTCTATTGATATGTAACTGTGGCCATTCAAGCTTCCAATGACCCTGTTGTACACCTGTAATTGCACAAATAGACCGGCTTTGGTTGATCTCCCAATATTACCTCCCTTTTGGTTCCCTAATACTGCAGCTGCACCTCAGAGAGGTACCTAGAGTCATAGAGATGAGCTCAAAGCAATATGGCCTCAGGTGCATACCTTGAAGCTGACTTGCAAATGAATCAGTGAAAATGCTGATCTGACTGAAGGCACTGATAATGTCCATTGAGCCTGTGATCCATGGGCTCATTAACTTGATGGCATGTCTAATTATCCATTGCAAGTGACAACTTACCTAAGACTCTCCAACAGACAAGGCAATTGTGTGATACTGCCTGCAACAGACTGTTGCCTACATTGTGCATTCCCTAGATTTTCCCTGGTGATACAAATAGCTCAGGGGATTTCTGATAGTGTACAGACAGGCTTAAGAGCCAGAGATCACTGATTCATGGACTCAGAAACACAAGTTTGAAGAGCATACATTTTGTGATCAATTCAGTGATTGGGCACTAAGGAGGTTGAATAAAGCATATCAGAGACTAGAAATGGGCAAAAGACGTTCTGAGCACCTCAAATGAGCTTTATATCATCAGATTTGGCTAAGAACTGAGAGAGTTCTGTTCAAGTGGTGTCCGAGCAAATGGCCGAAATCTTACCTTACAACCGTGACATCCCTCCACCCATCCAGATGCAGCTTGTTCATTTTCCACTTCAATGGATGTATTGGCAACTAGGAACATGTTCCACCTAAGTTTCAGCCATTGATTGGGCCTACAGAACCCCCCAGAGCAGGAACTCAGGGCATCAGTGCAAAATGATCCTGGTTGTATCTCAGGTTACAACCCCTAGCTGTGTGATTTCTCATATCAGGCTGGTAACTTATGCCCATTGAATATCCTTTAGGCCCTAGGATTGAGCACATGAACTGTACAGGAGGAGAAATGGTGCAGAGTTGATTTTGACCAAGTTGTGGCAGAATCTCTTTGGACTGACTGGATGCTGTGAACCTAGCTTTCAATTCCAGTTTGGAGAGTATCTGGGCGTCCCAGAACTCTTGAGATCACATAGAATAGTCTCTCTATCAGCTCATACCACAAGATCAATCACTGGCTTGATGCACCTGGTATTATTCCCCAATGGTCTGAGCACTTAGTTTTCAGCAATGAGGTTCATTGAATCATATGTGAAAACACTGAGGAGGATCCTATAAACTATTGAACAAGGCTAGCAAATGTGATCATGAATTGCAACAAGGGCTCTCTATTCAACCCATACAGTGTCCTGATCATGTTCTGTTGCTTTCCAATAGGAGCAAAAGGATGTATAATGCATCCCAGAACAATGTCTGATCAGCATGCATCCCAGAATGCAGAGGGTTCTGCTTAAATTCACTCAAACTGGTGAAAATTCCCTTTTTGGGAAAAAAGCGTAGTGGCTCATGTCAATCAGGGCTGTCATCAAGTCCGGAAGTTGAAGCATTTCACAAGGTTCTGCTCACATTGAGGGTTTGCTTGTGATGAAAATACATACTAAATGAATGGTGTTACACATTTCTGGGTACAGAGGGAAAGCCAGGAGAAAAAAAGGGGGGCACCCTGGTTTTGATGCCAGCTTTTCCACAGTGTTTTGCATTCCCTGAGCTAACCAAGCATTTCCAGTCAAAGGTATATAGGAAGCTCCTGTAGGCCGGAATGCGGGCCACAACTTTGATGTCCATCATGATTTGATGGCTGATGCGATGAGCCGCATCTGCAATTGATCAACAGTGGCTACTGGCAATGACCATCAGAAAATGATCTAACTCATCACCATCAAAAACTGATCCGTCTATCAAAAATGATTCCTCCATCCATCGCCATCAAAAATGATCCAGCGATAACCGCGATCAAACAACAGCGATCAATCTGAGAATGAAAACTATACCATTAAAAAGGCCATTTGAAATGTGAAATTAAACTCAGAAATAAAACCCTGAGGCCCTCGAAAACAACGGGACATTGCATTACCATCCATCTCACGGGCGGTGAGAGACCGTCAATAATGCAACATTGCCCCCACCTATCACCGGGGGCATTGCATTAATGGTACAGTTATTACTCAAAATCGTACAATCCTGTCAGTCTAAAAACATTTACGAATCACTTCTCCTCCCGGTGCCCCTCCCTCGCCTTCTCCTCACTTGGTGGGTGGGCCGCGGCTTCGCCCGGCAGACCGAGTACTTACTTACTTTTCCTTACTTTTGTGCTTTCAGGAATCAGCTGTACTTAATGGCTTCATTTCCACTCATTCTTCGTTATGTTATAGTCTGTTGATAACGTTGGAATGCTTATTCAACGTGACTATATCATTGTTACACTTGTAGAGTACATTAAAACAGAGTTCGCCCGGGCAAGAAGAATCAATCGGTACGCATGCGACTCTCGCTCCGTGTTGGTCTGCCATCTCAGATTCTCGCCAAGTCTCAACAGGCCTCAGAACACCATTCGACAACCCCACGAAGCGAAACGATCGACGCTGCAGAGTAACCGAAGCCCAGCTGAACTTGCTGGCACTCACATTTTCCTCAAAACCCTGGATAATGGAGGACAGGAGTAATAGGTATATATCACCAAGTGACTGTTCCACAGGGCTGCTGGCTTGTTTCACCAGTCACACCAAGATGTAGTGAGGTCTGGTTCCTGTTGGAACAGAAGGTTGAAACGAAGTCAGATGGCCTACAGGCCACGTGATGTGCTGCTATTGGCTAATGAGTGAGGAGCAGGGCTTGGCAGTGTAAAGCAAGCTGATGGCAAAAATACATACATACACTCTTCCTTGAGCTGTTCAGGGCACTGTGGAGCATTTTCAACCATCTGCCAGTTGGATATTTGGTCAAAGTAAGTCAGGGATATCTGTTACGTCCCGTTCCATTCTCACCAACTCCGGATCAATTTTGACCCAACTCCGGTTCCGGCTCCAACAACCCCGGATCAATCTTGACCGGACTCCGGTCCTCATTCGGACTTTTGCTCTTCTTCGATTTCATTCCATCCTTCACCCACTTGACCTTACTCCGGTGTAGATATCCACTCCATACCCCCTCCGGTTTCTCCTGTTTCTCCGGGGTATCCACCTCCACTCCGGGGTCCGAGTTTTTTACCTTGTCACTTTCTTCATATTCATCTGGGTATACATCAGTGGGCATTTAGTATATCAACCTCTGTACAAATGCCATGTAACTCAGTTGGAATATCAACGTTTCTGGTCTACTGTACCGGCGTGTATGGTAGCAACGGGCCCAGGGTGCGTTACACTTCGCTTCGGCAATAAGTTAGCGACGCACTGCCACATTTGGGTGATTACTTGCCATAAAAGGGAATTCTCGGCGCCGCGGGGCCGAAATTTTGATGGGAAAGGCCTTGTGGGGACGATTTTTGCGCGTTACGGTGCAATTTAGGCAACATTTTTGGGCCACGTTATGCGTTACGGTTGCTACCATACACGCCGGTACAGTATTCGACCTTGGCTGCTCCGAGCCCTTCCTCCTCCTCTCTTTCTCGCCCTCCTCTCATCCTTTCTCGTCTCGTCTGGATTGCTTCCTTTGGAAGTAGCGTAGGGAACCCGGTCACCCTGGGTCTTTGTGGTGCCACCGGTTGGACTCCATCTCCCTCCTCCGACTTTTCGTCTCTCTCCGGAGTCCTTTGTCCCGGAGTTCCGGTCTTTCTCAGTCCGGTCGTCCTTATCCGGGATTCCAGTCAGCCTCGGATCCGGCACCTAACAGGATCAAAGGTTGATCAGAGGTGTCACAATCATCATGTCACTGCAAGCCAGGTTCTCTACACAGCCACACATTCTTTTGTCTTGAATCTTTGATGATTTCACCCAACACACTGTGTACATTATTCACACAAGTAAGTTCTCGTCTATGCCATGCTTTGCAACGACCCGGACCCCCAAGTACATCAAATATAAACCGGCATTTTTTACAGCACCCTACTCAAAAATCACTGGTGATTGTGACTGCAGCTGGATATTACTCTGCACCACATGCAGATTCCATCATTGATACTGTTACTGTACCACCTCTCAGTCAACGTCATCGGTGGATGCCACCGTGGATTATGTGAAGTCACATTCTGTTGTTGAGCAGCGTCCTAATGCCGTATAGTAAGTATACGCATGTGTCAGTCAGCTCTGAGTGTATGTACATAAGAAACACCTACCCCATGGTAGTGTGGTTGGCAGAATGGTACCATTCTGCCAGAATGGCTGGCGGAATCACTGTGTTCCCAACCCCCGTGCACCGACATGTGGCTCCTTGAGTGCACCCGACGTCCACCCTGTGTCCAGGCCCTTCCCGCTGGGTCCATCACTGATTGACATCGGTCTAGCCCCGTGGACAGACCGAGGTGGACAGACGCTGCCAGACCTCTGGCTCCTTGAGTGCACGTCGCTTTTGAGGGCTCTGTCCACCCTCCGTCTACCCCTTCCTAGCTCCGTTCACCCCCCGTCCACCGGTACCTCCACTAGGGTAGCCACAACCCATCAGACCCCCGTGTCCACGAGGGTAGACACAATCTCTGTGCACGAGGGGTCGGAACACAGTGAATGGCAGAATCAGAGAGGGTGTGGCAGAATCTGACAGGCAGGCCGCAATCAAGTTGTCCAGCAAAGTCAAAGAACTCAGGGAGTTGAAAGCATTTTGCAAACAAAACAAAATGTTTGGAGCTCTACCGTAGTGTAGGCTGAAATCACAATTCTGCGCTATTTCATCTGGACCTTGTCATAAAATTAAGTACGAGTTCCGCCGGACACGGCATCATGCCAAGTAATGTGCTCCAGCCCTGGAAAGGCAGGGTGCACATTCTAACATGCACTTGTGGGCGGACCAGTGCACATTATAATGGGACTACAGGGTGAGCTCGACAGGCACCTCTGAAATATTCAAAAGTCTTGGTGGATGCATGCTGGGGGTGATTTTGGTTGAATCTGGTGTACATCGCCGCAGTTGGACATGCAGAAGCGGGCCAGAAAGGCGGCCCAGAGAGAAATATACAGAAAAATAAATGTTTACATAGAACTGAAACTGTTGTGATGATTTATCACATTGTTGGGCGCTTGACGGAAATTCCAACTTGAGGACACTCTCTGGATGTAATAGCTGGCTCAGGGGGGGCCTCACCGTGAAGCCCTGTGACAGTCGGGACATCAATTGGACAATCAATGTCACCCTCACGGTGGCTTGGATGTGTCTGTCAAACTTGCTGCTCATGGGCAAAGGATACATCAAAAACTTCAGTCTTAGTCTCTTAGGATATGAACAATGAATGTGCATAGTGTACATGCAGAAATTCCAAATGCTATGCCAGAAGTCTTTGTGCAAACCCCAAAATTCATGTGGCAAGACTATCTTGCTGCTGTGACTGCTGTCTCATGGCCAGTGAGCAGCCTTGCAATGGCAAGGTGGCCAGCTGAGGAGGCATGGTGCAGCGGAGTCCAGCCATCCTGGTCAGCAGCATCGACTGCCGCTCCATGTTGCATGAGCAGCTTTACAATGTCAAGGTGGTCAGCTGAGGAGGCATGGTGCAGCGGTGATGAGCATTGGATTTGACTACCCTTGAAAACGCGCTTTTTGCACGATTTCATACTTAGATACCATGCGAGTTAGTCTTGATATGGGACTGATGCTGAGCTCCGAGGCAGTCAGTTGAGTGTAGACGATGAGTACTGTACGGGTTGAAGGGATAATTCCTTGATATGACTAGGGCTCCGACCCGACCGTCAAAATGACGGGTCAACGAGCTGTCATGACAGGTGCCGGCCCGGCCGTACAGCCCTCTGAAACCACAATTTTGACGGCCGGGTCCGGGTCCGGTTCCTTGGCTGACGGGGTACCCGTTCCCGGCCGTCGACGGGCCATGACGGGTACTGACGGGTCCTCGGCTAACTAACCATGCCGAGCTGCCATCATCACTTGATGCTCCAGGGGTAGCGCACATGGGTCATCGGCAATCTTCCCGATGGCCCACTGCGGTTCTGGCTGGTTCTAGAGGCTTCCCGAGTACCAATCTGTAATTTTGACTTGCCGGCATCACGTTGACATCAATCTGATGGTCGATTTAGCTGGAGGCACGGGCTGTCACCGCTCCGACCCGTCATGACGGCCGTGACGGGTCTGATGGGTACCACCCGGCCGTTTTGAGGTCTCGCAACATGGTCTGACGGCCGGGTGGGGCCCGACCTCCCATGACGGCCGTCGCCATCAATAGCCGGGTCGGAGCCCTAGATATGACTGGCGGACTCACTCCGAAACATGTAGGAGTTGTCGAACCTCACATCGAACCAAGGAGAGGAATAATACCAAGCACAGGCTATCGGCTCATTGCTGTTTGTCTGGTTTCGGCTGGTAATGCAATTTGGAGAGGATGGGATGCACGGAGAATACCTCTGGCAGGTCATTTGGGTCTTGATACCGGAGGCAGCACGACTCGATGGAGTCTAGAGCCTAAGGTAGAGCGCAGGCGGATCAACCTACATCACGTGTTGCAACCGAAACACATGTATCGCTATTAACTCTTTCTACATTGCGAAATTTGGGAATCTGGCTCCGTGGGATCCAAGGTATTGACTATTCGGAGGGCCCCACGAAGCCAGATTTCGAAATCTCCCCTTCGTTGAAGCCCCAATAGCTCTTTTCTCCCCCCATCATACAACACGTGATATCGTTTGATGCGCCTGCGCTCTACCTTAGATATGACCTCAGAACTTGGTGTGTGAGCTCGGTTTGCCTGGAACTACCCGTTCTATCCATACCCAGCCTTGATACCAGTTGAGAGTTACACTGCATGATGCAGGGGGATAATATCAAAGCGCTCGATGCAAGTTGAACAGTGGGAATGCGGCCTAAGCGGTCTGATTCAGTGATTTGGATGGACCTGGTTGAACCTTGGAGGAAATATGCACAATATGGGTATCAATCAAAAACTACAAGTCAGTATTACTTAGTACTGGACTGCTAGCTTGAGGGAGAGCCTTCTGCGGATAAGTTGGGAGATGATACAGTCGGAGGGTGGACTATTCCGAGTCATCGGCAGTGGTACTGCTGGTATCATGATGATATCATGATCGGAACAAGTCTGCCCCAGCCATGGTCACTATATTTTGATGTTTCTGAGCTGGAATTCTTATGATATCGGTATCATTCGAAAGCTATGGCTCATCAGAGTTCGTATCAAGGATGTCCAAAGGCGGGAGCGCCATAATCTCCACAAACCAAACTAGGTTGAGTCATGGAGCTGTGCTGGATCACACATCCACACGGTATCATGGCTTGGCAACCTGGCTGACTGAGCGACGATCATCAGCTGGCCAATCAGGACTTAAGGATTCAAGATACCATCCAATCACGCCATTATTTCGTCGATATCATGTGATTGCTGCTCATGTATAAAAGTAGATAGGATGCTTCCCTAGAAGGCAGCGGATACTACCCCCAATAGCAAGCTACCAGCTGCGACTTAGACTCGAGGACCAGTCTGTCTATGAGACGTCGATAGACAGACTGGTCGATCTGGGAAATGATTATCCGTTCTTTAACGAAATGGCTCTCGATTCTTTGGACTTTGTTCAAGGGGTATCAAAGATAAGGAATTGCCTATTATAGGAGGGGGAGGGGGGGTCCCTCCGAAGGCTGAAAAAAAGTTTTGTATCAAATTTCTGCAGAACACCAGGAAGGCTCTGTTTGCATAGCTAGACCACTGAACAGAGTCCCAGTGGACTTTCTCGAAGTTTTCAGTATATGGTCCCGATTGGATCACGTGCCCAAATGGTCACGTGCTCTGGTCACGAGGCACCCTTGTCAACTCAGAATTTCAGCGCGAAACCCCAATCTTGGGCTCCAGAGCTAAGGAAATGCACTAGAAGCCATTTGGAAGCATGTACAGCAGGCAGGCGGGCCGACATACCCCAAATAAGCTGATTTGATGCGTCCCAAAAAGGAAATTTCCTTTTATAGAGGGGGGGAGGGTCAGCCAATTTGGCTGAAATAAAAAATTCGAGGTGATGTACTGAACTCTTATCTTTCACACCGCAGGACCGTGATTAAAAGGCCGCCCGAAGCTTCAATTTTATTGTAGATATACTAGTACAAAACGATGTTCTAGTTACCCACAATAACAGTGTGAAAAAAAAGCTCCTTGTGCTGCAGCTCGATACCTGTAAAAGTCAGATGCAAAAACGGGTCGGTGGTATGCCGAGTAAAAAGCCGGGAGCCGAACCAGCTGTTTCAGTGTGTAATTGATGCGATAACACGGCGCCGTTGCGCTGCCGTGCTTTTCGACATATGGATGAGCTAATTTTGATGCGTGATATCACCTGAAACACGCCAAGCCACAGATGCCGAATTATTGCCGATAAAAGGCCCGAAATCAATCAGCCCGATATCTGTGATAAAACACACCTTTTTGTACATCGGTGGATGATCCACCGACGGTCGCGCGCTCGTCCGACGCTCATCGCCGAGGTAAAGGGAAAAAAATGTGTATTCCACCAATACCGACTATACTAGCTATTGGAGAGATCTAGAACGACACACCGGCCACCGTGAAACTTGAAGCGAGCAAAGTGGCAGGAAATATCGTGCAGTGGGACAGTATCTACAATATCACTCATCTTTGATGAGTAGGTATGTGCGGGAAACAGAGGCCTATAACGCGCGAACGGATCTCGCATCCCCACTTCCAATGGGGCTTGACGTCGGATTCGGAACTGCACCTCTGCTCCAGTGGATAGTATCTTCTGAATGCTCCCGGGAATGACCTCGCGAGAGTTTGGCGGATAATACAGCACGAGGCTATTACCCTGGTGCGTGCTCGCTCGGGAGAAAGTAATGCCGTCTCGCCGATAGTGAGCGCGCTCACCATCTGATGCGAGCGGCGGGGAGTCCGTTGGTGTATTGTAAGCCGGAAAGGTCTTTTCAAAGAGGGAATTCAATTCCTGAAAGACTGCTGGACAGTCGGGCCTGCGAAGCCAGCGACGTATGCTTGCCCCACGCAAAAAAGATCTGGAGAGCGTGGCTTCGAGCTCCCCGCCAATATGATTGTTGGTGTTGATTCTTTCGAGGAATCCGATGATGCGCTCGAAAGGAAATGTCCACCACGAGATGACGGGGCCGAAGAGTAAGAGGAAGTCGTAGATATGGAAAGCCATGTGGACGTTGGGCCGCATAGCATGGGAACGGGTGTGGGGATGAATTTCGCCAAGGCCATCCACCCATCGCTTGAGGAGGGAACGATATTTAATCGCACGTGCACGTGTCATGGTGTAGCGGCAGATAAGGATGACGGCGGTGAAGAGTGCCATCGTGTGGTCCAACAACTGGAGCAGTCGCAGCGACGGTGTGTCGCAATCACCCCAAAGAATGATAAGGGCGATGGGCAGATAGATAGTGGCAAGGATTCGCCATTCAGCAGCCTTGATCGTTCCCGCGTTGCTATCACCGTAATTGTGAGGGACTGAACCTACCCACCCAGGCGTGTCGGTTTGGGCAATGACGCGCTGGATGAAGTGGATGTTTGAGAGATTAATTGAGCGAGGGATGTACAAGCCGCTACTGAATGGCTTAGTGCGACGCTAGATGCATTTGATTAATGTCTAAGTAACTAATAAAAGAATTGACTCACCCAAGCGATAAGCTCGTCGCAGCAGAGCTTCTTCGTAGCGATGCGCTCAGGCGCCATGTCCAGTCCCAGCGACCAAATGACCCAGCGAAGCGGCTGGAGATTGTTACTCATCAAACTCTTGTGCATCTGCGCCTCAGTGAGAGCTGGGACAAGCTTGGGATCGACAACGTCGGGCATCAACTCATCCTCGTCGGATTCAGGCATTGACGCGTCCTCATCATCACTGTCCTCCTCCAGCAAAGGTTGCACAAGTTTATTCTGAATGGCGCGAATCATGGGAGGCTCGTTCCGTTCGTTCCTCAAGCAGGCCGAAGGATGGCAATTCTCTGGGTCGTACTCTGACCAATCCTGCTCAAAAGCAGCACCCATCGCTTCTTTGCGTTTTGCCAACTTTGTATCGATTCGTAGTACTCGACGACAATGATGATGCACCAGGCCTTCGAATATACAGTGCATTGAATCAACAACGGCCATGCGAGTGGGATCCCAGTAAGGAAGACGCCAAAACTCAGACCACCGAACACCATACTTGGCAAATATCGCGTCGCGGGCAGCTTGCGACGGGGCATCTCGGTAGGCATACGCTTGAGCGCGCAGCAATGTAATGTCTCGTCGCTTCCAAGTTGCAAACTCCGTGTTATACATCGTCTTCACACCGTGGCATTCGCAGATTGAACAGTAGTCATGTGAGGTTGCGGCAGCAAGACCGATGGCTTTTCGTGTAGCGGGTAAGTCGTTGACGTTGATTGCTAGTGCAATGTCGACGGAACGACCTGAGCGATGGAGGGCAGTGCGGGAAAGCCGGAATCCTCGCTCCCATCCCAAGGCAAACTTGTCGATGAGAGGGCGAAAGTAGTTGTCGATCTGGTCGTGGTTAGGCTCATTAGGGCCCAGGATGATGCTCAACCACATGAACTCTGGGCGATAGCGGATATCTTCGCTGAGATTGAGATTGACCACCGCCAAGATGCCGATAGAATTGTGATTTCCACGTTTCCGTGTCCCATCCGGATTGAAGAAGTCAAGCATGACCTCGAAAGCGAGCCGCAGTCGACCGTCCTGCTGTATGAACAGCTGGTCTGGAACAGGGCCCTTGAAGCTGCGCAGAAACTCAGCCTCAAAAATATTGTTGACTCGCTCTTCGGAGACGGGCGCGTGAGGGTCCTTTGAGAGAGCCTCACGAACCGCTGCAAAGGCATTGTCACAGGCTGCCTCGCACATTCGTTCGACATCTGCGTCAGAGAGCATGGCCGCAATGTAATCAATGAACGAAGGGAATACGAATGGTTTGATAGGCCGTAATTTTTCCTGGCGCAGCTCAAGCAGACGTGTGCCGCATGCAACGCGAGGACCACGCTCAGGGTACACATAACCTTGACAAAATTCGGGGTAGGAGGTTTCGCCTGTGAGCCGGTTCTCCGTTGGCGAGTGTGTATGATGGCAAGAGGGACAAGTCGCGTAGATGGTGGTTGCGGGATCAATTTTGAATCTTCGCAGTGCGGCGTCCAGGGACGTGGGAAGTTGTTTGAGGACTTGCTCCTGTGTCGCACTCGCCTGCGTCTGATCTCCGGGAGAGCATGCGGACATCGTCGCCTTTATTATCATATTGACAAAAGCAACAATAAAATCGGTATCTAGAATGCTGATGCCAATGACGATGTGGCAAATAACAGCAAGAAGAATCGATAGTTGAGCGACAATGCTGTACTTGGCGATAGGATTCTCGAAATGATGCTCTAAGTGTTTGGTCAGTCAAGGTCAAGGCAGATGGGCAGAAAGGACATACCAGCGTCATGAAAAACTTCATCGGAAGGTGGGGGAAGGAGACGTCCAACGACGTCAATGGATTTATCGAGAACCGTGGCTTCTTCTCGAAGACTACGCAGCAACTCCTCAAAGCTCGGATCCTCGTCGAGACGAGACTTCCTCCGCGCAGATTTTCGCTTTCGATTACTCGGAGGATTGATGCTGGAGAGAAGCCGGCCTGCCTCGATCACAATGGAGGTTGCGTCCTCAAGAGCGCCGCGTAACAAAAGAGCCGCTTGAGGGCCGGCCTGTAGTGCGCGCTGCAGATTGAGTTCTGTTTGCGCGTCACGAATTCGCTGCAGCATGGATCGCAGGAGAGCTCCATCGTTCTCCCGCACCTGCAGAGCAGCCGGCTGGAGCGGCAGCGACCCAGCAACAGCTTGACAGCTCTGGAGGACTTGCGCGGCCGAGACTGGTGTAAAAGCCGTTGGAACCACTGGGGCGTCGGATTGAAAATCTTCGCGCGAGCTGAAGAGTTTCGAGTGGATCTGTTGATGAGAAGGAGCACCATCGTCCACAACGACCAAGCCAGTAAAGAGGCTGGAAAGTCGTGCAATCTCAGCTTCCGCATCCTCTACTTCGACTCCGGCCAACGGTGTTGGCTGAGAAACTGGCATAACCTTGTCCTCGACCATCGGTAGCTGCGCAGATGTGTTCGCCATGCCCGAGGAGTCAGCAGCCTCGAGCTCCACAGCGGCACCGCGCTCGATAGCAGGGGGTGCAGATTGCCGCTCCCAGTAGGCAACAATATCTGCATTGTGTATCACCCGCATGGTTTTGGGCACATGATGGAGACGATTATGATTCAAGGGGCATTGTCTGCATGGGTACGTGGAAGAAGCGGGCATTGCGTCGACGGCAGACGTCTGACGCTTGGCCGAATGTGAGCGCAAGTGGGTGAGGAAGTCGTCTTATATGTATATTCGAGTACAAAGACCGGTGTTCTTATTGTATTCTGTACATCCCCATTCCGACACAATTAACAGGCAAAAATTCCGAGGACTAGAACGTAAGCAACGACATGGAGCCAGTTGCCGCTGATGTGCGCCTCGAGAAGAAACAGTGTGAAGAGGAGCTGCGGCGAAATCTGTGGGAAAAAGCGCCCTAAGAGAATTGTCAGCGTCAGACGAGGAACTGAGTGAGGCAAGAAGATACTTACGACGATCTGCTGCTACGGGAATGGGCTCGGGAGCCACAGCCGGAGCTTCAGTCGAAGGCAGGCTGCAGATGGGACAGATATTGCAATCAAGACAAAGGTGCGGAGGGCCTGCTGTAAAAAGCACTGAGTTCCGAGTACAGAACGACGGAAATTGAGACTTACAGTCAGCGGAGGACGCAAAATTGCGATTCTTGATATGCTCGTACGATGCTGTCCTGGAGGACGAGCGGGAATGAGATTGGCGATGGTGGTGGTGATTTGCGCGGCAGTAGGCCATAACGATGCGGACAATCTGCAAAGCCAAGTGAGTTTTAAGCGCTGGGAACAATAGAAAGCGTACATTTGGAGCATAGAGTGACTAGCCTCGATGGATACAGATACGACAATTGGACAAGCGACGTTCCGCGAAACAATAAGCCCTCGGCGATGGGCGCCGGCGCGGGAGGTGAGCTCTACAGACGGTACAGATACGACAATTGGACAAGCGACGATCCGCGAAACAATAAGCCCTCGGCGATGGGCGCCGGCGCGGGAGGTGAGCTCTACAGACGGCAAACGTCTTGTAGAAGCATCTGCAGCACCACCGGTGTCGACGGCAAACGTCTGACACCGGTGTGTGTGCTGGTGGTGGTGGACTTGACGAAATTTGATCCACGGCACAGCTTTGCACAGCCTCATCCACCGCCCTCTTCGTCCTCCCCACCTGCGCTCACAGACGTCTGCCGTCGTGAGCGTGGTACCTACTCACAGATGTCTGCCGTTGTGAGCTGTGTACCCATCCCCTTTGCTGGCCGACATCTGCTGCGGTGACCTCGTTACTCCACTGCGACACACTCGCTTCCATAGATCTTTGCCCGTCTTTTGTCTCACTGGCAGGCTTATTGTTCCAACGCGCTGGGAGCCAAGCCGTTTCAAGTGCTCCATTGTGTTGCGCTTATCGTCTCGGGCTTATCGACTTGCGCGCTGTGAGCCAAGCCTCTTTAAGCCGCTACAATCCTTGAAGTATCGGTCATGAAGCGCTTGACCTCCGACCGCCGTGGCTCAAAATCCCTTCCCACCACACCAAACCTTCTCAGCAATCCCTACAAGTATCCCTATCAATTGAGACGTACACAATCAGCAAGTCCGTTGCTTCCCATGCTGGAGTCGACTTTACTCCTCTCAAAAAGCAATGGGCTGCCTGCGCAGGTTTGTACTTCCGTATTTTCTCCCTACTCAAACTCATCCTCCAGTTGTATATTGCCCAGCATTCTCGCTCTGCAGCGTGGTCTCCTTCGAGTGAGGAACGAGTTCAGCGCCTCATCACCAAGCTTGAAAACATACGGCTCTCCGAAGTATGTATCGATGGTTAAACTGTTTTTTTCATGCTGCTAATCCTACTGCCAGGCTCTCTTTACGTCTTCTTCGCATTCACGATCATCAATATCTCGGTCATCCATAGTCTCAAAATATGCGTCAATGCCCATGCACGCCGGCCAGCCGTCGCAATCCCATCTCGGCGCATCTCTTTCCACTGCGTCCTCAAACTCTGCTCGTTCTGCGCCATCAACTTCGCCGCGCACCTCCACCAGAAAAAAGCGCGATCGTCCCTCACATAAATCACATCCCACGGTAAGTTGCAAACGGATTGCACTACGCCTCGAGACTCAAAACGGTTACAGCCCCGCTGCCCTCACGGCTTTGCTCAATCCACTCACTTCACTCACTCCCCTCGCAACTCTGTCCGGTGTATGCACGGTTTCAAGTCTGTGCGCTTATGCCCTCACGGCTACGCGCAGGTGGGCGCTCAACACGCTCGTGCTCAAAACACGTCTGCTTGTCTTCCGGTTAGTTTTTCTGGCTGTTTACATCGTGTCTACTTTAGCTCAGTGGAGTTGTAGCGTTATGAAGACTCGATCTTCGAGAAGACGGCACAATTATTCATGTGATAGCGTACACGGTCTATGTAGTAGTATAGTGGAATTAAATACAACCTCCTTGATTATCCAGACTCGAATCTGCTCGTGTTGCCATGAAACGACGCTTTCTACGTACCAAAACCCGGGCATCATGTGCCCACAATGGCTGACAAATCATCGTCAAAGCAGTGACAACACCGTCGTCTCATCTTCAGCCTCCACCATCTCAGACGTTTGCCGTCGAGATGGTTTGGTATCAGTTGCTTTCTCGTGCTGCCTTACTCCTTTGGTAGAAGAGCACTGTTCTCTCACCCATCTCAGACGTTTGCCCATCAGCAACTTGACAACTTCAGCTTTTGCGTCTTTTCTGGCTTTTTTCGAGCCAAAAAGACGCAAAAGTGCGAAAGAGGAAAAAGCACCTAGCCACTTTTTTAAGCTAGGTCCGTTTGCGTAAAAAAGCGCTTTTTCCTCCCAGAAAAGCGGTGTGGTCGTAGCAAAAAGCACTCCAGAAGCTGCCCTGCTCATGATACACCAATGAGGGCAGACATTGAAATATATTAGATGGAGCACTATCGAAGGTACAAATCTACTTAATGCGAACAAGGTGTAGGGTAACATCCAACAACGGCGCGGGACCCGTGATCATACTGCTGAGTCAAAACTCAGACCGAGGATCATCCGGCGGCGGAACGAAGACATACCGAGGCAGGGGAACAACCAGAGTGCACCAATGGATGACCTCCGTAGTGTTAACCGGCTGGCGGACAGATGTGAGGCAAGTGAGCCGTAGCGCGGCGCGCCGCCCAGGCCGACTGCGTGGTAGCCAGTGACTTACGGTCCCGAGACGGGGCAAGCCCAGCTGATGTACGTCAGCCTGGAAACGAGGGATATGAATGACACATACTGACATATGCGGCAGCAGCCGCAGACGGCGCAGCGATGTGTCTAGTCACCCTGCGAGGGTCTTTATTAGTAGGTTGCGAGAACTGTGCAGGAGCCGATGTATGTACACACCATTGACCGGAAGGGCTAAGCGTCGGGACACAGCACTCGGCGGATGGAGTCTACAAAGAAAGAGTCATTGTCAGACTCTGACAGCTCAGGCAGCTAGAGGATGCGCACCGGTTTCCATTCTGAGGTAGTGTACCGAGTCTGAACCAGCGAGGCGGAGGGACGGAGAGTCTGAGTCGGTCCGAGATGAGGGGAGAAAAGAAGAGGGAATTGTTGGCGTTTGTTGTCTTCCATCCCAATTCAGTCATCAACAACACCACGTGTGCGGGCGGCCGCAACGCCATGACACGATTACTGACAAGCATCACCACCTGTTGACTCGTACCACCATCCCGTCCGCCCGTCGCCGCCTCGTCCTCTAGTAGCTCTACGCCTGAACGCTGTTTGATAAATCAGCCTCTGCTTCTGTCCACCACAAGTGATTCCCTTGGCATTCTGTGGACTCAGTGAGTGGTTGTGTTCCACAGTTCCAGTCTTTTTGTCTCTGCTTACACGCCCAGATATCGCTATATCTATCCTATCTACTACATGTCCCTATCGAGCCATACAATCCATTTCCCCTTCTTGACAGTCTTCTTCCGATGTCTTCATTACACTCAACCTCGCCGCTCCTGCTTTTAGAATCCATGAACGCGTTCCGGCAGTTAAATCATGGTACAGCAGACCTCCCCAATATGATTGTGTCTTCATCGAGTATGACGCAGATGCCGACGGGTTCCGTGGTCTCCATGCTGCCCGCGTGCGCCTATTCAATTCAAGTACCGCGGTGTCGACTCTGGTAGTGGTATCCCTTGGCGCAGTTTTGTGGGCTGCGCAGCTTATTGGGGTGGCTGGGAAGGACAAGTTCTTCAATTTTTCTCGCTCACTTGACGTGTTCAACGCATTCTAAGTTAACAGCTATGCAGATCATAAAGCGCACGAAATTGCATTTTGAACATACTTAGTAGTGGTAGCGGTTTATGTAATTTACATGAACTGGGACTCGCTTTTTTGACCACTTTTAATTGCAGCTGGTTCCGCACCGAAAAGACGAAAAGAGTCGAAAGCAAATCTCGACCACGGAAAGTCCAGCGGAAAGTGCCAGAAAAAGACGAAAGTGGAAAAAGCACCAGAAAAAGTCTCGAGGTGCCCAGAAAAGAGGGTGTCAAGTTGCTGATGCCGTCGAGATTGCTTGATCTTTCATTTTTGTCACATCCTCTCATTCTCTGTCATCTCAGACGTTTGCCGTCGAGATCGTTACATCTTAGGCATTCGTTACATCTGCCGTTCACTGGGATGGACACTTTGGCCGCCTTGTTACAGACTACATAGGCAGAAGATACTTCAAAGTAGCTAAATCCCCCAGTTTGTCGTATACGAATGCCATCGCCGCGAATACTACTATATACCACACAAGAGAGGTGCACATTGCGCCAATCTTCTCTACAAAACGACGCGTGGTCTTCGTTGTCTGGAGATAGACAAAAATGTCGTTGCTGCCACTCATATCGCACGACTTGGCCGCGAAGATGGTGGGAATGCCCGCGATGTCGGATGCCTGTAATCCATGAGCCCGTACCAGCAGTGAGTTGAACACTTACCGTCACCGTCTGGACAAACTCATCAGTGTCGACTTGCAGTTTGGCTAGCAAATTGCCAGCACGACGGCTCCGCACGTAGACCGTACCATGGTCGCTACCGCTCACAATGACACGACCCGCATCCGCAAGCGCCACCTGGCGGACGCGGCGGCGCTTTTTAACGCAAACAGGAAAACTGTTCAGGAGTTCGCGTTCGGCTCCGTTTAGGCGGTAGAGATGCACGCCGGTGGAGGGATCGTCGATGCACATGATGCCCTTGCTATGGTCTACTGCGACCGCCGAGCTGGATTGAGCAGGGTAATCAGATTCCACACAACCGAAATACAGCACAAACTTACATTTTGCACCCAAGGTTCCATGCCTCGGCAGCGGTGGAGACCTCGAGTCCACGAACCGTGTATCTGAAAACTGGGGTGAGTATTTGCTCTCTGGACAATGTACAAAAAAAACTGACACAAGCCCACAGTGGACGCCGAATATGAGCAGCTCGCGCTCGTTTCCGTGCATCTCCCCAAACGCAATAGCGGCGGGAGTGCACTTGGCGATCTTTTTCGACAGCACCTCCTTCAAGACCATCTTCGCGCTCAAGCTGTAGATCTGAAAAACCCCGCCAAGATGGCACACAGCGAGGCGATTAGTCGATTCGTCGAACGCAATGCCGGTTATCTCGGAGGGATCGTTCAATTGGCGGCACCAGATCTCTTTGAAGCGAGCGGTCTTGCCATCCTTGGTGCGCTGGACGAAACCAATTAGAAGAGACGCGGTCGTATTCAAGTCCAATGGGCACGCACCATGTCGTCTTGCTGCCAGCAAACCAAATACCCAGTTTGGGAACCGTACACCATCGCTTCGCTCACATCGTCATCGCGCTTGATCCACTTCAGGCATGTCGTGGCCCCTCGGATATCGGGCGCCGCTGGAACCTCGGCAATGCTGTGAAACGTTGTCAAGTCCCAGACTTTGGTACCATCAGTGCCTAGATGGGTGCTCCCGTTAATAGGGAAGAGGCTGCAAGAGGCTGCAAACGGTCCATACCGCCGCTGGCCGCAAATTTGCCGTCTTCGCGCACCGAGAGGGCGAAAATGGCACCTGCATGGCCGACAAGCTTGCCTTGGAGGCGATAGTCGATCTTCTTATCTGCTGGGTGGTTATCCATGCTTTTGACGCGGACAAGGTGAGCCTTTCTTGTATTATACTAGTACTCGGCGCCTTTCCTTTGACGAAATACAATAAACAGCGACTTTGACGAAATACAATAAACACAAAAGGCTCGTGTACGTTGCACGTCGGTGCGGAGGTAGGCATCAAGAACAATTGCGCCTTCAGCCCAACGGAGATAAACTCTCCACCAACGCGTTTCACCCTCCCCGACCATGCCTTCGGTCGCAAGCTTCGTCGCTGAGGTGGCAGAACCGCCTCTCCCTCTCATTGTTCCCCTCGCGCACACGGACTTTGCCAAGCCACGGTTCCCTCAGCTTCTCATGCATGAGGATCTGGACGACAGCCCTTCTCTGCCACCTGTCGAGCCAAAAGCCAGCGTGCTCAAGAACAGCGCGCCCAAGGCGCGTGCACCCATGAAGGTCGCTTTCTCGCGCCCACTCTCAAGATCAAACAGCCCAGAGTATGACTCTGAGGACCTCAGCCTCTCGAAAATATCGCTCCTTGTCCCGCTCGGTGGCGCTTCCCACGTCAAGGACGCGGACTTTCGGATTCTAACCGGGTGGACATCCGAGTTTGTGACGGAATTCCAGGTAAGTGGTTTGGTTTCTGGTTCTCAAACTATTCATCTCACTCTGTCCTCGTCTTTCATCAGGGGGCCGTCGAGGCCCTGATTGCCCAGAAGTTCAAGCCCGGCTTGTCACTGTCTGATCAGGATCCAAACGCCAAGGCTGAGATTGTGGCTGAGGTATAGTCTCGTGCTCCCTATGCATGTGGTCTCATTAATTGTCTGCAGATCTTGCACATGTATCCCGTTGTCGACAAGTTTGTCGAGTATTGGCCTCTCGAGAAGGTCCTGATCCGAACTTGCAAGAATTCAGCTGCCAAAGAAACGAAGGCGAACGAGAAGGCAACTCTGGCCGCCGCTAGGATCTTACGCTCTGTACGCGTATTATTCTGTCGTTGTTTGCTCTGACACATTACTTTTCAGAACCGCAAGACTTGAAGTAGTGTAGTATTTGCTACACTACTACATGTTTTGTACCTACCAATACACGGCGCTGTAGCTACTGATACATGTACTTAACCTTGCTGCAATAAAACTCATTGTTTTTGAGCCTGAAAGTGACCGAGCCAATAAGCGAAAGATCGTCGGCCGACGTCAAATATCATCGGCCGACGAAATGGAGGTGGGGTTACATCAAACTGATGGGAAGGTGTTCCCCCACCGTTTAACCTGCCTCAATTCACAACCTGGCACGGATTCATGATGGGGATCACCTTTGAGGGTATTTTGAAGAGTTCCTATAGAAGCAGATTTGTTCAAAAGTAAACTTTCAAAAAGGAAAAAGGATGCACCAAGGCGGAATAGAACCAAGGCGCATTACATAAGAAGCAACACTGAAACCAATCCACCAAAGCAAAAACCGAGACGATAAGCGAAAGATCGTCGGCCGATGCCAAAGATCATCGGCCGACAATCCATTGGCCATGGAGATAAGATTGTGCGCTCGCAAAGAACAGGTCGCCGTTCGAAATTCAGTGATATTACTGTTAGCTTTACAACAATCTAGATACTACCTCATTGTATGGTTTTGATTTTCGTCAGAATACAAACGTCTTGGGACAGAGCTCCCAGTTTGGATGCGCTTGTTATTGTATAACGAGATGCTTGATTGTTACTCGTTCTCCATCGGAAAACAATAGCAACAATGAGTACAATGACTGAAGCAGCCTCATAAAGAACGTCTGTCCGTCTCCAGAATTCTCCATCTCCCCCTTCCAACTTCTGCTCCACGCGTCTGCCGCGGGAACAGCCAGCACCAATCTTCAATGAGTAACATCGACAAGACGATGGACACACCACCCGTGGACACGCCCGTAGACACACCGTACCAGGCCCCTGTACATGTTGTTGTTCACGCGCGCTTCTTCTGTTAATGTTGATTGGTTGTAGCAGCGCCGCAGGGTTACGACGGACGATACTGAAGGTTCCCGCGCTAAGAGAACGGTTATTGGTGGTCCCGGCCGGAATGCGTTCGATGAGGTACGTGGTGTGTTTCAATTTTGTGATATGCTGAATCTGTACCAGGTTCGCGAGAACGAGAAATTTTACAAGGAGCAACACAGGGATGCCCGCGCCAAAAACCGCGCGGCCGCTCAAGACAACGAAAACCTTCGTGTGCTCCTCACCCAGGCGGAAATCGTTATCAAGGACCGTCAAGAGGAGGTGCATCGACTGCAGGTGCAGATTGCTGAATGTCAAGCGCAGATGGAGCGGATGGATTACGACGAGACTGGCTTGCATGCGCAAATCCAGCACGACCAAGAACGGCTGAGTAACTTGGTAAATTCCCTTGCACAGTAAATGAGGTGGTATGCTGACGACAATCTTGTAGTTGCAACAAGTGAACAACGCACAGAGACAGGCTGCCGAGGCTTCTGCGCAAGCGTATCAAGTGCAACAAGCAATGGTATGTATTTAAATCAATGTCTAACTCGTGAACATTCTAACACGAGCATAGCAAGCGCGTGATATTGAGCTCCACCAGCTTCGCGCGCAGGTCCATAAGCAAGATGATGAAGTCAATCATCTTCGCTTGCAGATCCAGGCAGCAGCGCGTGCCAAAGCCAAGGCTACGCCCATACGGCGTCGTGGACGCGTCACAAACGAGCTTTTTGGAAAGGATCCTTCCGCACAGTTGCTCCCCACTCTCGCACTCAATCCCGCTCCGCTTCCAGCGGAGAGTCCCGCGGAGCCGGCTGTTGTGCCGGTGAATCCACTTGTTGAGCGTTTTGCCGCAAAGATGGAAATGGACGTAGTCGGCTTGACCGAGTTGATGGGTGTGTTGAAGCTTGCACTGCAGGACGATAATGTGCAGGTGGCCGTCAACACAAAAGCCCGCCCGCGCAAGTCCAGCGCCAAGGCGGATATGAAGAAGGCCTGCGCGCCCGAGACCAAAGAACTTGTCCTCCATACACACGTAAGTGAAACAAACAGGCTTGTAACAAAAAAGAGACTTACAGGTTACAGTCCTTGTTGCGCAGAGTAACATTTGAGAAGTTTAAAGTCGAGTTGGGCAGCGACTTCATCTTCCATTCGCCGGCGACCGAGCGCCAGGTCGAGGATTTTGCGGAGGCCGAGAACGCAACCCTTTCCCATTGGCAGTGGGACTTCAATACGGGCTACTTGGATTCCGCGTGGAATGCAGTCCAGATGGAAAGACTTATCAATGCGGCTATCAAAGAGGATGAGAAAGGGATGCAGTACATTAGAAAGGGAGAAATTCACCGTGAGTTTTTGGAGTTCGTCCTCTCGGAGCAGTTGGAGCGATACCGGGGGGATTGGAAGCTGTTCCAGCCCAGATGGTTGCCAGACAAGGATCGTGCTGAGACGAAAGCCGAAGCGGTTGCTCGCGGGAAGGTCATGGTGTTTATGCGGCGCATGAACTCCAAATCCATCAATGCACAGAGAAGAGTAAGTAATTTTGCTTCACGGTCGCACTGGCTAAATGAAGTTGCCAGAAATTCTTGGTTCGTCGCAACACCACCGAGGCGGTAATTGCGATGAAGGAGACGGAGGGTGCGAGTGATCTTGCGACGTGGAACCGCATACTCGAGTTGCTCGATCATCTCCAGAGTGACGGGATGTCGGAGGAAGAAGAAATACCCAAGACCATTAGCGGTCAAAAGGTAAAGGCGTTCCAGATCCTGTTGTGTGTCTGGCGCGAGCCCGACATTGCGAAGATAATGCGCTTGGTGGACATGCAGAAGCAGCGTTTCGAGGATATTCATAACGGGACCAAGTCCGCCGTTCGTGAACGAAGCAAGGACACCGGCAACAGAGCTGCTCCGAAGGGTCTTCCCAGATGCTTGTACGATAGCAACTGGTTCAATTCGCTCTCCCCAAAGCAGGTGAAGGAGTTGAAGGTGTCGAAGGAGGTCTTTGCGTTGTTTGTGGCGGCAACTGAGCGTATGGCAATGTAATTAGTTACTTAAGTACCAGCTCAATATACGCTTCTCGTGTGCCTGAAACCTTGTGCAAAAGACGAAGCCGAAAGATGTTCTACCAGCGGCAAACGCCTGGTAGCAGTAGCGAAAGAGTTAGACAATCATCGACACGAAGATATGCCGACAATGCCAACGGACGATGGCATCGAGAGCTCCAAAGCCCAGAGCGCTGCGGGCGGCAGACGCCTCGCAGTGTGGACAGAGTGGCATGGAGAGAAAGCCCAGAGCACTGCGGGCGGCAGACGCCTCGCAGGACATGAGAGAAGAGAGAGAGAGAGAAGCGATGATTGACAAGCGATGGTCCGCTGATGGCCGATCATCGCTTGCCACATCATTCACATCACGTTATCACATCCATTCTCTTTTCTTTCAGTCCACTCACCCTCCTTGACGAACACATGGATCGCCGAGAGGAATCGAAGCGTTTGCCGCTCGATTCCTCGAGGCACACCTCGCGCTCAGAGCCAAGACGTCTGCCGTCAGGCCCTGCTGCTGCTTCGTCATCGTGGTCGTCGACACCCTCCAGCTCCAATCTCGTAAACGCCATGAGTCGCGGACAGGAATCGAGGCGTCTGCCGCCCGATTTCTCGAGGAATACTCTGCTCTCAGAGCCAAGGCAGCCGCCGCCAGGCCCTACTGCTGCTCCGACACCCTTCACCTCCAATCTCGGAAGCCCGCCGGAGTTCCACCATGGCGCCTACCGCCTCGTTCCCCTGGGCGTTCTTACTGAGGAAGAGAAACGCACCCTTAGTGTAAGTATATAGTCTACTCTCCAGCTTTTGTGTTGGTGCTAATAGGGAATTCCAGCCTACCGACCACTTCCATGGCGTCGTCCGCAATGACGATGGTGTATTTCTCGTCTTCAATGCCAATCGCACCGCTCTCCTCAACATCCCCACCCGCGAGGGTTCCAATACGGATGGAACCATGTACACAACGACATGGACTCGTGTTGGCGCGTCTCATTATGCTTTGGCTCCGCGTCATCCGGTGTACGACAGCCCATTGCTGCAAGTTCTTGATGTCTCAATACCCTCAATTCATCTAGCGTCACACATGTATTCCCATGACAAGTACTGGACAGTGGGCCGAGACCTCAAAGAGCGGTGGTCAAGTTTGGAGGGTCTTTTGACTGATGTGCTGGAGCGCTTGTCTTCAAAAGTGAAAGTGCTCTACCCGCAACAGTATTGCGCCAGTGCTGCTCGTCCGTTTCAATGCGGCTATGCCGCGTCCTATCGCATCAAAGACGAGCTTCTGAGAGCCGTGGCCCGCTCCCGGGACGCATTCATCGCAATGCTTGCGGCCATCGCAATGCACTTTATCATCCTCGACGGTAGTGTCCAACAGAAAGACTGGCGTGCTGAGTTTGTGGAAAGAACACGCCTCCCGTACAGAATGATGGACTCGCTGGAAGACGCCGTCGAAATGGTACTCCGACACCCAGCGGGGATGATCGTTGACACCTCCGAGTCTTCAATCAACGACATCAAGTGGTTATTCGCTCTCATTCTGGATGCCGAGGTTAAGATCCACGTCCCAATCTACTTTTTCTTAGGCAAAGACGGCAGTTCCGCGGCCAACAGGGCTTCATGGCTCGAGGACTACCCGTTCATGCGCCGTATTGCCGGATACGTTCAGCATGAGGCAAGAACGCTGGGAGATCTTCCTCCGTCCCCTGTCAAACTGACCGAATATGTCTACATCAAGTCGAATTTCCGCCGATGGGGCATCCTCCCCAACCCCGAATATCTGGCAACGGTCAAACCCCAACCTCAGTTTCCGCCTGTAGAAAGACACAGCGACCAAAGCGAGGGACAAACGTTTACTGAATTCTTCGCGCGACGGGAGGAGCGCAACAGCGTAAAAATTGCTGCAGAAACAGCCCAGGACAGAGAGAGGCGTGTCTCTCGCCTTCAGGCTGCAGAGAAACAACTCTGCCCCTCCAAAAGAGGCGCGCGGGTTTTCATTTGGGAGAAGGTCGAAGATTTCTGGGTCAGAAAGCTGCTGCAAAGAAACATGGTCGAGGATGAATGGGATAATTTCGCCCATTCACAGCGAGTTTTTGACCCATTCAAAAACGAATGGGACCTCTGCGAGCCTCTCGACCCTCAAGCAGTCGTTTCTTACGACTCGGATGAGGACGAAACACCCAATCCTCCCGGCTGGGAGGACTGGTTTAACGACACCTCTGCCACGCAGCCCTCTGCCCCCGCCGAAGTGCAGTCAGTTTCGGCTGCTGCCACGTTCGAGCATGTCGACGCGTACTTTGAAGACAACGATTACAATTACGACGACGACGCCGAGCGAAACGACCACGGTTACAAAGTCGAAAAGCCTGCTGCAAACTTCACTTTCAAGAACACTCTGGAGTGTCGCGTTGGCCTGGTTGATGCGCCAGGCGCTGGCTTCTCCCCCAACCAGCTTTCCCGCCCTGAAATTTGTTCTCGCTTTTTAGGAGACGAGTCAACCTGCGGCAACCTTGGGTCAGGCAGCTCTGGCGTTAGTGCACTCCCTTGCCTCTGCAACAACGGTGCAGGAAATGCCTGCGCAACTGTTCGATCTCTGTAACCCTGATGCGCTCCTTGAAATCGAGGACAACTCAGGGGTCACCATCGATATCTTCGAGAAGGTGAGCGCGCTAAAGCACCGCTCCACCGCGTATGTTCTCGAGCCTCGTGTTGAAAGCGCGCGCCGGATCGTTGTCTACAGCGGAGCCACGGCAATGCAAATTGTTCGCCTCCAATGCAAAGATTGGCGTGATATCGTCTCGCAGCTGTATGATCTGGGCGCTCCCTTTCAGATTGCCGTCGAGCACACCGATTTCCAGCCTTCTTCGTATATCCCGCTGCCCCGCTGTGCCAGTCTCGGTGTCCGTCCCGAGGGATATAGACCAGATCAACACGATGCCAAGCAGTACCTCCACATGCTCCGTCGCTTCCTCTGCTCCTCTCGTGGCCGGCTCGCTCTTCAAGCTGGGGGTATCATTGCTCGCTTAGCGCGTTTATTCATCCCCGATTCTCGTCTGGAACTCATGACAGAAGATGTCGATGTCGAGACCGCCGAGGAAAGCTTCCGCGCGGACGGCATTACGGTCTACTACCACTGCTTGACCAAGGAAGAGGAGGATCTCATTTTGGGGGTGTACTCGATCCAGATGAGTGAGTATCTTCATTTTCTTACTTCAGTCTACAGGCTAACTCATAACCACAGACCAGCTCAGTCACGTCGACGCCAGTGGACATCAAGAAAAGCGTGTCTCATGGTGGCCGCAGGCCGGCGCGTTTTACAACTCTGATATGAACGTCGGCTGGTGGTCACCAGACTGCGAGTCGTGGTTCCAGGGCATCCTGGGCGAGATTTCTGAGGGGAAGGCCGTCGTCTTGAACAACGCCCGCTGGGCCAGGCGGATTCGCGGGTATAACGCCGTCTTGCGCGCTGCCAAGAACCTCGACAGTGTCTGTGCCGACTACTTGGATCATCAGTCTGCCTCAGCAGCAACATCTCAGTAGTCGCTTGTACATTTTTTACCTACTATAATACACTGCATGATTTGTTTTCTGTACGTCCGACGATGAGCGTCGGACGGGCGCGCGACCGTCGGTGGATCATCCACCGATGCACAAAAAGGTGCGTTTTATCGCAGAAATCGGGCTCATTGATTTCGGGCCTTTTACCGGCAATAATTCGGCATCTGTGGCTTGGCCTGTTTCAAGTGATATCATGTATCAAAATTGGCTGATCAATATGGCTAAAAGCACGGCAGCGCAACGGCGCCGTGATATCACATCAAATACACACTGAAACGGCTCGCTCGGCTCCCGGCTTTTTACTCGGCATATCACCGACCCGTTTTCACATCTAACTTCTACAGGTATCAGGCTGCAACTGAAGGAGATTTTTTTTTACACTGTTATTGTGAGTAACTAGAACATTGTTTTGTACTACGATATCTAGCAAAAAAATGAAGCTTTGGGCGGCCTTTTAATCGGGGTCCTGCGGTGTGTTTGGTACCCCTTGACTTTGTTTGGTTCGTGCTTCCTTCCCCATTTGTTTCCCTCCCTCATCTTGCCGTCAACCCACCTTTCTCTACAGCTCTCTTTTGAAATTCTCCCACGAGCGCCACCGAGATCTCCTTCCATTTCCTGATGGAAGCCACGGCTCAACAGCTTTTCAAGCTCCAGTTGAGTTCCCTCTGCTCTGTTGACAGGTCTCGTGGTAAGCATTGCGCAGCCTAAGTACTCCTTATCATTGCCTGACAATCAACCCGGCGAGAACGCGTGGCTACGTATGCGCTCGGCTGCCGTGTCATATAAACCCAAAGCCCTGAACTGATCTCCTCCCACCATTCCGTTCCTCCCTTCTTCCCGCCACGATCTTGCCACGATCTGGGGCCTCAGCACATCTGGAGATGTCCATACCTTTCATTCGGTCCTGCCGTGCACTGACGGCTCCGCACATTCTTCTCCCCTCATCTCTACCTACCGGTCGCGGCGGTGGCTGCTGGCTGGTTCAAAGAGCTCCTGCATCCCTCCCGCCCTCACCTCCTCGCCAACAGACCTCAAATGGCCAAACTTCTTTCACCTCAAGTCCGACTCAATACTTTGCTGTTGCCCACTCTCTTTGTCTGCTACCTCGCCGTGCTCCAGAAATTGAACCCATCAAACCATACTCGGAGGAAGCAAAGTCGAAATCCCAGCTTAGAATCTCGCCAGAGTCGCCGCTGGCACCATCCGCAAGTTCAACGACTGTGTGTTGGGGCTCCATGTGCTTCCCATGGAACACCCTCGAACGCAAAACACGCTGACCTACCCATACAATAGCCACGTCGAGCGTGTGCGGGCAGAGAACCGTAAGCAGGTTGATTGTGGGCACCGAATGGCATGTTCAAGGTGATACCCCTGGCTCGAGTCCTGCTAGAATTTTTCCTTAATTTTTCCTCCTGTTTGTACGTTGAAATTGCATGGTTTTGTTTTGCCGTTGTTCCTGGGATATTTCTTGAAATTGCCGGAGCGAAGCGGAGGAATGTCTTGTCAAAGTGTTGGGAAATGAGCATTCGACACATAGCCGCCTCGGCGATGCCTCGGGTAATTAGTAACCTTCGACTCACCTCGACTCAGATTTATGGAACACTTAGTAAGAATATTCTGGTATGACTCACGAGTTGACTCACAGGATTACGAGTACTTATGTAATGAGTGCATTGTGAAACAATGTGCGAAATGGAATGAGTAATCGGTTCTTTCAAATCCTGCACCCCATCAATTGAGAGCGGCTCCCGATCATGTAAGGTATGATCGGTGTCTTTGCATATATTTGTTCTGTCATGTGAGTCAATCTTTGTACAAATTTGTTCCAGTGTGTCACGCGTTCATCACGCGTCAAATGTCACGGTCGGGTTGCCCGACCGTGACATGTCACACTGTTACGCCTTGTCAATTATC
Source organism: Roridomyces roridus (assembly GCA_029378245.1). Lineage (NCBI taxonomy): Eukaryota > Fungi > Basidiomycota > Agaricomycetes > Agaricales > Mycenaceae > Roridomyces > Roridomyces roridus. Next base: position 130,887 of record JARKIF010000035.1, on the reverse strand, counting down.
CGTTCTTTGACGATATGGCTCTCAACTAGCTCTCGATTCTTTGGTCTTTCGTTTGTGCAATCCCCAAAGTTGTATCTCCTCCTTCCTCTCGTCTCTCCTGCTGTAGTGTGCTTCCTCATCTGGGTATTAATTAACATCTACAGCATTTGGTTAAAATTGGCACTTCTACAGCTTTTTGACAGACCGCAGCTGAGCTGCAGAGCACGGATGGCCAAAAGATGAGGTGTCACCGGCATGGGCAGATATAGACTCTGGGAGCACTGTTGAGCCACCGTCCTCCCTCTACTCCTCCCTCCTGCTGCCTACTATTTGTCTTCAGCCCCTGCCTTTCATTTCCTCTTCGGCCAGGGATGCTCAAAGCTCATCAAATGAATTGCCATCTGGGATGCTCATCAAGTGTTATCCCGGGAGTCCTCAAGCACGTTTCTCCGCTCCTCAAAATTTCTGCCGTTCTGCAGCTCGGACCAAGCTCTGGCATGATATTTTCCCCGAAGCCCTCACATCATTTGGAGTGTTTCCTGGGAAAATTACCATCCTGCAAGTAAAATCAAAATGGTTAGAGCTCCACTGTACATGTACTCAGGCTGAAATCAAATTCTGCACTGTCTCGTCTGAACCTTGTCATAAAAATAAGTACGAGTTCTGCCGGACACTGCATCATGCCAAGTAGTATATATACGGTAGATACAGAGGGAGTTCCTCACGAGCTTGTACCACCCAGCCTTACCGCTATTGTGTAAATCTTATTCTGATTAACTGGATCTCAGTGTGAACCCACAAACTTCAACACAAAGGGAGGCGCGACTTGCCTTTTTGAGCGATTTTGGCATTGGCACGTGACTACTGCGTCGAACGAGTCGTTTCCACTCACCGCGGCCTCTGAGGGCTGAAATTCATGTTCTAATCAGTACGGCTCTCAGATACATTTTGCGTGCAGTTTGAAAGTATAAATTATACGAGTAACAACAGATTACATGGGTGTAGGGGAAAACATATACCATGGCTGAAGCCGAGCAGTTCTAACCAAACAGGTAGGCCCACGAGCGCTCCATACCTGCATGCGGAGAGTACAAGGCGTTGGGTCCGACGGAGCAAGCAGCCGCAATGACGCATGGGTGCCATGCCAAGCGCCGACTCGATCGCGCAGACTCAAACACCCGACTTGTGTGCCTGGGCGGGATGTGGGCGTGAGGATGAGGAGGAAGTCGGGGAGCAGCGTAAGGCACGGCTGCGCTGCGGTGAGGTACGGGGTCGATGAGGAAGACGTGAGGGCAGGCGCTGAAGTGGGGTGAACGGAATGTAACGGCGCACCGGATGACTAAAAGAGTGGGAGAATCGTTTACAGAGTCACAAAAGCCAGTTCTGCGACGGGGACACCCACCGTCAGCGTTGTCGTCAAATGGGAAAAGGACAAGAGCACGTACCTTGGCACCGAGCCCTCAGCCTATAGCCTTCACCATCTCGTTCATCTAGGTCCCATCACCGCGTACCGCGTCGTCATGCCTATACTGGCGGTTGGATGGTTGTTTTGCTGGGCCCAAGAGTGGTCGGGAAGAGGATGGAGCGTCAAATGCAGACGGGGTGAGTGGCACTGAGTGCTGGTGCTCCTGTGGAGTAGATTTCTGAGTTGCGGGGCTTGTACCTCCTGGGGGCATTGGGTAAGAGGGCGGCGAGAGCCTCGGGAGTGCTGCTGCAACCGTCTTTGGGCTCCATGGGGGCGGAAGAGTGCGAGTGAGCGGGGAAGGCGGTTTGCTGGCAGTAGTCACGTGACGATGCCGGAATCGCTCAAAAAGGAAAGGCGCGCCTCCCTTTGATCATTTCCGAGATCGACTGGTCTGTCTATCGACAAGTCATAGACAGACCAGCTCTGGTCTAGCTGCGACTAAGGGTTTGTCCGAGGCTTTTGACGGTGCATCGTGTGTGTAATACGATCTCTATTGAAAATCTGAACTTGTTGTTTGTTGGATCTTTGTGTGTGTGTTAGAGTGTGAAGGAGTCGTCGAAACAGCTTAGTTTCAGCTCAGCGGCAGCTTGTGGCAGCTTAGAAGGCTTGCGACTGGCTTGGTGCAGCTTGAAACAGCTTGTGACTCATGTGGGTGTTGTTGAAACTACAAATACGTGTCGTATTGGTCGCTGTGAAGCCATTTCCAGTGTTTGAGTGCTTGATATCGGATTGTGAACTATTGTGATTGGATCGAACGAGATCTGTGAGGAACACAAATCCGTGTTGTATCGGTCGCTGTGAACATCGTTTCCAGTGTATCAAGGGATATCAAGTCCCAACCTTGTGATTGTGCAACTGGCCTACACAGCCATTTTAACCTACTACCTTTTGCGCTTAGCTGAGAAGCTCTAAATCTACAAAACGCTTCAGAATCGAACCCCTTGGTCCCTATCAAGGTCTTTGATTCGCAATACAATTAGGGCTGGGCACCGTACCGTAACGGACACGGCCGTAGAAATTACGGCCGTTTTCGCACACGGCCGTAACATCACGGCCCGTAAATTGGCAGCAGATATTGCTGACGGTACGGTACGGTGCCGTATCCGGCCGTATTTCCGTAACACGGCCGTAAACTGATGGTCAATGTTTTCTCTGGTTTCCTGCGGAAAAATTGTTATTGAACGCTACCTTCATCAATTCCTAGAGTCCAACTCACTCCTTCCATTCATAGCTACCCTTCCTAGCACAAAACATGGGCTGGGAACATCTGCCACCGTCAACTTTGAAGTCAATGGTCCCTTGATGCGTTGATGGCGGCTGCCGTAACATCAACGATGCCCGCCGCAGCTCCCGCAAGCCCGCCCACCCAAAGGGGAAGCCATCTCTGCACTTGGAAACCCTGTTGACATGACTTGGTGAGAGAATTCCGACACAAATCTACCGCGCTGACAGTGTTCAGGATAGAGTGCCGAGGATTCCCGTATTACGGCCGTACCGGCCGTATTCATACGGGAAATACGGCACACGGCCGTGTTGAGCACGGGCCGTATAAACCACACTACCAGGGGCCACGGCACGGCACCGTCTCCGTATTACGGAGCCGTATTCCGTAGGGTACGGTTACGGTGCCCAGCCCTAAATACAATACTCGACTGCCCGTATCGAGACAATATCACTGTATTCCCTACAACCTTTACAAGGCCCTGTACTAGGGACTTACACTGGTCATTGCCTGCTGTCAATATAGTGGTCACTCGCTCCGGAGCTTCATGATTGGGTTGTTTTGATATAGATTTGTCTGTATCAAGACTCATCTAGTCTTGTTGCGTCGAGTTTGGTGGTTTCTATAGTAGGTTTCGAGCACATCCATCAGCGGAGTCCAGCTAAACATTCCAGCAGTATTGACTGCTGCCCCGTGTTCCATGAGCAGCATTGCAATGTTGAGGTGGCCATCTGAGGAGGCACATTGCAGTGGAGTCCAGCCATTCTCATCAGCAGCATCGACTGCTGCCCCATGTTCCATGAGCAGCTTTGCAATGTCGAGGTGGCCAGCTGAGGAGACATGGTGCAGTGGAGTTTGGCCATCCTTGCAAGCCGCATTGACTGCTGCCCCATGTTCTATCAGCAGCTTTGCAATGTCGAGGTGGCCAGCTGAGGAGGCATAGTGCAGCGGAGTCCAGCCATCCTTGTCAGCAGTATCAGCTGCTGCACCAAGTTCCATGAGCAAAGCCAATACCCCTCTTTGAAAACCCATTCTTGCACACATACAGATAGCTGGTACAGTCTCCCTTATCTGTAGGTTGCACAATGTTCTGTACTGCCTGCTCTTATCATCCAGCAGATGCATTGTGGATGGCAGTAGCTGCTCCTGGTCTGTGTCATCACAGTGTTGCAAGTGAGTGAACCAGTTTCTAGCTGCATATTTCGCAAACGGGTACCTGGTACTATTCCACTTCCAAATATGATCATTTTCTGCAAACAAAAGCAGATAACGAAGACAGGTTTGTGCCATGAACTTTTGGGAGATATTCTCTCTGAGATCAAAAATGGAGTGCTCTTGATGGAACCTTTCGGAAAGGACATAGTCTCGCACAGATGAGTGTGCAAAACTGATTGATTCATTTGATGGTTCCTGGGTGTTCATGATAATGAGCCCATCAAGCAGCTTGAAGAGCCGAGAATTCCCTGCATGCCTGACAGGGTCATAGATTGATGCACCCAGGTTGGAAAAATCAAAATCTGGAAGGTCCAAGCGAAAAGCAATAGCATCTGCAAGCTCCTTTGGTGATAGCTCTCTTGTTGAAAACAGGAGCCACCGCAATATTGCCTGAATGAAAACTGATGGCAGGTTGGGTTCTGCCTTTGCACGGTTAAGGAAGCGGCCATAGATACTGAAGAGATCAGCAGGCAGCAGAGTGGCAAGGACCTTGTCCCATTCTTCCTGCCAATGATAATGCCTCAGCTCCCTGATCAAGCAATCTGCCATGCGGAACCTATTGATGTCCTTTAGTTCAACGAGCACACCAAAAATTCCATTATAACCTACATTCCATTGCTCTTGCACACAATTTGTTTGATGACCGCCTTGGCACGTTCAGTGTCATCAGTCATTGCCAAAATCTTGCTGTGGACAAAAGATCTTATGTCTTCATCCAAGATTGAGGCATGCAACTGTATCAAAGGAATGCCCTTGAAGCCTGTCTGAAATTCCTGGCGAGGTTGACTTGTGAACAGCAAATGGGGGCACTTCTTGAAGTTGTAAGAACTACACAGGCTGTGCACAAGATCAACAAGACCTGTCCAATCCTCTTTGCTGCATTCATCTAGTCCATCCAGAATAAGGTATGTCTGTGGCAGCTCCCCAATCAAGGTTTCAAAAAGTTCTTGGAGATCATTCATCCGTGGCTGTATGGATCCATTTCCAAGCCTTTTATGAAGATTGGACACAGAATCATATGCTGTGTCTGACTTCCCAGAAAGCTGCCAGACGATGGAGCGCAACATGATATCCAGGCTCTGTCTGTCTGGAATCCTGAAGTCAAAAAAGAAATATGAGACTTTGTTGCCAGCGTCAACAAGGTCCCGGAGAATTGTTGAGCTGGTCATGTCAGTGGAGGTAGAGCAGTAAAATGGTGGCGCACCTCAGTACACTTTTCCCTGTTCCAGCTGAAATAGATTAGATATGATGAGCATTGAAACAAGGCTCACATACAAATTCCTTGAATCCACAAGCTGCCAGGTGTCCTTTTCCAACTCTTGAACAGATCATGCTCTAGCAGCCAAGTCCCAGTATCCTTATGGTGATACCCTTGCAACTCATGCTGTCTGTCCTGTGTATTCGGAGGTTTTCCCAACCACTTGAACAAATCTTCATCAGATCTACAATAAAGATGAGCCACAAGAGCTATGCAGGGGGAAAATGTGACAAGCCCTGGGATACTGTCATATAATGATAAATTAACTTGGCAACGGGGTTGTTAAAAAGCATACATTTTGACATTGGTGCTTCCACCAGCACCACCAGCACCCCCAACTTCACCCCCTGCTGCCCCTGGACCTCCAGGGCCACCTATAGCCACAGTTCATCCACTCTCAGATTTCAGCAAGATTTCACATACCATGGATAATTACATCCCGGACTCTTCCGCCGACTCTGTGTGTGTTAGACATCATGCAACTATCTGCAAATCATTAGCCCATAGGATGGGACAAAAAAGCACAGAGAGCAGCTCACTGCAAGCAGAGAACTTCTGGAGATGGTGGTGAGAAGCGAAGAAGATGCCAGCGTGCAGGGGCCTGTCACCTGCTGTCACCTACCCCCATAAATCCGAGCAAGTAGAATTAACATATGTAAGTATCCACTGGCAGCTGTAATCCCACTCAGTCCCACTCTCCTACTGTGAACCTGGGAGCAGCAGCTGAGTAGGACTGAAGGACGAGGGAAGAGCAGAAATCAAGCCGCCCTGCGACTTGGCCGCGGCGTGGTTTCTAAGCGGCGGCCCGGGCGGGCTCGGAGATCGGCCGAGTCTAGACCTTCCTTGTTTGTACACCGGCGTTGACGACTATCAGTGCTATTGTTCTCTGGACAAAGAGCTGCCAGCGCACAATAGCAGGGCTAGCCGACGTGCATTGTCCGTGAAAGTATAACATGTCCGCCCATCCTCGTCCAACTTCAGCTTCTCGCCCCTCTCGTCTGCCTCCGTCTTCGTGACTAGAATCCTCTGCGCTTTTACGACCTTTTCATTCATTTCTCACGTCTTACATTCTCCGTGCGTATCCCACTCAGTGGCCCGACGTCGGCTCATTTGAAGCTAGACCCTCGCATTTATACTTCCGCATTCAATCGGTTCCAAGCGAATCCAACTTTTACCTTCATTCATTCACCAAGGACCATGTCTTCTTTCACTTCGACGACGACGACCATCACCCACCTCGTTTCCTTCCTCACACGACCCCTCATGCGCGCCCACGCCCCCAAAACCATCCTCGCCCTCCAACGGCACCTGCTTGCGGCCTTCACTGCGCCGGATTTCGTGGCCACCGAGTTCCTGCTCTCCGCCGATTGCCCACCACCCCCGACTCTGCAGGTTGCGTGCCTCGTCTCGGGGATCCGTTGGGCCGAGTGGATTCGTCTCCTCTCTGCGGGCCTTGACCTGCGCGTGATCCTCAAGCCGACTGAGCTCGTCGTTGAGCTCGGTACGCGCCGTCTCGTACGGGTAGCCTCGTCTGCCGTCGACGGTGTCAAGTCCGTCACCGACGCTCCCCGGCCCAGGAGTGCCGCGATCAACCCGACGCGCGTGCCCTCCTCCCTCTCGTCGTGCTACTCCGCTTCAGACGACGAGGATGATTCGGATTCCGAGTTCGAGTCCGAGTCTGATGCCGAATCCGACTCGGGTCATTCCTCCGTCTCGTCCGCCACCTCCGTCGAAAATGTCTGCGCCAAGCCCCTCCCCATCCTGCGCCCCACGCCCTTCCTGCTCAGGAGACCCACTGCCGCCAAGGCCACTCAGGCTGCGGCCCAGCGTTACCTATACGATGGTGGTGTGACGCAGGTCTTGAGCGGAGGCGTCATGCTCGGATCCGCTGCCCCCACGCCGAAGCGCGCCGCACCCGCTCCCGCCTTGCCGAAATTGCGCATCCTGTCGGCGCGTCCTGCCCCGGCGCTCCGCGGCTCGCTCGCAGGTGGTGTCCAGCGCAAGACGGCTCCGGATGCTGCTATGACCTGGCGCCGTGCGCTCTAATCTAAATTCCCTCTCTCCCGCCATGAACCCAAAAGACGAATTCCGATTCAAACGACCTAACGACGAACACACAAACTATCTACAACGTACCACACACTCGCTTGCAAGCACACCTAATGTATCAAATAGTATCCTATTCCTCTGCCTGTAATTGTCCTATCTCTTCTTGACCTGGCTGTCATTGTACTGTCCGTACATATCTACGTAGCTGTATCAATATAATACTAACTTGTTGACTTCTTTGCTGACCGAATGTTGAGCTATTCATGAGCCAGCGAGACGCACAATGTCGACTGACATCGGTGTGCAGCTCGGGTGGCTGAGTCACAAGCGTTCGATTCCGAGGGCTCATCTTGAAGAATCGTGAATGGTTTTGTTCAGGAGCAAGTTGAGCCCCTTTCCTAGGCTCTTAGACTCGGATACAGACGGTTCGAAATCCCCGGGGGTCACGGTTCACGGTCGAGTTTGACGAGCATCAATGATTATGCAGTGTATGTAGTCAAAATTCCCTTGTACACTGTTCGATTCGGCTTCGAGGAATGGGGGTTGGTTGCCTGACTGTGACAATTTTTCCTGCGTAATTGGCTTTTTCGCGGGCAAACTGGCTGGTTTGGGGTGTGATCGCGTGAGCGTGGATTTGCGTGGGTGTCGTGCGAGGCTACCTTGCGCAATACATTTTTGTTTGTTCTTTCGGGCGCACTGACATACGTATGTCTCGCTACACTGAGCGTAGCATTCCTGGTTCCATATCATTGTGCCCTTCGGACGCCGTTCGATTCGGCTTCGAGCAATATACCTTCCTGTCTCCCTGCCTTTTGGACGATTTTTGCTTTGGTTTGAAATATGAATCAAGTGAGATACACCCTGAGTTGGTATGCGGCTCCCGTGTCATGGATCTCAAGTTGACCTTACATTCCTGTTCGATTCAGGATTCGCACACTACTTGACAATGTTCATGTTTTGTGTCCAGCACTCGGTCACTAGCAAGTTACTAGTGCCGCGTTCTCAAGTCATAAAAATCGTACAATCCCTTGAACACCCCATTCACGAATCATTTCCCCTCCCAGTGCCCCTTCTCCTCGTCAAGGCCCAAATCATGCGCTAACCCAGCCTGCGCAGCAGCAGCATCGAAGATATGCTCCGCCGCATCCGCACCGTCAAATATCGCGGCCGTTTCTTCGAGAGTGCGGTTCTTGGTTTCGATGACGACTGGGAGGGATATTCGATCAGATGAGAAGAGGAAGAAAGGGGAGAAGAGATGGTTGAGACGCACAGAAGTACAAAATGACGAATTCACAAGCGATCCAGACGCAGTAGACGATGTAGTATTTCCAACTCAAGGCATCTACATGTCATATCATATCGTCAATTCTTTTGAGATGGCATGAATGGATGAAAGATGTACCGAACGCAATGGGGTTGACATATTGGTTAAATATCAGTGCTACAGAGATCGTAAAGTTGAAGATATTGAACCCCTTTGCGCGGATGTTGTAGGGCAGAATTTCGAGTGTATACGTTACGATGAGTGGAGTGAATGCGAGGCTGTTCATGAGTTCAACTTCACTCCAAAACGCGAGCAAACCAAGAAAACGCACTCATACGCAGCGTAAAACAAAAATATAAACGCCAAGGCCGCATGTGCCGCCGGATATTCCCCAGCAATCCTGAACCGCGCAAAACACGCAGTCTGTAGTGATAGAAAGAGCGCCATAAGCCCCGCGGAAGTGAGGAACAGAAGCCGCCTCCCAAATCGTTCGACCATCGTCGAAGCGATCAAGGCCCAAGCCAGATTCCAGATGTTCAGAATCCCATTGATGAGGAGTTGATCTGTTGGGTCGGTGATACCCATTTGAGAGAGGACCTTGTTGAGGTAGTAGGAAACGAGTCCGTTGCCTGACCATTGAGAGAAAAATGCGATGGCTACGATTATCCGGACACGTTTTCGGTTGCCGGGGCTGGCGAAGAATGAACCCCAGCCGACGTTGGCTGCGACTAGAGGAGAGTTGTCAGTAGAATATTGAGCGAAAAATAAAACTGGATGCACCTGTCCGGTCAAATTCAATGGCCGACTTGATCTCTTCAAATTCGTACCGGACCAAGGCGTCGTGTCTGCGTTGAAAATTTTGGTCAGTAATGCACTCGCGAGAAGCGAATCCAACTTACTCATCCCCATCAGCATGATAATACGCTAACACCCTCATCGCCTCCTTCTCCTTCCCCTTGCTCACAAGGAACCTCGGGCTCTCAGGGACAAACCAGATCAACAAGACCTGCAATACGGAAGGCAGGGCTTGCAGCGCAGAAGGAATGCGCCAGGACCAGGTACTGGCAACTTTGAACGTGCCAAAAGTCGTCCAGGCAGCGACGATAGCTCCCGAATACCAGAGCGAGTTGTACGTCGATGTCAAGCTTGCGCGGTACTTCGGGTAGGAGAGTTCGGTGACCAACATGGGGGCGGCGTTTGCAGCGAAGGTCAATCCAAACCCAATCAAGAATCTAATCTCCTTTCAGCGGGGGATTTGGCTAAGATTGAAAACCCACCGAGCGCCGATGAACATTCCCACAGACTGCGACGCCGTCTGGACTACCGTTGCCAAAACCATGATCAAAGCACCGATGAACACCGTGGGCTTGCGGCCGATTCCGTCAGAGAGGTAGGGTGCGAAGGGGTAGCCTGCCAGAGCGCCGATATTCTATGTATGGTAAGCGAAAGGTATTGGCATGAAGGCCGAGACCCCATCTACCTGAATCGCACTGAGGAGACCCAATCTTCCTTTAGTCGGGTTGTTGAAGTACGCTTCCCATTGGGTGAGAGATTGCAGTCCGTTTACCATGGAGCCGTCGTAGCCGTTGGTCGAGGAGGTGATGAGCCTGAGAGTCGACGATCAGAATTCGGCTTGGAATCCCGAAAGGGTACGCACAACAGTACGATCCAGCCGTGGAGGGCAATGAGCCTTCTGTTGTTGTACCACTTGCGATTGGGATCCATGAGATGTGTGTAGGCATTGGCACCCTCGGATGAGCTGGCAACTGCGCCGCCGGCCATTTTTGCGTTTGATGGGCTGAGAGAACGAGTTGGGAGGTCTCTTGGAGCTGCAGAAGAGGACACAGATTATAAGCTCGATCTGCCACGTAAACTAAGACCATGTTCCGTACGCCCACAGTTTCTCCTAGGGTTCACCGGGACCGGTTCCATGGGGATTTTAATAGTCTCAATATTTTGAATACCCCCGCGGTCAGTTGACCGTGATTTACTTCAAGGTGCTAGCCTCGGACCCATCAAGTGCGGGAGGGCATCGAGTATTATTTGACTTCTAGTACTTTAGTAGTGAATTAAATGTCGAGAGAGTGGAGTCTTCGGGCGGGTAGGAGTGTGGCGCACAGAGGCGAGCGAGCGTCGGGGTTCCAAAGTTTCGTCGAGGTTGATCCAGGCGGTTGGGGTTTTCCTGATTTTCCGCCGATGTGGAGAAGATGAGAAGCTTGAGACTCCGCCGATGTGGATGCTGGATAACCTATCGCTGGCGGAGCGCTGCTTGAAGAAAGACAAGAGCCCGAGGTGTTGCCGCGCCAGGCAGTACATATCTGCGTGGTGGTGGTAAGAGCAAAGGAGACGTGGCATCATGATCCCATCAGTCGCTCATCAATGCATCACCGGCTGCCGTGGTCCATTTTCCAGCGGTGGAACGACAAAAAGTGAAAGAGGAACTGACAAGTGGTATTCAACCAGATTCGAACTGGTGACTGGCCCGAGGCTGAGGTTAGCTGGTGAACCGTGTGGACGTCGGTTGGACGTCCGTTCTTGAGGATCGCCCACGTTTTCGATGGGCGTCTGGGGCTCTTTGGGCGACAATAAGAGTAGCTGTCGGGCTGGTAAGCACGACTGCCAGCAAGCCCATTGACTCGAAGTCTTCGGAGCTAGGGGCGAAGACAAGGCGATTCCAGATGGTGGTCGAAGATACACAAAAAGCTTTGGAAGTTACTGGCACAAATCCAGGGCAAACTCCACCCGTTGTTTCAAAGCTGGGAAGTAGAATTTCCAATCTGGCCATGCAACACAAAAGACGAAGATTGAGTCCGGCAGATGATGGCTGCAGGACAGCCATGTATGCTTGGGTCTCTGCTGCAGTTTGAATCATGGTCTGCAACGAACACACTGCTACCAATGCCGAACTTGCAGAAGAAGCCTCATGCGCATGCGTTCCAGAACTTTACGAGGACGATAAATTTCACAAAAGCGGGGTGGACTCGTGGAGTGGGTCTTGAGTGGGTCCCAGGTGGCTGGCGAGCCCCCCCTTCAACCGGGAGGATCAAATATTCAAGAGACCTCTTCTGGCTTGAGCTTAACAGCAGAGGCCACGAGACAGATATCACGGTTGAACGTTGAACGTTGAGCCTTGGTTGAGCCAACGATTCAGAGGGGCTCCGGGCAAGGAGCAAACAAGCCGGAAGAGACGGCGTCTCGGATACCATGGTAATCCAGCGAAGCAGCCTCAGAGGTGTTTGGGGGCAGTCAGCGAGGGCCGATGATGGAAGTCGGAAACAAGAGCAACTGTCACGTGCATGCCGGGTTCGGAAATTTTGCGGATCAGCGTCCGACATCGTGTTGACCACCATGGACGAAAAGCATTCGACTACAACACCGTCTGGGACACAGACCGCGCAAGGGTGGTAGAGCAAGATGCCCAGGTCCAGAGCCAACTGCGCCAAGGACTCCCGAAGCGAGGCGTGAGTCAGAGTAGCTTGGCCGGCGATTGAAATGCTTTCTCAGCTGGGTCGGCACATTCGTGTCGTGCCGATCCCAACCCGGGACGACGGTAACGACGGTAAAACGGAACTGAACATGGATGACTAAGTACTAGGAAACAGCAGTAAAATCGGATAGAGGCAACTCTGACTCCTGAAGCCAGAATGCTCAATTTCGAGGCTATACGCGACTTTTTCACGCAGCTGAAGATCGAATCTTCAAACTTCAAGTCTAGACTCTGAACTTCTTTCTCAGATCAAGGCGTACGGATATGCGTCATCACCCTCTATAAAGTCATCAGATCATCCTCCTTCCCTCCTCCACCCATGTCTGCTACCGACAAGATCGTTCTCATCACCGGTGCCAACAAAGGTAGGATTATCTTCATCGCTCAAATTCATGGAGCTCAACGTCTCAGGCATCGGTCTCGAAATCGCAAAACAAATCGCGTCGCTCAAAGGGCACCACGTCCTCATCGGAAGTCGCGACGCTGAGCGTGGTGTCAAGGCCACAGAGTCCCTCGGCCTCCCCAACGTCGAGCCTCTGACGATCGACGTCTCCTCCGACGAATCCGTCGCCTCCTCCGACGAATCCGTCGCCTCCTCCGACGAATCCGTCGCCTCCGCCGCCGAGAGCGTCAAATCGAAATTCGGGCGCCTCGACATTCTCATCAACAACGCCGGCGTCGCACTCGAGGGCTACCTCAACGTGCCCACCACACGCACGCTGCTCCGCGAGACATTCGAGATCAACGTATTCGGCGCGGCTGCCACCACCGAAGCCTTTGTCCCCTTGCTCGAAAAGTCCATCTCCCCAGCGCCGTCCGTCATATTCGTCTCCTCTGACCTCGGCTCGCTCGCATACCGCGCCGATCCGCAGGGCCTGTTCAAGGACGTGAATTTCCCCGTCTATCGCACCAGCAAGGCGGCGATGAACATGCTTGCGCTTACTTTTGCGCAGAGGTTCAGGGAGAAGGGGTGGAAGGTGAATATCCACAATCCGGGGTATACGGCGACCGAGTTCAATAACTTCATGGGCACTGGGACGGTCGAGGATGCGGCCAAGGGTGCGGTGAGGCTTGCGCTGCTGGGGCCGGATGGAGAGACGGGGACGTATTCGGAGAAGGAGGGTGTGATTCCGTGGTAGTCCGTTTGTTCGGCATGTATGTGTAATTTTATTTCTTGAGCGAACCTCTCTTGCCTTGAGACGGTACTTTGCCCGGCCTGCAGTTTCTAAATACACAAGAACCCAGGGGAAGGGACTTGCATCCTCAGTATCACTATCAGCCAGACCAGCTAACAAAAACTGTGCAATACATTGAATTCCAGTATTCCAAGACCCGGAATCGAAACGAGTACTTGCTGAGATCTCCCGAAATCTCGGCAGCCAGAGTAGTTGCGATTTAGGTGTGCCGCCACCACGTTCAATACCCCTCGAACCAAAGTGAGGTTTGTGGCTCTTTTGATGCTCATGAACCGCAACGCCGTAGAAAAAAAATACATTATATGTACTTCCAACACGGACAAAGCCAGATTCGAACTGGGATTACCGGCCACCCACACGAATCCTGGAGGGTGAACGCCTGGGCATGAGGGTTTTGCCAGACACCTAGACTTTGGAAAGATTTGAACGTGCCCGAGACGCCCGAGCCCAAATCTGTGGATTCGATCTCCTTGTTCTTCTGGCAAGCCTTCACACAGGAAATTCGACGTTCAAAATTGATCCTACGCATCCCTGAATAGACGGAGTCTTTCGGGACAAGAAAGAAAAAAGAGGCGGATCTCCTATGACCTAATCCAGATTCGAACTGGTCTATTCACCGCACATTTGCAGGTCAATGTACGTACAATAATGCCTTGGGCCTGTACGATTTATGTAAATGTAGTGTACTTGTACATACGCCCAAAGGAACTTGTACAGGGCCATGGATGTTGAATGTTGAACGTTAAACTTCCGACTAAAGCATCCCCGAGATGTCCGGTCGCAGAATAAGCCCATTTCTACTTATCAGGGAAGAAAGACTGACACCGGGGGAAAAGTATAACCTGATTTCTCGTCAAATAATCTCAGTTTATGCGAAAACAAACTCGAGCCCGAACTTTTCAGCAAGTTTCCAAAGGTTTACATGTGAGTTGGAACATGACATACTAGTTGAGTACGAAGCCGAACCTGGAGAGGTTGTGTTCGAAGTTCAAGTTCTTAGTGGAAAGTTGAGGCCGAACTTTTCCGTGTGCATAGTCCAACTTTTACAGAAAAAATGGCTGTGGTCATTCATGGCTACTGGTGGTTTTCTGAGCCTCAGGCCGAACGTCGGTCCTTGTTGGTGGTCTAGTGGTGGTTCAATCACTGATCATTGATGGCAACGACCGTGACACACAACCATCTCCGAATCGCCTCTTCGCTGCAGGCGACTCTCTTTGCTCCACATCTCTCCATCCTCAGTACTCCACTTCGAAAGCAGAAAGACGTGTTTCGCACCGGCAGCCTTGGCAGGAGCGCCTTCATCTGGAGTGTATGTGTTTGCCTCGCATCGTCTGCCAAGAATCAAGATTGCTGGGAACTTGGGCTCGCGGAAATCAGCGAATGTGGAGGTCGAGTTTTAAATCTTCTAGGCAGACTTGTCCAAAGATCTGCTTCTGCGGGGACGCCCTATCCTACTACAGAGAGTGGACGTTCATGCTTCCTGGGTTTCCGAGCGGCTTGAAGTGGCCTCTTAGCGGAGCTTGCAGAGCGTCGAGTCTGTAAAAGAGACTAGGCAAGTGGTCGTATTGCAAAACGCTCGGGTAATAATTTACAGTTCCACAGAGTGCTAGAGTTGATGTCGCCCCTTCCACATGATGTCGAGGGAGGGAAGATCATCCGCGAAAAACATCTACAACTACACTCACCAGTGGTTGCTCCCATATTGCAATACGGTCGACCATTACTGCATCCCACATTGCAATAAAGGCATACCTTGGCCGCACGGCCAAGATAGGCCTTTATTGCATTATGGGATTGCGATGCATTATGTACCACCAGAAGCGAGACAGCTAGCGACATATCAACGGCCATCAGGGCCGCCGATGCCGCCTGGTCACCCGTTCTGGGCAGTTATGCCATCATATGTTGAATTCGGGTAGAACCGCCTGCGCATTCAGAGCAGTCCGGTATTCAGCAGTAGGCTTGGGGGATCCCACTCGGATTTAGATCAACTCTCCCTCCAGTTCCACCTGCTGTTCATCTGCATCGGGCCCACCCCCAGCTCGCTCTCAGTCAGAAACAAGGGCATCGGTATCACGTCTGGTTGTGCCTGGGAGGCCTTCCTGGGAGGAAATCCCCGTCGATGTTGTGTGAGTATCGCATGGCACGTAGGCGGGTTTCGGTCACGTCGGCAACACACCTAGGAGGGAATTCTGCGGTATCTGTCGGATTCGGCGGTAGTATACCCGGATGCAAGTGTGCGGCACATTTCCTTCGACTCAACCCACGTGCGCATGTGAGAGCCACGCTGCCATCGCCTCTAGAGGCAGCAATGGCAGCTGTCAATGCTAATTACCGTGAGCAAATCATTATACCCGACAAACTGGGAGCGGCTGGGAGCATGGCACTCGGCATGAGACTCGGAGCTGCCGTCATAACTTTATAACTTGAGGC
The DNA here is from genome assembly GCA_029378245.1 of Roridomyces roridus. NCBI lineage: Eukaryota > Fungi > Basidiomycota > Agaricomycetes > Agaricales > Mycenaceae > Roridomyces > Roridomyces roridus. The sequence continues at coordinate 115,319 of JARKIF010000035.1, read as the reverse complement.
GGGGTTGCAGCCTGTTGCAGCCCAAGGCCGTTTCGGCAGCCAGCTGGTTCCGTCATTCAATGTCAATCAGAATTGTGTTACGAGCCGTTTGACAGCGCTTGAGTTGATCTTGCCGAATCATGCACCGATCTCTGAAAATTTGTAGGATTGCAGAAGCCAAGGAGCAGTTTGAACGGGCGGAATGTGCGCGATCAGCTTCTCTGGTATCTATAGACCCGATCCTGAATTAAATTTATGAGGGGCCAAGGCAATGCATCTTTGCTCAATTGCAACGAAGAGTTGGTGCTCTTCTCCCCGTTATTTCATGTCTGTGGGTCATGTTGTAGTGGTCAGTGGATGAGATTTCACTCCTTTATGATCATACGATGGAATAAAACACTCCTGCTGAGTTGATGTTGCTGTAAGACACTTCCTTCGTGTACAAAAGTAACATATTTCACCAAAACAGTAGCCGAGGAGTGCGCCACTCTTAAGTAAAACAGTTGCTGTAGTTGCTGTGCTTATGCTACTGCGCCAGAATTTTTACCACAGTGAACTGCGGGCCCTAGGACACTGTCAATACCCCCCTGAGGTTCTCTGAGTTCCACCAGCCCTGTGGGATGCCCGGAACCGATTTTTGATTGCAAGGTGAATGTGAATGGATGTATAATTACTGGAGCTATTCAAGTCGGTCAGAGGAGTTTAAGGGCTTCATTGGAGGTACCATCACCTCATTCAATGGCTCCCATTTGAGTATTGGCCCGTGATGTTCAATACAGCGCAAGTGAGTACATCAAGCACATATGGATCTACTCGAGTAGACAGACATGCATGATACCTGGTTACACACATCAAACAAGCTTGAAAGGACCACCCTGGGATGGCATGCATTCCCCATGCTCATGCACTCACCCGGAGGGTACCATGGAGGAATAGGGCGGCATCATTGAACCTTGATGGAAAACATGAAACAGGCCACGGAACGGCGCTGAGAGTCCCAATCTCACAGGGGGTCAAGGATATACAAGTACCAGTTGTTTGAGTAACAACTATCTGTAGGTGAGGACAGCAGGAGGCGGAGAATCATTTGGACTGATTTGATACCAAATCAATCAACAACCCAACCCGAGCCGCGAGACGGCGGTCAAGCTGCCATCGGCGATTCGCTTATTCTCGCCATCCGAGGAGGCTGTGTCCCATAATGCATTAAAGTCAATCCCAGCCGCCCACTGAGGGTATGCCTTTAATGCAATGTGGGATGCAATACTGGTTGCCCACATTGCATTAATGCTACAGCTACACCTCCTACACTTCCAACATGCTCTCCCCGCTCGAAAGCGCCCGCATGCCGTGGCACGACGTACACATGACCCCACGGGTCCCATCGTGCTCGATATCGTGCAGCACTTTACCGAGCGCTGGAACGAGATTCGCAAGCGCAAGTATCGCGAGCCCAAGTACCCCGTCCTCGCACTGCGGCACAACGTCGAGGCGGTGGTGATGCACCCGCATCGGCGGCGGCATCGCGAGACGTGGCGTAAGATGGGGCATCATTACCGCCAGCGATGGCTCGGCTGGCCTGAGGACGAGGACGAGCGGCACTATGCAAAGTGTCAGACTCCGGGCATGCGTGTTGAAGTCGTGCGGAGTGTGAGCGATTGGTCGCATGGTGTTCTCACCGAGCATAGCATTCCGAGTCAGAACGCCTACCGTCAGCTCATCCGCGAGGCGGAGCATTTTATCTATATCGAGAATCAGTTCTAACTTCTTGTACGTCTTCCTCCATTCATTTTGAATCTCACTCATCGGCTGCTAGTATCTCCGCGAGGCACGACCAGGACCCCGTTAAGAATCAGATCGCAAACTCGCTCCACTGTAGGAAGTAAAAGCAATCCAGCTGATTGCCTTTAGGCAGTCAACCGGATTACCTCGGCAGTTGGGTGGACTACAACTCGAATCTGGCCACTTTTGCAGTCACCCGGACTGCCCGAAAGCAGTTGCTGGGACTACTTTGAGCAGTCAATCCAACGTGATTCGGCAGTCATGCCCATTGCATTGCAGTCCACTGGATTGCTCATATATATGATATTCATCGTATCCAATACATCCAATATCTACAAGCTCCTGCACCGCCGCTGCCCCAGCCTGTCCTACTAACTCAGTATTTGCCTTGTAGCCGGAGCCGAGCTAGACGCAACTCACCGAAACGTTTTGAAGTCGCCAATTTTGGGGAAGTACTACAGACAGAAGGATTAGAAAGGACTTGAGCGACCCCAGTGGACTACTTACTTTGAGCTGGCGCCAAGTTCGTATGACGCTGAGTGGAGTTTCAGCCAAGTTGGTCAGTCTGAAGGATTCACGGTTTTACTCACCGCGCATGGTGATATCAGTTGTTGACTTCGGCAAAATACAACTATTGGATCAAGTCAGCAACTGGTGGTGAAGAGGAACACAACTCACCAGCATTGAACGACAAGGTTCCGCTGAGTTGAATTTGCGTGATTGGGGAGTTGTAGAAATTGAGGGATGCTACCCGCGATCGAATCAGAACAGACTAAATTAGAGTACACAGCGGACGAGCGAGCGGACTTCGAAGAGCTGCAGAATCACATAGCTGAAAGTGAATATCAGCCGAGAAGCATCATTCAAGTTCAGGATGTTGGGATTTACGCTGTCAGCGTGTTGATCCGTGTTGAACTGATTCCAAGTTTGCAATCGCAAGCCAGTTAAGGTAAGATGCGTTAGGGCAAACGGATGCCCAACACCTACATTTCAGCAGGCTTATATACTACTTTACAATGTAACTAGAATGTTCTACAAAAATCTAAGAAACTGTATCAGTCAGCAAAAGGGAATATTCCAGAAGGTTCTCGAGGGTGGCGAAGCATGTCATGCCAGAAACCCAAATTCCCAACACAGGACTTGCCAGAGGCGCGTAAATATTGAGGTGTCTGGACGATCATCATCTGGAGGAAACTCGTCAGAAATTCGTGCAGAGAAGGAAGACAACTCGCCACTATTTGATGCAAAAAATCTGGACGCGGATGCCGAATCCCGAGCCCGTTGCACTGAAATTTAACCGGTTCGAGAGATGCTATATGCAACAGGATCAGAGCGGCCTGACACTGGCATGCGATCAAAAGACTTACTTGGTTGAAAATTGAGGGTTCGCCATCGCCTGAGGCGAAAAAAAAAACATCTAGAAGGGCATACACATGAACCGGCGCGGCCAAATTATCGACGGAAGATGACCGAAGGTGTGCTGACTGAAATAGAGCCAACCCTGCAATCGACGAAATGCAAAGGCGCACCTCACAGCTGTCGTCGTGGCTGTCCATGTAGTTTGAGGCGCGGAATGGCAGAGTTTGAGCTCAAGAAAGGGGTGAACGGAATAATCGAACCATGAACTGAGATCGACTGACGTTGAACGGGGGATGAGGGGATGTGGACAGCAAAGAGAGTAACGGACGGGTATTTGAGCAACGCTGGAGAGAACGGGTCTGGTAGAATATCAGTGCACTGGCGACGAAATGCAATCTTACCATCAGATCTGGAGAATTGTCAGCGATTTTCAAGCAGGAAAACTCGCAGTGGCCAGCGTGAAAGTACTCACGACGGGCCGGGGAAAACGAGTGGCTGGTAGACGCGATAAACAAGTGACTGAGATCGAAAGAGAGAGAGAGCGAACCTTGGGGCCAACAACGTCCGTCGCAAAACGTTGAACTGCAAAGGTTCATGAACACCGTGCATGTGTTATCGAGTCCAAGACGCACCAGCCTCGCGGAGCATAGTCTCTTCTTCCGTGTATAGACATCGAGCGAGTTGACCAGCGCCTCGGAGCGGATACGTCGTGACGTAGAGAAGAGTCTACGTGTTCACGCTCAGATTGCGTCCAACCTACTATTGCAGAGTGAATATTACCGTGTGGGAAGGACGGGCCGACTTCTGAGCGAGCGGTTGGCGAGCGGAGTCCAGTTCCAAGGACAGAGAGAAGAAAGGAATGGCGGGAGGCAGCCCATCCAGCTGAGTATCTCCGACGGTGGCCAAATTAGCCGGTCAGTGGGCTGCCAAAGTCACCACCGGCTGGCCAAGGTCGACCACCAGTCGCTGGCCAAAGGAAACCACAGGTGCAGCCGGCAAACCACCGGCTGACCACAGGTCTGCAAGACCACGACCCCGTCGGTAAACTTCAACCGTTGTTGACCTCTTGAACTTTGCGCTGCGGCAGAGGATTCGGTCGGAGTTGCCCAGAGTAACGGTTTAGTGTCATTTGTTCGTACTCGTTTACGTAGTACGGCTTCAAACTATGTGCTCGATTTTTTGATGAAAACGCCTGTCATAGAAAAGTCCGACGCATGTCGTTTCAACATGCCTTGCACGCATGTCTCTACGCATGTGCAAAAAAGTACCAAGGTAGCCGGTTTTAGGGCTCCGACCCGGCCGTTGACAGCGACGGCCGTCGCTCTGACGGCCGTCATGGGAGGTCGGACGGGCCCACCCGGCCGTCAGACCATGTTGCGAGGCCTCAAAACGGCCGGGTGGTACCCGTCAGACCCGTCACGGCCGTCATGACGGGTCGGAGCGGTGACAGCCCATGCCTCCAGCTAAATCGACCATCAGATTGATGTCAACGTGATGCCGGCAAGTCAAAATTACGGATTGATACTCGAGAAGCCTCCAGAACCAGCCAGAACCACAGTAGTGGGCCATCGGGAAGATTGCCGATGACCCATGTGCGCTACCCCTGGAGCATCAAGTGATGATGGCAGCTCGGCATGGTTAGTTAGCCGAGGACCCGTCACCACCCGTCATGGCCCGTCGACGGCCGGGAACGGGTACCCCGTCAGCCAAGGAACCGGACCGGACCCGGCCGTCAAAATTGTGGCTTCAGAGGGCTGTACGGCCGGGCCGGCACCCGTCGTGACGGCTCGTTGACCCGTCATTTTGACGGTCGGGTCGGAGCCCTAGCCGGTTTGAGACGTGTGACGGGTTTGCCGAGCACGGTACTACGCGGCATCACGGCTGGTAAATCAAGCACAACTTGGAATTCCGTCTTATGTATGTGACTCGAACCATACTTGTGAAGATTCCTGAAGAATCAGATTAGGGATGCTGAAACCGGGAATGTCATGTCGAACTTGCAGAATCGAAGTCATCGTGTATAGCCTGAATGCGCTCACTTATGTACACCTGTGTTGTGTTCTATCCCATTCACTCGACCTTCCCCGCCGACTCAGAAACACTAGGAACCGCCCCACCCACCTCCGCCTCCGCTTTCCTCTCATGCTTCCTACCCGGCACCCGCGTCCCACCAGACCCACCCTGCCCTTGCCCCTGCCCCCGTTCCCGTTTAACCCTCCTCTCCTCCTCCCTAACCTCCCTCGCCCTCCTCTCCTCCCTCTCCCTCTCAACCCACGCCTTAACCCCAGCCACAGCCTCGACCGGCTGAGTCTTGAACCCCAGCAGGTACCCCTGCAGATCCGCCGTGGAGAATTCACCATCCGGGATGGCTTGGGCGAATTGCTCTGCGAGGCTTGCGAGTGACCTTTGTTCTGGGGTGGCTTTGGCTTTGGTGGCATCCTCATCGTCCGAGGCTGAAAGGACCCCAGGAAATCGCTCCTCAGGGAAGAACCGCACAAAGAGCGCGCGCGCCTGGTTCGAAGTCGCCAACCCGTACTCGATCTTGCGGTCCACACGCCCGGGGCGGAGGAATGCAGGGTCGAGGCGGTCGATGTAGTTGGTCTTCCGTAAAAAAAAAAAAGACACAAAAGTGAGTGAAATGAGAGAAGAGAAGATTAAATGAAGCGCACAGTCGCAAAGAAAAGCCTCCCCTCCTCACTCCCCACCCCGTCGATCACGTTCAACAGTCCAGAAAGCGTCACAAGGCGCGGTGGTCCCACACGCTGCTGGGTTCCAGAAGGATCTGGTACCGATGCGCCGAGTGCATGTTCTTCTTGTTCCTCGCGAGAAGGAAACGCGCAGTCGATATCCTCGATGAGGAAGATCCCGTGTTTGGGGACTGTCGATGCCGCTTGCTGGAGGGTGATGTCGTCCACTCTGTGAGGTAGATATTGAGTGGCGGATAGCGCGATGAACAGACTGTACTTACACGTTCGAAGCAAGAGAAAGGGAGAAGATTTCGAGATTGAGAACCCCAGCAAGTGCGTAGATGGTTGATGCTGGGAAAGTTCAGTCCAGTGCGATCTCCAAAAACTCCAGACCACGTACTCTTCCCTGTTCCAGGCGGACCGTGCAGCAGGTAGCCTCTTCTGTGAGGAATACCCGCACTCGTATACCAATCCTCGGATTGTAGAAATTCTTGGGCATCTTGGACCAAGGAATCTAGCACCCCGGCAGGGAGAATGATCGAGCTATTCACCGCATTCCAGTCAAGTTCAATCCCAACTTGAGAGTTCCCATGTACCTACCTGAGTGGCCGCCGTAGTTTATGTTTTACATTCACCCAGGGGCTGCGATGTCTCATACGGTGCTGTGACGCACCGTGAGCGCTCGACTTGACAAGGAGTCATGAACTCACCGGGTCCATGAGATGGACGACCAAATGTGGTCGGTTGACCTCGACATACCGTTCGCGAGCCTCTTCCACGAACGCAGAGAGAACCTTCATGTCCAACGTATAAATCCTGCCAAAGTCAACTCGCTTCCGTTGCACCATGATGCATGAAGATTGACAGAACACGCACGTTATATAGATATTCGCAGGCGCCTGAGACCCATTGGCAAGCGGCGCATTTGTAGTGCGTTTGATATCAATCCAATATCCACGCCATTTGAAGAGCTGGGGGATTTGGTACATGGGAACGTAGTCGGCGTTGCCCTCTAGGAGTTGTTGTGTATTCACAGACCACTTGCGCTCGGAGTTTTTGGCGGTGACGGCGAATTCACGGGAGCGCTTCCATACGTGTTCTTGCGTCTAGCAAACAAGATATAAGTGAGCTCTCAGTCTCAACGAGGACGAGGACGAGGGCGCACGATAAACAGAACGATCCACTCATACGCTGGATCTCCATCGGTGAATTGCGCCGTTATAGAGTACTCTGCCATTCATGACTCATGATCAGCTTGTCCGACGACCAGCACAAGGAGAAACGCACGAAATCTAAACCGCTGGAACAACCACTGCGCAAGCCGTCTCCCCAACTCGAGCAAAGATCCCAGAATCAATAGCTTGAGGCTCGATCCAAGGCTAGAACCGACGGAGAGGAGTCCCAGAGCACCGAATATCGAAGAGATGCCCATGAGGGAGGAGGGGAACCATGAGCCTAGGCCTGAGGTGTGCGGAGCAAAGGCTGCGGTTTCTGGGAGAGATTTCGGAGAGCCCATGAGAGTGTCTCCAGAGAGGAGTGAGCGTGTGCTTGGAGCACTGGGCGCTAATATAGCGCTAATCTTCGGTCCCGCGACTGCGCAGATTGGAAGGAGCGTTGGGCGCTAATCGAGCTGCGGCGATGTGGAGTTGCACTGACTCGGACATGACGGTAGGGTGTCATCAAAGCCTGAGCCAATCAAATGACAAAAACAAAGCAAATGCCAATATGCACAAGACAAAACAAGTAAAGTACAGTGGATACAAGATGACACTACGGTACATTATAACGAACGAATTGGCAGTGGGGGAGTACAACAACAAAGCAAAGTATGTACAGTAGTAGTACGGATAGATTGAGATAGCAAGCAAGATACAACAAGATACATAGCTGGAAGGATAATGGTAATACAAGATATTGCTCGGATGATGAAAAGAAGAGCCCAAAAGAAAGGAAGGAATGGAAGAACGAATAGCACCGGGGAGGAGAGGAGGAGAGGAGAGAAGATCACCGCTGTTACAGATTCACATCATCCCCGTCGTACGCCCCATAGCTCGCACCAGTCGCGTAGGACGGGTACACCGGCGGGGGATGTGACGAAGACGACGATGACTGCTGATCCCTGGAACTTGAAGGACCCGAGTACTGACCACCCCACGTCCCACCCGTAGAGAACCAATGTTGCGGACTCGGACTCGGATACGAATGCGGATACGGATAGTGCCCCTGCTCAGGACCTGGCTGCCCAAAAGTCTGGGCAGTCCTGCGTCCCATAGCGCTAGGCATCCCGGTCAGCCCTACACCCACACCGACACCAGCCCCCAAACCGACCCCACTCCCACCCCGACGCTGCGCCTGCGCCGTCACCATCATCCTCGGATTCTCCATCTGCATCGTGGCCCTCCTTGGCTGCCGTTCATCCTCGACTGCCGCAAAGGGTACTGATGGCAAGGATGGCGGCGTCCGCGGGTGCAGCTGCATGACAGAGGCAGGCCTAAGCCCCGGCCCACCCTGTGTATACGTATTCTTATACGCATCAGCCGCTGCCGCCAACGAGCTCGAGCTGGCAGCACTCCCTGGGCGAGGCGCGTGCGTGTACTGAGCCGTCGAGGGCCTGGCTATGCTCATCCCACCACCACCAAGCGATGCAGGCGGGGGTGCAATAAACTCGGCAGCCGCAGAGAGCACCGACAGCGCTGAATATCCACTCGACGTCGACGCTCTAGCGCGTTTCGGTGGTGATGGAGGGGTGATGATGTCAGGGTACGGCCGCTTCGCATTCGACCCCACAGCCATAGACATGTCTTGCGGGGGACTCATACTCGTACTAGAGCTGCTGCCCGTGAAAGCGGACGTGGGTGATATGCTTGGCGTCGGTGTGCGCGGTGGTAGAGATGGGGGCGGAGGGGGAGGGGGAGGCAGGTACGGGGAAGGCGTGCCTGGTCCTAGTCAGCGATGGAAGAAGGGGAAGTCGAGATGGATACACACTAGTTGCTGGAGCTGGAGTCGGAGTCCCACTACCTCTGCTGCCCATCTGCGTCGGTTTGGGAGTCGCCCCAGTGCTGGTGCTGCTGCCCGAGTCGCGATGAACGCACTTGGGCCTTGCTATACTTGCATCTGGGCTGTCGTCAATACTCACACCACTCTCAAAAAGAAACAGACTCACCGTCCCCGACCTCCAGACCGAGGTCATCATCAGCGTCCGCCTCCACCTTGGCCTCGACCTCCACAACTCCAACCCCAGCTCGCCCCCTCCCCCGTCCGCGCCCCTTTCCGTTTCCGGCCTTGCCACCACCACCACCACCACCGCCCTTCCCCCGCACGACACCGACGGACGACCCGAGATGCAGATTCAAATCTCCTGTAGCCGCACCACCAGCCGCGATCACCTCGTCGGCTTCGCCGCGATAGCGCCGTCTTCCGTCTGCGCCGATTTCCGTTTTGGGGGGACATCTGAGGAGGGGGGTCAGTATGAGAAGAAGAAGAAGGGAAGGAGAGGAGGGAGGGGAGGGGAGGGGAGGAGGGTACAAGGTACATAGCAGAGAGCAAGTGTTCATGCGAGAGAAGGAAGATAACATTCGGGGGAAAGGGAGAGAATAGAGTCGCACTCACCGAAAATTATCCCTGTCCAACAAACCCTCCGCAATCTCCAAAGTCGCCAGCTCGGGTAAAGAGCTCGGCGCACGAAGACGACCGGCAGTGACATCCGCAGGGGAGTAGTACGAAACGAGGTGCTGTGTGCCGCCGCCACCACCTACGCCCGCGCTGCTACCCGCAGGAAGGGTAACAGAGAACGTCTGCACATAGTATCAGCCTCCTCCACACACCGCGATGAGACGAAAAGACGCACCTTCTTCATGAGCCCATTAGCCTTGAACTTGTAGTTATTCGTGAGGCTGCCAAGAAGCGTGCGTTCCCCAGTCGAGACAGCCGAAGACCGTGGCCGGCTAAGAGCCTTGGAGCTGGTGTACAGCGGTTGCAGCGACGCGCCCGAACGCGTCCGGCCCTTGTACTCCTCGTCATCCTCCGCCTCTGCATCCTCCTCATCCTCATCCTCGTCATCATCATCCTCCTGGCCACGTTTGCGTTTCCTCCGTCCATGCCCCTCACCTTTCTTCTCCGTCTCCCGATAGAGCAGAAAATTGCCGAGAATCCGACTAGGACTCCAAAAACACCCGTCCGTCCAGCGCTTAATCCCACTCTCCTCTTCGTCAAAGACAAACACCGCCCCAGACGCGATGAGTGATTTACGCTCGACTTCCGCAAGACGGCGTGTAACACGGGGGATGAGCCCACGGCGCGCAGCTTCGAGGATGAGGAGGGCGTCTCCGGTGGTGGCTATCCAGCCTGACCATGGTGGTTCGACGGGGACGTGTGGCGGGGCGGACATGATTGCCTCTTGGGTCTTTTTTGTGTGTGTGTTTTAGGTTTTGGTTTCGCTGCTATGATACCGAGGATTAGAGTTTGATTGCATGCACCGCCCAACTCTGCTTGCCTGGCACCTGGAACGAGTCGAGCTAGTCAAGTACCCTGTCCTCCGATGCTGCAGCAGTCTTCTCCGTCTCTTCTTGTGCCCTTCAAGCGACTCGTGCTCGTCGTCGTATCCAAGTCGTCTCGCCGCGTAAAAGCCCCGGATAAGGATCAAGAGCAGCTTCGGGCCCCGGATCTTGTTCTTGCAGCCCTGTCGCGTGTCTCTGGGATGCTGGGGTGCGTTGGAGGGTGCCCTCGTCGACGTCGCTGGCAGTGGCGTAAGAGGGAGGAAGTGTTTGGCATCAATCAGCCTTTCCGCGACGGCGAACGTGCAACGCCAACGTTGTCGAAAAGCGGGCTGAGGGCGCTATCGTAAGGAGGAACGTCTGGAATCGCCTTCAAAATTTGTCAAAATCGACGCTGGAATTCATGCTAGCCATGCACCTCCAGAAATTTGCGACTCGTCTCTGCCTGACATTGACAATCGTTCTCTATCAGCTCTACGTACTCTTCCCGTCACCAGAGCAGCCCCCGAATCTGCACGGAAAGACCGATGAAGCTTCCAGTTCGAGCCTGGACTACGTCTTAACAGGTGGTCGCTTGCTTTTTGGGTCGGCAGCTCAGGAGTCACATAGGTCACTGGATGATTCTGAATCCTTGTGTCGGCTTGCACTTTGGATACAAAACCCGTGCAAGCCTCATTGCATGTGCATCGACAGACGATCTCGCACTTCAAAAGTGACTGCGAGGAAGTTCTCGGTTCGATTCCGCTTCTCTGTCTAATTGGTCTACGTTGGCGTTTTTTCTGTGTCTACCGACCATTCGGAGTCCGCTTGTCCCCACCCCTCATTCATTTCCATGCCCCCCTGAAGAGCTCTACGTGCTCGCTGGCTGTTCTCACCCTCCACGCCGTACTCTCATCGTTGTAAGCTTAAGCACAGAGTCCAGACACCCAATGGCGAGAAACAGCCACGAGTCTGGAATCTGGATGTAAATTGACCGAATGCAGCCTACAGTTCGACAGTGTTGCAATTAAGGGTCTTAATAAGGGTGCCCGCTGAAGCAAAGGCCTTTATATCAGTTAAGGGTTAATAAGGGTCCCATTTTAAGGGTCATTTTAAGGCTTAATTTTCCGCCGCAGTAACAGAAGGTTCGCACATTTTCTCAGTGAAAACCGGACATTTTACCGTATGAATGACTCAAAGTCAGTGGCCTCCACTCCCTGCAGCCGAGGCACCTCAGTTTGATTGATTTTACAGGCCAGAAAGGTCTTGGTTGCAATGGAACATGCAGCCGAGAGCTGCCGAACTCAAAAATGTTGCCATCCGGGCTTGACATGGGAGCGATCAAATATTGATGGGTCAAACACGGAGGCCGAAGCGTCGGAACATCTGCCGAGACCAGCACTGCCACAGATGTTAAGGGTTATTAAGGCCTTACGATGAGTCCAGCTTGATGTTAAGACCTGCCCTTAGTCTTACAGCTCTTTGCGTATGTAATGACACTCTGATCATTTTGTAAATAAGAAGAAACAATATCGACCTGTCATCTTGCTACGTCCATTGCGGACTCATTTCTGGCTCAAATCCCTCGTGAGTAGGCGCGTTCGTCATCGTTTTGACGGCTCTTTCCACTGGTGTGTGTCTCACGGGCTACTTCGCGCTTTCAGAATTCGCGTTTTCTCGGATTGCGTCTGCTCTCTTTCCATCTTGACGACTCTGTTTTTTGCGCGTTTCTGGGTCGATTTGGCTGCAAATAGGCGCGTCTGAATCCCACTCCGAGGCTCTTTCTGACCGTGCCCACAGCTACGACCCACTCGTCTTCTCTCCATTGCTATTTGTGTGCCAAGTCGTGCACATTCGTTCTTGCACCGCCGACTGTACTTTGAAGGGAATCTACGTGCGTAACAATGCCTCCAGCTAACTTGAGTCTACTAACACCCAACCCATCCATAGAACCATGCCTGCTACCCGCGCAGCCGCCCGAGGGATTGCCTCTCTGATAGCCACTATTACCGCGGAGGAAGAAGGCAGTTTCGACGACGAGATGGTGGATGTGGACTTGACGCTGGTTGATGAGCAGGAGAAGGGGGTCGAAGAAGAGAGCTCCGATGATGAAGAGGACTCGTCCAGCGATGAAGATGATGATGAAGACGAGGAGGAGAGCGAGGAGGATAGTGACACGGAGGTTGTTGTCATGAAGAAGAAGAAAAAAGTGAAGGGGAAGAAGAAGCAGCATGGTGCGCGTCTCCATTCTCTCCTTTGAGGTGCACACTGAGTAGCATGACCGCCAGTCAATATTGGTATGGACTCTGGCGACGAAGACGCGAGTGAAGAGACAGTGGAGCCAGTACGCAAGAAGAAGAGTCGTAAAGCTACGAAAGGTATGTGCTCAGTACTCTGGTCATGAACACGAAGCAACTCATTTTCAGCTGCTGCCGTGGACGAGGATGGCGAAGACGAAGAGGCGGTCACGGGCCAAAAGCGTAAACGGAGAGAGGAATCTGGTGCGTGCTCTGCAAATCCGTGTCAGCACCGACTGACGGATTTCCAGCTGAAATCGTGGACACACCCCCGGAGATCGAGTACACCCTTCTCATATACAACGCCGAACAAGTGCAGAAATCCAAAGCGTCCCGCGGCAGACCCACTACCGAGATATTTACCCTTCCCAGCAGCAAACCTTGGTCAAGTTTGCAGAGTCGCATTATCTCGAGAATCTCGAAAGCCCTGGATCTTCCCGTCCTCGACCTCACTGAATATGATGTCTCCTTCACTATCCCCCGTCAACTGGCAACTCCCCTCTCGCTCGACTCGACAAATTACAAGAGAGTCCTTGTCGGAAAGGCGATCAAGAAGAAAGATCCTTCGGCCAAAATCATTGTAGAACCGATTATAACAGCGGTAAGAGTCTTTACATCCGTCATCCTGGTCTCACCGGTATTGCAGGCAATGTCTAACAAAGAAAACGATACGACGACGAAGGGCAAAGCTGGTAAATCGAAGGTGTGTTCCTATTACATCGTGCAGACGCCCCTTCCTCACGCGCAACAGGCCACCAAAGCTCGCGAGGTCCTCCCGGGCAACGTCGCTCAAACTGAGAAGATTGGTGAATTGCGGCAGCGTTGGATATGTGATGCGCCAGGGGGAGCATGCAGGAGTGCTCATTGCTTCTTCAATCAGCTTCACCCCGAACACTTTCCGCTCAGCCATGCAAACATACAGCATTGGGCAGCCGCGATGGTGGGTCTCATTTGTCCGTGATCGTCAGCATATGGCTGACAATTTTCCCAGTTGAAGGGCCCGCAGTTTGCGGATTTGGAGACACCGCCCAACCTTCCGATATTTGACAAGATTGCAGCGGGTGCGCGTGCATCCAAATCCGAGCTTCTGATGCGACGGAAGGAGCTCCAAGATGCCAAGAATACGACTGCAGGGACACAAGTCAATTTCAATTTCCCACCGGAGATTGTAAACCTCCTACGCCCACCGCCGCCGCCTGCCGCTCCTCCGAACACTCTTCCCAGCAACACCTCCAAATCTCTCATCCCTGCGCTTCGCTCTGCCGGAGTAGATATCCCAATCAACGAGTTTTGTGCAACGTACAGTCTCGATCAGGACATTGCGGATCGCTTTGCAACTCACAAATTCAAACGAACGAGTGCTTTCAAGCACGTTGAGCTCGAGGATCTGAAGGATATGGGTTTTGTGAAGGGTGAAATTGCGGAGCTCAAAGTAGCGGTGGAGGCATGGTCGTGGGAAACGTGAACTGATCTGCATTCTCTGTCTTTTACACTACTAGAAATAACCTGCATGTATGAAATAACCGAGCGCGTCTGATTCTGTGATAACATCCATTGCGAGAAACATGTCAAAAATGAGTGAATGCGGCAGGTCATCCGGCCCATACAAGAACAAGTCGTTGTGGCGTCGAATCCAGGCCTTGATCTTCGAAAATGCCTCCTCGATGGGATTGAAGTTGGGAGAGTAGGGCGGTAAGTAGACGAGACGTACACCTGTAGGCAGTCAGACTTCACATCCGGACTACTGCGGTCAGATACTCACCGAAACGATCACAGAGCTCTTGCACCTCCTCACCGTGATGAATCTTGGCATTGTCCATGACAAGAACGCTGAGTGGGCCAGGAAACGGTGAACAAAGCGAGGTGACAAAGCGGAAGCTGTGAACGGATGAGGATGAGAACAGCAAGACACAGGTGGCATACGACGTCATGCTCCAGAAAACCAAGGAATTGGTCTCTGTGCATGGAACCTTCGACGACGGTACACACCTCCATCCCGCGTGTGGTGAGCAGACCCATCGCCGTCAGACGCCGTCCACGAACCGCCTTACGACGTTTGGTCGCCCGCTTGCCTTTCAGTGCACGTCCGAGGCGCCGCCGAGGAGTTTTGTCATTTTTGGAGGTCTCGTCAATGAATCCGAGGTAGTCGGCGGGATATTCAGAGACTTCACGGACAAAGTCATTGCGGGACGCTTCGTTTCATTCGTCAGCGATGTCCTGCAAGATCTTCGTGGACATGCCAAGTCGTTCTAACTCGCGATGTATGGTGGTGTAGTGCACAGATATGAAACAATTTTTGCGTAGAAGAGACTGGAATTCGTCGAGGAAATGGTCGGGGCGGAAACGTATGAGCTCGAGTATAAAGTCAATGTCAGTGCGATGTAGTGCCCGCGGGCGGCCGGGGCGGTTGCTGGCTCGCACCACGTCGCCGGTCTCCTTCCAGAGCTTCAGCACACGGAAGAAGGTGCTTCTGGAGAAGCCGACGCAGGCCAGGATGACCTTGAGAGGTAGTTGACCCTACTCCCAGAGGTTGACGGCAGCAATCTTGACGTCGCGGCTGATACGTCGATTGCCCATGTGAATGTGCGAGTATCTGCAGGTGATATGAGCAGGGATACCAGCAGAGTAGCACTACCACGCACCAAGATTCCCTTCCAAAGCAACTCCAAAGTACAGTCGGCGGTGCAAGAACGAATGTGCACGACTTGGCACACAAATAGCAATGGAGAGAAGACGAGTGGGTCGTAGCTGTGGGCACGGTCAGAAAGAGCCTCGGAGTGGGATTCAGACGCGCCTATTTGCAGCCAAATCGACCCAGAAACGCGCAAAAAACAGAGTCGTCAAGATGGAAAGAGAGCAGACGCAATCCGAGAAAACGCGAATTCTGAAAGCGCGAAGTAGCCCGTGAGACACACACCAGTGGAAAGAGCCGTCAAAACGATGACGAACGCGCCTACTCACGAGGGATTTGAGCCAGAAATGAGTCCGCAATGGACGTAGCAAGATGACAGGTCGATATTGTTTCTTCTTATTTACAAAATGATCAGAGTGTCATTACATACGCAAAGAGCTGTAACTTAAGGCCTTAATTTGTTAAGCCCTTATGTCATGAAACCAATGCTTGCCGACTGATCCGGTGATGCCATCACCGCCATCAGTTACGGATCACGAGATTCGTTATCATCAACAAACGTACGTTCGGTCCACGCACGACAAGTCCTTCAGACTCCTTCCTCGAGAGATGGATGTCGCCCGCCTGAACAAGGAGTGGGTAGTCCCAGCAGCTGGTACAGTTAAATTAACGCGTTAAACCGGGGTACTAACCCAGGTTCGAACGCGTTGAAGCAGGGATCTAACCCAGACCCAAAAGGGGTGCCCGGCAGACGCTGCCGGGGCTTCCTCCTGCCGAAGCAGTAGTGTTCGGCACAGGAAAACAATGTTTTGCATCTATTAAATACAATATTATTCAAATACTAAATACTGTTCAACGCGTTGAATTGTCGAAATATGATGCCCGCGTTCAACGCGTTATTCTTCAACGCGTTAATCCGTTTTAACGCGTTGAATTGTCGAAATATGATCCCCGGGTTCAACGCATTATTGCGATTGGGGTCCAACGCGTTAGAAAGGCATCACTGAATCAATTTGGGATCAAAAAAAAACATTCGGCTCGTATTTACTGCAAAAGAAGCGTCTACGAGAGCTCGCGTTCGCGACGCATCTCATCGAGGATTGCTGCTTGCTCCTCAGGGTCGAGGGCCAGTATCCCCGCGCGCTCCTCGGGGTCCAGACCCTCGAGAATGAGCGCATCGAGCTCGGCACCCTCGGGCTCCATCACCACATCATCCGGCTTGACGAGCGCATCCACCAGGATGGTGGGGCCATCAACGTCCATGAGATCGTTGCTGGCAGCGGTGGGCACGGCGGGTTCGGCGGCGGCGGGTTTGGCAGGTCCAGGCGCATCATTGGGGCCGCTGCCAGCGGGGACCTCGGGGTCGTTCACAGTAAGACTAAAAAGGAATCTTTAGCACACATTCGAAGATAAAGAAGGAAAGCTTACCGCTCGAGAACCCACGTCACGTCGGCTGCCATCTTCTGCCACTCGCCGTTGTTCACGCCCCCATCGGCAACCTCGGCCCACATCTTGAGCCCCATCAGGACGCTCAAGAAGCCGTTCTTCCCTCGTAGATCCACCTCCCTCAAGGAATCATCCCCCTGCAGCAGAGAAACATCCCCATTTTCCTCCGTCTTCCGCCGCCACACAGGGTTGCTGGCCACCCACCACTTCCACATCCGCACGTCGAGAGCCTTGATGTCTTCTTTTGTAGCGCCACCGTCCTTCGCCGGGATCCGGTAGCCCGCCTTTCGTCCCCGCGCAACCCACTCGCTGATCTCCCGGGGCCTCGACTGAGGTATATGGGAAGGACGGCTGGCGTGAAACTCGCTGGCAAACTCGCTGCGCCACCACAGGGTTAACAGCTTCTCCCAGGCCGGGCCCCACTCGGCAAACAGCTGGCCGTATGCCTCGCGCGCCCCTTCGATCCCAGCACCTTTATTGGCGAGGCGGGGACGAGGACGGCCACGCTGAGCGTCGGCACGGGACTCCACCACCTCCTCAGGCTCCTGGTCGCCTTCCTCCCCGTCTTCTCTGCCCTCTTTCTCCTCGTCATCCTCGGCACCTGCATCATCCACGTCTTCACCCACCCCACCATCCTCGTTCTCATCCCCCTCCACCCTTGCTTTCTTCTTCTTGCCACGCCCCTTCGCTGTAGCCTTGCGCTTTCCCTTCCCCGTCGTCTGCGAATCCGGCCCCCACCCCAGCTGGCTGGTAACGGCGCCAAAACCAAGCTTTGCCATGACGGCACGTCTCTCCACTGCATCCTCCATGTACTTACGGTCCACGCCGGTAAGCCTCTTGAAATCCTCAATCAGCTTCTGACGCTTCTCGCTTTCCAAGAGCGCCAGCTCGGCGGCAAGGAACGGGCCAATGCCCTCGACCTGCAATCCAGCCTGAGGAGGAACAGGCGCGGTCATGCTGCCATTGAGAGACATGGTGAGGAGGGGAGGAGGAGGAGGAGGGCTAGTGCTGCCCTCGAGAGACGTGTTGACGACGGGATGAGGAGGAGGAGGGCTAGTGCTGCCCTCGAGAGACGTGTTGACGACGGGAGGAGGAGGAGGAGGAGGAGGTGCAGCACTGCCCTCGATCGACGCGATCACGACGGGAGGAGGAGGAGGAGGGGTCGCGCCGCCCTCGAGAGACGTGTTGACGACAGCAGGAGGAGGAGGAGGGGTCGCACCGTCCTCGAGAGACGTGCTGTTGGCGACATTCTTCTTCCTGCGCTTAGCAGCGCTTCCAGCAGGAATGGCCCCAGATTCCTCCAGCGCGAGCCTTTTCTTGAACTTGTGGCCGTTGTATACGAACTTGCCGAATAGATTCATGAGGTACGAATGCTTGTCCTCGTCCCAGGAGCCAAAGTCGAGGTCCGGATGCTTCTTGTACTCTTCGCCGCCCTGTACGCTAAGAGGATAAATTAGTAACGCTCTTGCACAGCACAAGGAACGAGATTACTCACAACATGGCATGCACCGTCTTTGCAGCCTTCTTCTTCTTCTTACTCGTCGTCCCCTCGCCCTCGACCTTCCCTGCCAGCAGCACGATGTCGTATCCCGTGCATTTACGCAGCCTGTCGACCAAAGGCTCTGCGATTGTCGAGAAGCGTTTCCGCGCCCTGTAAAGTAAATTTGGTGAGCACTCACTCGTTGGGAGAAAAGCACTGCGCTTACAGTTCTTTCTCCTCCTCAGTGAGCAAAACCTCGAAGCCTTTGCCAGCTTCACCCTCCTCATCGTCGTCCCCCTCGTTATTGCTCAGCACGACCTCCTTCGTCCGCGCGATTTCGTCCTCCTCCTCACCATCACCACCCTTGGCGTACGCCCGAGTGTACTGCTCGCGCAGCGTGTCGATCACGTCGACAGGCTCCTGGGCCAGAAGACGCCCGGCCATTGCAACGCGTAGGCTCAAGGCCTGCTGCGGGAGTGGGTCCGGGTGCTCCTTCTCGAAGGCGTCGTCGACCTTGTCCTTGTACGCAGCCTGCCCCATGTACCATTGCGCGAAGGTAGGCTTCCTCTTGATCTCCTTCGCGTCGGCAGCTGGTTCTTCAGGGATCAGCTTGACAAACATCTTATCCACAACGGTGCGGACAAGACCAAGGTTGGTGCGTTGGCGCGCAAACCAATGGTGTAGTTTCTGAGAACGATCAGCTATGTGGTAACACAGATTGCGGGGTATACGTACCGCGTCCATCGCCGTCACGATGTCCCCTTTTGCCTTCACTTCTTCCGGGGTGGTGGGCTCACGCGCGAGGTCGGTGAGGTCGGAAGGCGGCTCGACGTCCAGAGCCAGACGCCACGGGAATTTGGCGAGATACGCTGCGAGCAACTCGGGAAACATCGGGCTGGCACCACCGCACTTGATAGTGCCATCCTTGTTCTTCGACATCGTGTTGTAGCGGGGAATCCAGCTGTTGAGGAACTCGAGGCGCGCCCCCTTGAAATCTCCCTGGTTGCCAGGCTTCCCCTTCTCGCCCGGTGCTTTGCCTTTGCCTTTCTTGCTCATGATCGCAGCGGGACGAAGAATTTGCTGGTGCAGCACGTGGAGACGCAAATACTGGCAACTTGCCCCATCAGCAATTGATTTCGCTAGGAGGATGTCGAGCGCAAAGGGTGGTGCGACGTCGAGCAGAGCAGAGCATGGTGGAGGTGAGAGAGTGAAGCCGAGTGGTGGTGGGAATGTGGGCGACCCAGTACACGCTGTCAGTGCGGAGATTAAGGGGTTCGTCGAAAATACATTTGAATTGACGTCAATCTAATCTCTAATCTCGAGGGTATATTTAAACCGCCACCCCTAATACACTAGGTATTGGTGGGGCAGAGGTCCAAGACACCAGCCCAATTTCCTTACGGTTGTTGGGCTCGTCAATTGGACCTCCGCCTCCACCAATCCTTTTTGCGTTCGATTCCCCGGCTGAGCGTCTCTTCTCTTTTTTATTTTATTTTAAAGTCCCGACAGTCAAGCTCAATTCAGACGACTTTCAGAAGCACCAGCAAGATATACATTCGTTTTCTAAAGACAGCTCGTGCTACAAAAGGTTCTGCACCCAGCATCCCTCAGCCAAAGAAAGAGCCGTCTTCGAGCTCTCCAGCGGCGAGACGGGAGACGCGCTCCCCAGGCTCCGCCGCCGCCGCCGCCTCCTGCCTACGACACTCCGCCGCCGCCGCCGCCTCCTGCCTACGACATCATCATTAACGCGTGGTCAGAGATGCAAAGAAACCACTCACCAGCTGCCCTTGAAGATGGACGTCTTTTGCCCAGAAGAGCTGCGAAGCACGAACAGAGAGGGAGGTGCCGCCGAGGACGAGGCCGAGTAGGAGGGCAGCCCACTGTTATCAATGGAGACCTCGTCGTCATCACCGGACTGAGAAGGAGGGGGGGTCGGGATGTGTCGATCTGGGCCGATTTCTGCGCGTTGGTCGTGACGATGGTCGGAGATGCAATGGAGGGCCCAACGCTCCTCAGCGCATGCCACGCGTTTGAAGATGAAGAGATCGCGCCCACGGAGACGCTCGTCCATGCGAGCTTCGGCGTCCTTGCTGCGGTCTCATCAGTAACAAAAAAGAGGAGAGAGGAAAGAGAGGAGAGAACAGACGCACAGCCCAGTGTATACCCCGCTGAAAAGTACCAGAAACCAAAACATCTTCCTGCTCTCGTCGTGGGCCTTGTCGGTTGAGTAGTTCCTGCCCTTGTGGAACGGCATCGGGCAGGTGTAAACGGCCATGGCGACGTCAATGGTGGTGGAGAGAGAGAGGAAGGAGATATAAAAAGCCAAGTCACGTTCCGTGCAAACAGACGACGCCTGGTTCAACGCGTTATTCAAACGTTCCCACTGCCCAGCTTTAACGCGTTAAATTCACGGATGCAACTAGCAAGTACCAAGTAGCAATAAAGCATGCAAATCTCAACGCGTTAAAGGCAAATAGTACAGTGGACTATAGCTAACACGCCTCACTTCCTCGAAGTCGAAGCCTTCGCCGAGATCGAGGCTGCCTTCCCACCCTGCTTCATCTCCTTCGCGAGTCTGGTACAAATTTGAGCACAGACAATCATGTGTACACCGAGACTCACTTTCGTTTTCTCCTCCCCTCAGGTCCAGCCTTGAGCAGTCGCATGAGTTTGTCGTCTGCTGAGCGCTGCGTGTGTGCAGCTACTTGTGCTCTAGCACGGAGTCTTGCCGCTCTCTCCATGGCGTCGTCCGCGCTGCTCCGTGAAGGTGCCAGCGTGTGGATGACGTCGGGGTCCCAGCCGTGAGGGACGTCGTCGAGAGGCTTGGGTTGAGCCTCCTTTCTCGATTCACGTCGTCAGCGAAAGTGGACAGCCTGGATTTGGATTACCTGGGCGTCTTGCGGCATGGTGGGAGGGAAGAGCGAATTTGATGATGGATAGCCGAAGAGAGAGCACTCACCGAGCCCAAAAAAAACATTCAAAACATCCAACACGAGAAGTGAAACATATTTGCATTGCAAGGACACCACAGAAGCTAACACGCCTTCCCCACTAACTCTCCTCGTCGCTGGAAATGACGATGCAATCCCGCACGGAGGCCTCCGCCGAGTTGAAAGCTCGGCGCACACTGGTCGTCACGTCCACAGCACGCAATGAGCCGTCTGCGACTCTACCACGAGCAGCACGGACAGCAGTATCCCTATTCCGGAGGTATGAGTCGCACAGAACGAAAACAACTGTGAAACACCTCACCTATCCATGTAAATCGCCGCGCTCTTGCCACCGGATACAACGAAAAGAGCGGGGCCTCGGGAAGGCATAGGGGAAGGCGCAGGGGTTGAGGGACCTGGAGCTGTGGCACGGTGCCTAGGCAAAGGTGTCGAGGGTGCGTTTACCGGCGGAGGTGTAGCCATGTGGCGTGCAGTCGAGGGTGTTGAGGGCGTCGAGGAGGAAGGTGGAAAAGTTGAGGCTGTCGTCGTCATCGACGGGTGAGTGACGGAGGCAACAGAGCTGGCGGATGGTGGTACCAGCCCCAAGTCGCGGAAGCCTTTATTCCACGCAGCTACCGCTGCCTTCCAGCCGCGGCACTTGTTGTGGATGTTCCCACTATACCCGGTTACCTGAGGACCAGCCTCAGCCCTTCCAAACTGTTAGAGGATACCGAGGATCTAATTAGCAGATTGCCCACGCACCATGTGTCGTACACTCCAGGAACGAAGCCTCGGATGACGACATAGAAGACGGCATCCCTGCGATGCTTCACGTTGAGGTCTCCGAAATAGATGGGCTCGTCGACGAGAGCGAGTTGCTGAAAGGCCGCGTCGAGGCCGTGGTGCATGAGAGAAGGAAGAGAAGAGCGGAATCAGATGGCAATCACACCCTCAATATCGACATTTCTCTCAGAGCAGCAAATTAATTTTCTACGCTACGTTACCATTGTCAAAGTCTGCATGTACTTAATCTAAGGAGAGACGAACAAGGGGATTTTTTTTGCGGGGTTTCGCTTCCCGAGAGACATGACCGCTGTGCTCGAGCCAGACCTTGCTCTTTGGGCACGTACATGCGCAGCCGGGGCAGTCAGCCCCTCCACAATGCTGACAGGTGAGGAAGAAGTGCCCTCCCTCGTGCTCGACCCATTCGTCCGACGCCTCGCAGAGACATGCGCAGCCAATGCAGTCCTCTGCGAAACAATGCCGACACCGAGGAGAACGCAGCGGGCGTTCAGGCCAGCGAGGAGCGTCGAGTTTGGGGAGCATGTAGTCGTCGCTTTCATCCTCAGAGTCGGACGCTGCCAATGCGGATATTGTCCGCTCGCGAGGAGGAGGCGGAACGGCAGCAACGGCGGCAACGGCGGCTTGCTCTCGGTCGATGCGTGCAGGGAGATGTTTCTCGTAGAGATCTTGCTTTACCTGCTGCCTGTACAGATTTGTGAATCAAGGTGAATCAAGGAATTTTGAGACAGAATGGTGGACGCACTTGAGTTTGTTCTGGACACGAGATGCCCGACAATGTGCAGCTCGTTGAGCCTCAGATTTCCTGACCAGGGTTGGAGGGTTTTGGCTACAGACACGAGCGCGCGCACCGATAACGGTAGTCGTCCGAGTGTTCGGCTGCTTTTTGCTTGGCTTTGGAATGCGCGATGGGATCCTGGGCTACACGGGCGCGAGTGCTGTGAGACGACGAACATTGAGATAGGCACAGAAGCGAGGTGGTGAGAAACTCACCGTTGCATGCGTTCGCGTGCCTTACGCCGACGGAGGTCCACATTTCTACGAGAGGGTGAGCAGCGGATTCAAAGCAGAAGAACCACTCACTTTTCCTCGTAGTCCTTGCGGGACTGCTGGAGATGTTCGAGTTTGACCTGGGGTTCGAGCCGAGGACGACCCCGCGGCATGAGCGAGGATGGGTGGTGGTGGAGAGAGGAAGAGTGTCTCGAATCCAAAAGTAGAAACCGATCTGACCTGCAATATCAGTTCCCGAATGAAATTCCACCGCATTTCAATTCATACACATCTTTCCACTCCTTCTAGTCCTCTGATTTTCCTTTCACAGATGAGCTGGTACATACAGGAGTCTATAAAATGACCAGGGATGTGTTCTTGAAGGAAATTTACATCTGGGCTCGTTCCCGAATTTTAAGTCGTCGCATCTCAAATACTCGCCGCCGACAGCAAGGAACAACAACATGATATGCATTACAAGAGCCTAAGACGGGAGGATATGGGGAAGGTAAGGTAATGTAGCAAGCCGCAACAAATCTACGCGACACGGAGTTTTTTGCGAAGGGGCTGCTGCTCCTGCTCGTCTCCATCGTCACCCTCGCTCTCGGCGTCCGTGAGGTCGCTAATATCGCCAGCCTCAGCCTCAGCCCACACCTCCACCCGTGCCCGCCCCGTGTAGTTGCCTGTCTTCACATCCTTCCACAAGGAGTAATTCTTCAGCGCGCTCGCCCAACGCGCTTGGCGTGCTTTCTCCCGCGCCGCAACATCTTCCTCGGAAGCAGCGGCAGCCCAGGCCAGGTCGGATTGATATCCGTTCTCCACCCAACGGAAAAGCCCGCCAGCCGAGTATTGAATGAGGGAGTAGCGCTCCTCCCCATCCTGGACGGGAGTGTTGGAGTGGGTAACGACGGCGGAGGGAATTAGGATGCAGCACCCAGGGGGGAACCGCACGAGCAGATTGTATTCCCAGAGGACGAGATGGCCTCCCTTGTCTGGGTCGAATTCGCCAAGGGCGGATATGCAGCACATCCCGTCGGCTTTGTTGCCGTGGTCGACGTGGGGAGGTGAAACGGAGCAGGGACCGAGGTTGGCAGTGATGGCAGCGAACGGGGATTTGGGGAAGAGAGGGCGCAGGCCCGGTTGGCGTGCGAGCAGCGAACGCTTGGTGCGGTGGTAGCTCCTGAAGATGGGGCTGCATAGGGCTTGAAGAGGTCCTGCAGCACGGTCAACGACATGAACAGTGGCAAGCAAGGCGCATACCGATGGGGTAGGTGCAAGTGCGGCGGATAGCGTCGTTAGCTAGCATTTTATCCATGGCGCGGCCGTTCTTGACAGAGCTGGGCTTGACGTTGCCTGGCTCTCTGCGACCGCCGCCAAAGGCCATGCCAGCCGACTCGAAGGGGAATCCTTGACCTTCGTCGAAAGCGCGGCGGTGATGGTGAGCGGCATCGGGGAAAGACATCTCCTCCCGCGCGTCGCGCACGGCTTTGTTAGCGGCCTGCAGTATGGGTGCCCAAGACTCGCCAGGAAGAGGTGGCGCAACAAGCACGCCGATGACATGCCCGTGTTTGTCGAGGAGCGGGTGGGTCTTCCTGGGGAGTGGTAAGGATCGAAAAGAAGGCAAAGAAGGGAGGGGAGAACGCACTCTCCCTGCCAGTCTGCGTACTGGAGATGTTCTTTGAGGTACGCTGCATCGCGCGCGTGCACGAAGAGAGGGTGGTTTGGCGTCCCGGGAAGGCCGGTCCAGCGAGGCTGTGCAGCGCGAAAATTGGCAGCGGCAAAGGCGAGGTTAATGGGAGAGGAGGTAGCAGCTTTGTGGAGAACGCGGGGGTGGGGGGCTGGTGGCTCGATAGATTCCTCCTTGGCGCGCGCAGCGGCCTGGCGTTTGGAACGTGCTTTGTCGCGTTTCCTGCTATTGCTCTTGGCGGAGGCAGAGACTCGTGCTGGCTTGGTGGGTGGAGGTGGAGGAACGACGGGAGCGTTGGGGACAGAAGACGCGTGGGGAGGATAGTCGAGGTCAACATCCTCCCCCTCCGGGACGACACCGCTGTCCTCGCGCTCGATTCTCGCGTTATTTTCAAAAACGAGCGCCTCCTGAAGGTCGTAGTGCTGGCAGACGATGGGTGGACCGATGGATGCTGGATGGATGCAAGGTGTAAGCAGAGAACACGTCTTGGAAGCCAGAGGAAAGAGAAAGAGGGAGGGGGAAGAAGGTAGGTAGAAAAGCCCTGCTCTGTGGTGGGAATCGGGCCAGCAAACGAAACGAAAAAGGGGAAGGAGGTGAGGAGGAGGGAAGAGACACACCTTGGTCAAGATTGGGGGCCGTTGTCGCGTCGAATGGGTGGAGCATCGCGTGAGGGAGCGAGTGTGCTGGCTCGGTGCTGGCAAGTCTGCAAGGCTGAGTAAGCGCTTCTTTCCCTTTTGGGAAAGGGTCGGTGGCGACGACTTTTTCAAGTAGCAGTCGGTGAACAAGTCTTTTATGTCAAAATGGTCTACACACACACGGGGTACGATAAGGACAGTACAAAAGAACGAACGCGCGACGACATCAGAGCTTGGCCTGAGAAAAAGGTGAGGAGAATGCCAGCCAGGGAGATGGGGGACGCACCTTCTTGTTTTTCGAGGCAAGCAGGTCCCAGGGTCTCTCAATACCCTCCCCATCCAACGTCCCAAACGCGTTAAGTGTGGTCTGGCAGGGCTGGTTGTGTGCGTGTGCATGGAAGGCCAAGTGGGCGTCAGCGGCAAAGTGGGCGTCAAAGCTGGTGAGGCCGTATTCGTCAGCCATGGAAAGGGAGAGGAGGAAGGGTACATACGTTGTGTACCGCTCTCCCGTTGCTGAGTTGGTTGGTGGAAGGTTTGGCGGAGGTGAGGGAGACGACATGGTGGATGGAAGATAGAGAGTTTGGTCTTTGATGGGCCCAGACCTCGCTCGCGTGCTAATCCGAGGCCAAATGGATACAGCTAGGAGATCATACTGCCTTCACCAGAACCGGTCAGTTGACGGACCTGTATATGTGTGGTAACTTTTAATTGGCTTCAGTGTCATTAGGTCCCCGGTTCGACTCCGGCGGTCATCCCTAATCTTCGATTGTTGTTCTTTTTCCTTGTCTTGCAACGTTTCTTGATTTTTTTTTCTTGGCCTGCTCAGAGAACTTGTCTTGACAGATTCTCTCTCTCACTCTCTTTTTTCCCTGGCCAACTGCTGCTTTTTGGTCTGATCGTCGAGCCTCGGTCTTTCTCGGTGGTTGTGGTTGCCCAGCTTACGTCACCTCAGCCTCTCTTTAACGCGATCCTGCTTTTAACGCGTCAAAACCGCCTGCCCCGCCTTCAACGCGATGAATCTTACTGGACTTTGGCTTCCCCCAACAAACAACACCTCCCTGCATGTCTCGAGCTCGCAAGCAAACACGCAGGGAGCCAGCAACCCTCGTCGACTCCAGAACGATCGCCATCGTGGACTCAGACTCGGACTCGGGGTCGGGATCGGGGTCGGAATCAGATGAATACGATGTCGTCGCCGTGCGCTCCACCGGGGAACAATTGTCGAAAAACAGGCGCCGCGTAGTGCGCACCATCGTTCCCGTTGCCGCCGCCTCTCCTGTGAAACGCGCTCGGAGGACGTCACCTCCACGTCCCTCTGGATCAGCGGCGCCGGTCATGGGCCGGGCCGAGCTGGGAGCGGACCTCTACGACATTGAAGACGGGGACATGCGGGAGGAGAGTGGTGACAAGGGTACGCCTGTTGTCAAGCCTGCAGTAAGTATTTCTCTTTTCTTTTTCTCTGGTCTTGCTAACGGCTTTTAGGACGAATCTATGGCCAGGTGGCAGCAAGAACACCGTGACACCTACCTCGACGCGCTGTTTTGGAGGGATGGGTGTGGCCAAGCGGACGAGGAGCCTTGTCTCGGGTGTGGAGACCTTACCAAGGCCGCCATTTTTCGTTGTGAGGATTGCGTGGGTGGAGGAATGCTCTGTGCAGAGTGCTGCGTCGACGCACACCGCTGCCTTCCTCTGCACAAGATTTCTGTGCGTGATCCTTTCCTCTCTCCCGTCCAATGTGCTGACTCGCCCATGCAGCGATGGAACGATTTTTTTTTTTCGAGCGGCATACCTTGAAAGCCCTCGGGTTACGCGTTCAGCTCGGTCAGCATACCAACACGCGATGCTCTGCTCCTCATGCCGCCCATGGTGCTTTTGTCGTGCTCCATGACAACGGCATTCATGAGGTGGCTGTCGATTTTTGTGGCTGCGAGCGGCAGGCGCAGGCGGGCTCGCGCGTTCCTCAAGTGCTCCACCACCACCTGCAGCTTCTACGGCACGGCTGGTATCCTTCCACCGACATGCGCCCTCGA
Source organism: Roridomyces roridus (assembly GCA_029378245.1). Classification (NCBI taxonomy): domain Eukaryota; kingdom Fungi; phylum Basidiomycota; class Agaricomycetes; order Agaricales; family Mycenaceae; genus Roridomyces; species Roridomyces roridus. Next base: position 88,112 of record JARKIF010000035.1, on the reverse strand, counting down.
ACGTGTGCTACATTCACCGCCCTCGACCGCTTCATGCTCTATTCCCATCAGTCAAAAATGACAGCTTACGACTTCTACCGGGTGCTCGAGCGTTTGACCGACAACACCGGCGTCGAGCCTCCCCGCCGCTACCAGCCTTTTTTGCGGATGGCAAGGCAGTGGCGGCATCTCATGCTGCTCAAGCGCGCTGGGCGGGGACACGACGAGTCGGGTGTACATGGCACGAAGCCGGGGGCGCTGGCGTTGCTATGTCCGGTCTGTCCTCGTCCGAATGTGAATTTGCCTGCATGTTTTGAGAACGCGCCGCCGGAGAACCAGTAAGTTTATTCTTTGGAGGGAAGGCACCCGCTGACTTGTCTCACTCAGGTGTTTGTATGTGATGGTACTCGCGCTGGACGCTTGCTTCCGCCTCAAGCGGCGTCTGATCTCCAGCGAGCTTCGCGATCCCGGCCTTGGGACGGGCTGGGCTTACTTGGTGGAGCCCGAGCCATACCGGAAGTACTTGCTCACGGTGACAGACCAGAAGGAGGTACGTGCGTCTCCTCGTCTGCATGCATTCAGAAACTTACAGAACGCGCAGATGAGCACATGCAGCGGTCTTGCTGCTCTCGATTATGCAAATACAAAGTTTTCAAGAGGCTACAGTACTACTGGCGTCGTGATGGGTGTCTGCGCGCGGCACGAGTTTGTGCAGCCCAACGGGGTGGGAGATCTTCAAAAGGGGGAGAGGTGCGCCGTTTTCATCGTGTTCTTGCCTTCGTCTCTAAGCTCTGAGTAGATACGCCAACACGGACTGGGTCTTCGCATCCATCCTTCGCCATCTCGACCCTCGCATTCGCAAGATTATCTCCTACGACATTGTCTGCCAATGGGCAACCTATGTGGTGGACCGGCTGAAGGAGTTACCTCCGTTGATGCGGCTTGCGATGCTGCTGGAATTGTTTCGTTTTGTGATCCCCAAGATGCACATTCACGGGCATACCCTTGACTGCCAGCTGCGGTATTCCTTGAATTATGTCCCGGGGAGTGGGCAGACGGACGGAGAGGGGATCGAGCGCCCTTGGGCTTCCATTGGAGGGATTGCGACGAGCACGCGCGTGAGCGGTCCAGGTGCCAGGCATGACGCCTTGGATTGCCACTGGAGTTTTTGGAATTGGCTCAAGACGATCGGGCTTCGTAAGCCTACCTCCCTTTGCTTCCTAGCCTTTGCTGAATCAACCCTCCAGCTGCTCTTCTCCGCCGGCGCTTGGATGTAGCAAAGAGAGAGGAGGTTGTACAGAAGGAGGCCTTCGATGCGTTTACCTTCGCGCAGCAGGAGCACGTTCCCGAGTGGAAGAGGATGGTGGAGGAGTACGAGGCGGACGGTTCCAAGCCCAATCCGTATGAGTCGACTGCCAAGGGTTTGTCGGAGGCGGAGGTACGGAAGAGGCTGGAAGAGGAGGAGGAGAGGGAAGAGAAGGCTGGGCAGCCACGCATGCACGAGGTCAGCCCGAGCGCCTTCATTAACCTGGGTCTAGATTTAGAGGAGCAGCAGTAGGTCCCACCCCGCCTTTCTTTGATGCCTTGGACTGACATTTGCAGGCGGAAGATTCGCTTGCAGGTGGAACTCAAGAAGACCAGCCCTGCCTCCTCCGCAAAGCAGAGCGTCAAGCAGCTGCGCTCCAAGTTTAACCGACGTCTTACCCGATTCCGTGCCCTCCAGGCAACGTACCAGCCAGCCGCCATTCAATCCCTGCTCGCGCGCGACGTCCCCGCGGAGGAGCTCCCAGAGCATGTCCCACTCATGCTCCCTTCGGCCCTGCCTCGCCACCTCCAGCAATCGCCTGGGTGCATGTCCGGCATCGCTGATACGGAGAATGCTCTGAGGGAGGGCCAGTGCAGCAATGCCCTGGTCCGCCTTCGGAATCAGCTCCACGTCAAGTCCCGGCTACTGGTGTACAAGCAAAATCACTCACGGTACCAGGCGATGAATACGCGATCGCGGGCCTTGATTGCTCGGAACGAGAACAAGATTCGATCACATTCGGAGAAGTTCCAAATGGCGTGGCAGGCGAGGCTCTCGCTTTCGGGAGGAGATGAGCGGGCGGTGGGTTGGCCGAGGCTGCGGAAAGCCGATATCCGCTGCATGGAGGACGCCGAAGCTCTTGCCAAAAAGGGAGATAAGCGCCAACGAGCAGCTGCACGTGAGCAGCAGCTGCGTCGGGAGGGTGGACTACCGGAGGAGGATGTCGAGATGGGGTCTGATGGTGATGAGGAGGGGGTGCGGGCATCAGAGAAGAACCGGGAGGTATCCTGGATTTGGGCCAGGACAGGGAGTTCGGGGACTGATGGCAATGCCGAGCTTCAAGAGGGTAGGTCATCCTGTCCCTTTTTGAATGCTCGCTGATTCCGAATTAAGCTCTCCGAATCGAATGGGCAAAGGCGTGGGCTCGCTCGCGCCGGTGGAAGGAGGAGCGCCGGATGCTTGAGGAGGAGTGGCGCCGCCTTTCCGCCTCCCACGAGTACCGGGAACGCCTGTGGAGAGCTCGGGGGTCTGCCGTGCCGGTGGGAGTGATTGACGCCGAGGTCGCCGAGGGGAAGGTTGCCTACGCAGCTAAGCAGGCAAATCTGTACCTGAACCTTCGTGTGCGTGCCGAGGCAGTACGGACAGCGGCCCCGCTTCAGCGGGGGGAAAAGCGCAAGCCGACGTTGTCAGTCCCATTTGGCTTCTCTGGCGCGGCGGTAGAGGAAGGGAACGGCAGCAACTCAGAGGGGAACCAAGATGAAGACCGCGGGGACATCGAGAGCGAGGAGGAGGTGCTGGCCGAGGAGGAGGAGGTGCTGGACCAATGAGGTTTAACGCGTTGAAGCGTTCAATGCGTTATGAGGCATCGGTCACGTATTACGTATTACGTATTTGTGTATCTTACATGACCTTTCCAATCAACGCGTTGACGCCTCAACGCGTTGAATGCGGTGCCTCATTTTTCTTTTTTGGCTGGTCACGGGAGTAAATGTAATCAATTTTCGCGTTGAAGGCGTAACGCGTTAAACTCGAATTCAACGCGTTAAGCCGCAGGAGGGTTATCTCGGCTAAATAACTGCTTAAACTGTTGCCTTGGATGCCGGAACACATCAGGGTGATCTGTTTCATGCCGCATAAGCCGCGGCAAACCCGGTTTTACCCGTAGCAGCCCGGGAAAGTGCAGTTTGGCTAACCCTAGCTTCAACGCGTTCGAGGGGTGGGTTACAACCCGCTTTAACGCGTTATTTCAGGCATACAGGGTGGTCCCAGAGGAACTACCACTCGGATACGAGGGCAGCAGTACATGCCCGCTGCGGGAAGGGTTGCTAGGACAGAACCCGACGCGCCGTGTTAGAACCCGACGAGGGGTTCAAACACAGTCACACACGAACGATAGGACAACAGTACTTGTCCAGCGCGGGAAGGGTTGCTAGGACAGAACCCGACGCGCCGTGTTAGAACCCGACGAGGGGTTCAAACACAGTCACACAACATCCTCGGCATGATCCAGTGATCATGCCAAGGAGGGGTAACCTATAGGGTTACAGGGGACGCTCCACTTAACTCTATTAAGAGAGGAGCCGCGTAGGGGTAATTAAGGGTCAGGGACCGATCGTACAGGAGAACACTCCTGAGGGATTTAGTATTTATACTTGGGTAGAATCTCATGTACAGTAGATTCTACCTCGTCTATTCTCCAGCGATACTCTGGCTTGCCGGTTCCCCCCTCTCGTCTTAGAACCCGACATCTCAGTATTCGACTTGGTCTTCATTCACATATTCGACACGACTACTGGTCTCGCACCTGCACTACTAGTTCCCCTGTGCTCGACGACCCTGCAGCCTGAGGCCTTGCGTCTGGCCTCTTGCATTGCAGATCACACTCATTTCGTCTGGTGCTTGACTACATCATCCCATCCCTGGTCGTGTCCGAATCACCGTCACCTTCCTGTCGTACCCGGCCGCGTTACCGAGCGTGATCCGAACGTGATCCGATCACCGGCATGTCGGCCTAGGCGCTGTCGTTGACACCTTAACCCTTAATAGCAACACTGCAGTTCGACCCTGGGCTGCAACTTATGCACTCCGTAGTTGTCTTTTTTTTAAAGCGGCCCAACCAAGTAAGTATCTGCATCATCTGCATCGACAGACAACACCTCTAACTGATAGTCAAAGTGACTGGAGGAAGTTCTCGGTTCGAATCCGCTCAATTGAGAGATGTGGTGAAATCCTTTTTGCATTGAGGTCCAAACGATTCCGAATCCTTCTTGGATACACAACGTCGTGCAGCTGCATCCACAGCCTACGACAACTACATCCCACTTCAAAAGTGACTGTGAGGAAGCTCTCGGCAAGAGGCATGCAGATCAGGAGCTGTCAACATCAGGTTGTTGTGAGAGAGTTTCGGGTCAACACTGATGCGACTGATCGTTCCCGCCAAAATTGACGTGATCCGATCAAATCATTACGTAGGGAGGGGTGTCTGACCTCGAACACTTTTTTCGAAAGTTGCTCAGAATGTCTTGTTATGCACAAAAAACATTGGCATCACTGGACTTCCTTTTTGGGATGTCAAAACTCTCTCACGATACCCAATGTCTGACATTTCTGATCTGCGTGCCCCTTGGCTCTTGGTTCGATTCCGGCTCTCTGTCTACATCAGTTTGTTCCCAACCTTTTTTGTGTCTTCGACCACCATTCGAATCGGCTCGTCCCCATCCCTCCATTTTTTTCCAGGCACCTCCAAAGACTTCGAGTCAATTTGCTTCCCGGCAGTTGCCGACAAATAGGGATCATATGAAGCGGGAAGGGAGCCGAGAATAATTGCTGTAAAATTATCATCTCCAGGATCGGTGGTCATACTATATAAATCAGTCCGAAGCGTTCGAAGCTTGACCAGATGTGCTCGCACATCATTTCTCTCGGTGCAGCACTCATCCTGTAGCCTGCGTCGCAAATCCACTGTAACCATTTTTGACTTGATCTCAAACTCATCCGACACCTTCTTCCATAGTCCCGCCGCCTCCTTGATATCCTTGACGCCCAAGAACAGTGTGTCAGGAATGGCACTCGCAATAGCTTGTTTGATTATCACCTAGGGATCAGCACGGGTAAACCCGCGGGTATCTGGGGGTCTACCCGTACCCGCGCGGGTACGGGTACACAGCCACCACGGGTACGGGTACGGGTTACCCGCGGGTTGGCGGCCGAGAAGGCGGCAGTTCGGTGCTGAGGGCAATTTTTTTGGTTGAATTCATATGCTTTGATGCCCAACAGGCACCCTGTATGCCTGAAATAACGCGTTAAAGCGGGTTGTAACCCACCCCTCGAACGCGTTGAAGCTAGGGTTAGCCAAACTGCACTTTCCCGGGCTGCTACGGGTAAAACCGGGTTTGCCGCGGCTTATGCGGCATGAAACAGATCACCCTGATGTGTTCCGGCATCCAAGGCAACAGTTTAAGCAGTTATTTAGCCGAGATAACCCTCCTGCGGCTTAACGCGTTGAATTCGAGTTTAACGCGTTACGCCTTCAACGCGAAAATTGATTACATTTACTCCCGTGACCAGCCAAAAAAGAAAAATGAGGCACCGCATTCAACGCGTTGAGGCGTCAACGCGTTGATTGGAAAGGTCATGTAAGATACACAAATACGTAATACGTAATACGTGACCGATGCCTCATAACGCATTGAACGCTTCAACGCGTTAAACCTCATTGGTCCAGCACCTCCTCCTCCTCGGCCAGCACCTCCTCCTCGCTCTCGATGTCCCCGCGGTCTTCATCTTGGTTCCCCTCTGAGTTGCTGCCGTTCCCTTCCTCTACCGCCGCGCCAGAGAAGCCAAATGGGACTGACAACGTCGGCTTGCGCTTTTCCCCCCGCTGAAGCGGGGCCGCTGTCCGTACTGCCTCGGCACGCACACGAAGGTTCAGGTACAGATTTGCCTGCTTAGCTGCGTAGGCAACCTTCCCCTCGGCGACCTCGGCGTCAATCACTCCCACCGGCACGGCAGACCCCCGAGCTCTCCACAGGCGTTCCCGGTACTCGTGGGAGGCGGAAAGGCGGCGCCACTCCTCCTCAAGCATCCGGCGCTCCTCCTTCCACCGGCGCGAGCGAGCCCACGCCTTTGCCCATTCGATTCGGAGAGCTTAATTCGGAATCAGCGAGCATTCAAAAAGGGACAGGATGACCTACCCTCTTGAAGCTCGGCATTGCCATCAGTCCCCGAACTCCCTGTCCTGGCCCAAATCCAGGATACCTCCCGGTTCTTCTCTGATGCCCGCACCCCCTCCTCATCACCATCAGACCCCATCTCGACATCCTCCTCCGGTAGTCCACCCTCCCGACGCAGCTGCTGCTCACGTGCAGCTGCTCGTTGGCGCTTATCTCCCTTTTTGGCAAGAGCTTCGGCGTCCTCCATGCAGCGGATATCGGCTTTCCGCAGCCTCGGCCAACCCACCGCCCGCTCATCTCCTCCCGAAAGCGAGAGCCTCGCCTGCCACGCCATTTGGAACTTCTCCGAATGTGATCGAATCTTGTTCTCGTTCCGAGCAATCAAGGCCCGCGATCGCGTATTCATCGCCTGGTACCGTGAGTGATTTTGCTTGTACACCAGTAGCCGGGACTTGACGTGGAGCTGATTCCGAAGGCGGACCAGGGCATTGCTGCACTGGCCCTCCCTCAGAGCATTCTCCGTATCAGCGATGCCGGACATGCACCCAGGCGATTGCTGGAGGTGGCGAGGCAGGGCCGAAGGGAGCATGAGTGGGACATGCTCTGGGAGCTCCTCCGCGGGGACGTCGCGCGCGAGCAGGGATTGAATGGCGGCTGGCTGGTACGTTGCCTGGAGGGCACGGAATCGGGTAAGACGTCGGTTAAACTTGGAGCGCAGCTGCTTGACGCTCTGCTTTGCGGAGGAGGCAGGGCTGGTCTTCTTGAGTTCCACCTGCAAGCGAATCTTCCGCCTGCAAATGTCAGTCCAAGGCATCAAAGAAAGGCGGGGTGGGACCTACTGCTGCTCCTCTAAATCTAGACCCAGGTTAATGAAGGCGCTCGGGCTGACCTCGTGCATGCGTGGCTGCCCAGCCTTCTCTTCCCTCTCCTCCTCCTCTTCCAGCCTCTTCCGTACCTCCGCCTCCGACAAACCCTTGGCAGTCGACTCATACGGATTGGGCTTGGAACCGTCCGCCTCGTACTCCTCCACCATCCTCTTCCACTCGGGAACGTGCTCCTGCTGCGCGAAGGTAAACGCATCGAAGGCCTCCTTCTGTACAACCTCCTCTCTCTTTGCTACATCCAAGCGCCGGCGGAGAAGAGCAGCTGGAGGGTTGATTCAGCAAAGGCTAGGAAGCAAAGGGAGGTAGGCTTACGAAGCCCGATCGTCTTGAGCCAATTCCAAAAACTCCAGTGGCAATCCAAGGCGTCATGCCTGGCACCTGGACCGCTCACGCGCGTGCTCGTCGCAATCCCTCCAATGGAAGCCCAAGGGCGCTCGATCCCCTCTCCGTCCGTCTGCCCACTCCCCGGGACATAATTCAAGGAATACCGCAGCTGGCAGTCAAGGGTATGCCCGTGAATGTGCATCTTGGGGATCACAAAACGAAACAATTCCAGCAGCATCGCAAGCCGCATCAACGGAGGTAACTCCTTCAGCCGGTCCACCACATAGGTTGCCCATTGGCAGACAATGTCGTAGGAGATAATCTTGCGAATGCGAGGGTCGAGATGGCGAAGGATGGATGCGAAGACCCAGTCCGTGTTGGCGTATCTACTCAGAGCTTAGAGACGAAGGCAAGAACACGATGAAAACGGCGCACCTCTCCCCCTTTTGAAGATCTCCCACCCCGTTGGGCTGCACAAACTCGTGCCGCGCGCAGACACCCATCACGACGCCAGTAGTACTGTAGCCTCTTGAAAACTTTGTATTTGCATAATCGAGAGCAGCAAGACCGCTGCATGTGCTCATCTGCGCGTTCTGTAAGTTTCTGAATGCATGCAGACGAGGAGACGCACGTACCTCCTTCTGGTCTGTCACCGTGAGCAAGTACTTCCGGTATGGCTCGGGCTCCACCAAGTAAGCCCAGCCCGTCCCAAGGCCGGGATCGCGAAGCTCGCTGGAGATCAGACGCCGCTTGAGGCGGAAGCAAGCGTCCAGCGCGAGTACCATCACATACAAACACCTGAGTGAGACAAGTCAGCGGGTGCCTTCCCTCCAAAGAATAAACTTACTGGTTCTCCGGCGGCGCGTTCTCAAAACATGCAGGCAAATTCACATTCGGACGAGGACAGACCGGACATAGCAACGCCAGCGCCCCCGGCTTCGTGCCATGTACACCCGACTCGTCGTGTCCCCACCCAGCGCGCTTGAGCAGCATGAGATGCCGCCACTGCCTTGCCATCCGCAAAAAAGGCTGGTAGCGGCGGGGAGGCTCGACGCCGGTGTTGTCGGTCAAACGCTCGAGCACCCGGTAGAAGTCGTAAGCTGTCATTTTTGACTGATGGGAATAGAGCATGAAGCGGTCGAGGGCGGTGAATGTAGCACACGTTCGAGGGCGCATGTCGGTGGAAGGATACCAGCCGTGCCGTAGAAGCTGCAGGTGGTGGTGGAGCACTTGAGGAACGCGCGAGCCCGCCTGCGCCTGCCGCTCGCAGCCACAAAAATCGACAGCCACCTCATGAATGCCGTTGTCATGGAGCACGACAAAAGCACCATGGGCGGCATGAGGAGCAGAGCATCGCGTGTTGGTATGCTGACCGAGCTGAACGCGTAACCCGAGGGCTTTCAAGGTATGCCGCTCGAAAAAAAAAAATCGTTCCATCGCTGCATGGGCGAGTCAGCACATTGGACGGGAGAGAGGAAAGGATCACGCACAGAAATCTTGTGCAGAGGAAGGCAGCGGTGTGCGTCGACGCAGCACTCTGCACAGAGCATTCCTCCACCCACGCAATCCTCACAACGAAAAATGGCGGCCTTGGTAAGGTCTCCACACCCGAGACAAGGCTCCTCGTCCGCTTGGCCACACCCATCCCTCCAAAACAGCGCGTCGAGGTAGGTGTCACGGTGTTCTTGCTGCCACCTGGCCATAGATTCGTCCTAAAAGCCGTTAGCAAGACCAGAGAAAAAGAAAAGAGAAATACTTACTGCAGGCTTGACAACAGGCGTACCCTTGTCACCACTCTCCTCCCGCATGTCCCCGTCTTCAATGTCGTAGAGGTCCGCTCCCAGCTCGGCCCGGCCCATGACCGGCGCCGCTGATCCAGAGGGACGTGGAGGTGACGTCCTCCGAGCGCGTTTCACAGGAGAGGCGGCGGCAACGGGAACGATGGTGCGCACTACGCGGCGCCTGTTTTTCGACAATTGTTCCCCGGTGGAGCGCACGGCGACGACATCGTATTCATCTGATTCCGACCCCGATCCCGACCCCGAGTCCGAGTCTGAGTCCACGATGGCGATCGTTCTGGAGTCGACGAGGGTTGCTGGCTCCCTGCGTGTTTGCTTGCGAGCTCGAGACATGCAGGGAGGTGTTGTTTGTTGGGGGAAGCCAAAGTCCAGTAAGATTCATCGCGTTGAAGGCGGGGCAGGCGGTTTTGACGCGTTAAAAGCAGGATCGCGTTAAAGAGAGGCTGAGGTGACGTAAGCTGGGCAACCACAACCACCGAGAAAGACCGAGGCTCGACGATCAGACCAAAAAGCAGCAGTTGGCCAGGGAAAAAAGAGAGTGAGAGAGAGAATCTGTCAAGACAAGTTCTCTGAGCAGGCCAAGAAAAAAAAATCAAGAAACGTTGCAAGACAAGGAAAAAGAACAACAATCGAAGATTAGGGATGACCGCCGGAGTCGAACCGGGGACCTAATGACACTGAAGCCAATTAAAAGTTACCACACATATACAGGTCCGTCAACTGACCGGTTCTGGTGAAGGCAGTATGATCTCCTAGCTGTATCCATTTGGCCTCGGATTAGCACGCGAGCGAGGTCTGGGCCCATCAAAGACCAAACTCTCTATCTTCCATCCACCATGTCGTCTCCCTCACCTCCGCCAAACCTTCCACCAACCAACTCAGCAACGGGAGAGCGGTACACAACGTATGTACCCTTCCTCCTCTCCCTTTCCATGGCTGACGAATACGGCCTCACCAGCTTTGACGCCCACTTTGCCGCTGACGCCCACTTGGCCTTCCATGCACACGCACACAACCAGCCCTGCCAGACCACACTTAACGCGTTTGGGACGTTGGATGGGGAGGGTATTGAGAGACCCTGGGACCTGCTTGCCTCGAAAAACAAGAAGGTGCGTCCCCCATCTCCCTGGCTGGCATTCTCCTCACCTTTTTCTCAGGCCAAGCTCTGATGTCGTCGCGCGTTCGTTCTTTTGTACTGTCCTTATCGTACCCCGTGTGTGTGTAGACCATTTTGACATAAAAGACTTGTTCACCGACTGCTACTTGAAAAAGTCGTCGCCACCGACCCTTTCCCAAAAGGGAAAGAAGCGCTTACTCAGCCTTGCAGACTTGCCAGCACCGAGCCAGCACACTCGCTCCCTCACGCGATGCTCCACCCATTCGACGCGACAACGGCCCCCAATCTTGACCAAGGTGTGTCTCTTCCCTCCTCCTCACCTCCTTCCCCTTTTTCGTTTCGTTTGCTGGCCCGATTCCCACCACAGAGCAGGGCTTTTCTACCTACCTTCTTCCCCCTCCCTCTTTCTCTTTCCTCTGGCTTCCAAGACGTGTTCTCTGCTTACACCTTGCATCCATCCAGCATCCATCGGTCCACCCATCGTCTGCCAGCACTACGACCTTCAGGAGGCGCTCGTTTTTGAAAATAACGCGAGAATCGAGCGCGAGGACAGCGGTGTCGTCCCGGAGGGGGAGGATGTTGACCTCGACTATCCTCCCCACGCGTCTTCTGTCCCCAACGCTCCCGTCGTTCCTCCACCTCCACCCACCAAGCCAGCACGAGTCTCTGCCTCCGCCAAGAGCAATAGCAGGAAACGCGACAAAGCACGTTCCAAACGCCAGGCCGCTGCGCGCGCCAAGGAGGAATCTATCGAGCCACCAGCCCCCCACCCCCGCGTTCTCCACAAAGCTGCTACCTCCTCTCCCATTAACCTCGCCTTTGCCGCTGCCAATTTTCGCGCTGCACAGCCTCGCTGGACCGGCCTTCCCGGGACGCCAAACCACCCTCTCTTCGTGCACGCGCGCGATGCAGCGTACCTCAAAGAACATCTCCAGTACGCAGACTGGCAGGGAGAGTGCGTTCTCCCCTCCCTTCTTTGCCTTCTTTTCGATCCTTACCACTCCCCAGGAAGACCCACCCGCTCCTCGACAAACACGGGCATGTCATCGGCGTGCTTGTTGCGCCACCTCTTCCTGGCGAGTCTTGGGCACCCATACTGCAGGCCGCTAACAAAGCCGTGCGCGACGCGCGGGAGGAGATGTCTTTCCCCGATGCCGCTCACCATCACCGCCGCGCTTTCGACGAAGGTCAAGGATTCCCCTTCGAGTCGGCTGGCATGGCCTTTGGCGGCGGTCGCAGAGAGCCAGGCAACGTCAAGCCCAGCTCTGTCAAGAACGGCCGCGCCATGGATAAAATGCTAGCTAACGACGCTATCCGCCGCACTTGCACCTACCCCATCGGTATGCGCCTTGCTTGCCACTGTTCATGTCGTTGACCGTGCTGCAGGACCTCTTCAAGCCCTATGCAGCCCCATCTTCAGGAGCTACCACCGCACCAAGCGTTCGCTGCTCGCACGCCAACCGGGCCTGCGCCCTCTCTTCCCCAAATCCCCGTTCGCTGCCATCACTGCCAACCTCGGTCCCTGCTCCGTTTCACCTCCCCACGTCGACCACGGCAACAAAGCCGACGGGATGTGCTGCATATCCGCCCTTGGCGAATTCGACCCAGACAAGGGAGGCCATCTCGTCCTCTGGGAATACAATCTGCTCGTGCGGTTCCCCCTGGGTGCTGCATCCTAATTCCCTCCGCCGTCGTTACCCACTCCAACACTCCCGTCCAGGATGGTGAGGAGCGCTACTCCCTCATTCAATACTCGGCTGGCGGGCTTTTCCGTTGGGTGGAGAACGGATATCAATCCGACCTGGCCTGGGCTGCCGCTGCTTCCGAGGAAGATGTTGCGGCGCGGGAGAAAGCACGCCAAGCGCGTTGGGCGAGCGCGCTGAAGAATTACTCCTTGTGGAAGGATGTGAAGACAGGCAACTACACGGGGCGGGCACGGGTGGAGGTGTGGGCTGAGGCTGAGGCTGGCGATATTAGCGACCTCACGGACGCCGAGAGCGAGGGTGACGATGGAGACGAGCAGGAGCAGCAGCCCCTTCGCAAAAAACTCCGTGTCGCGTAGATTTGTTGCGGCTTGCTACATTACCTTACCTTCCCCATATCCTCCCGTCTTAGGCTCTTGTAATGCATATCATGTTGTTGTTCCTTGCTGTCGGCGGCGAGTATTTGAGATGCGACGACTTAAAATTCGGGAACGAGCCCAGATGTAAATTTCCTTCAAGAACACATCCCTGGTCATTTTATAGACTCCTGTATGTACCAGCTCATCTGTGAAAGGAAAATCAGAGGACTAGAAGGAGTGGAAAGATGTGTATGAATTGAAATGCGGTGGAATTTCATTCGGGAACTGATATTGCAGGTCAGATCGGTTTCTACTTTTGGATTCGAGACACTCTTCCTCTCTCCACCACCACCCATCCTCGCTCATGCCGCGGGGTCGTCCTCGGCTCGAACCCCAGGTCAAACTCGAACATCTCCAGCAGTCCCGCAAGGACTACGAGGAAAAGTGAGTGGTTCTTCTGCTTTGAATCCGCTGCTCACCCTCTCGTAGAAATGTGGACCTCCGTCGGCGTAAGGCACGCGAACGCATGCAACGGTGAGTTTCTCACCACCTCGCTTCTGTGCCTATCTCAATGTTCGTCGTCTCACAGCACTCGCGCCCGTGTAGCCCAGGATCCCATCGCGCATTCCAAAGCCAAGCAAAAAGCAGCCGAACACTCGGACGACTACCGTTATCGGTGCGCGCGCTCGTGTCTGTAGCCAAAACCCTCCAACCCTGGTCAGGAAATCTGAGGCTCAACGAGCTGCACATTGTCGGGCATCTCGTGTCCAGAACAAACTCAAGTGCGTCCACCATTCTGTCTCAAAATTCCTTGATTCACCTTGATTCACAAATCTGTACAGGCAGCAGGTAAAGCAAGATCTCTACGAGAAACATCTCCCTGCACGCATCGACCGAGAGCAAGCCGCCGTTGCCGCCGTTGCTGCCGTTCCGCCTCCTCCTCGCGAGCGGACAATATCCGCATTGGCAGCGTCCGACTCTGAGGATGAAAGCGACGACTACATGCTCCCCAAACTCGACGCTCCTCGCTGGCCTGAACGCCCGCTGCGTTCTCCTCGGTGTCGGCATTGTTTCGCAGAGGACTGCATTGGCTGCGCATGTCTCTGCGAGGCGTCGGACGAATGGGTCGAGCACGAGGGAGGGCACTTCTTCCTCACCTGTCAGCATTGTGGAGGGGCTGACTGCCCCGGCTGCGCATGTACGTGCCCAAAGAGCAAGGTCTGGCTCGAGCACAGCGGTCATGTCTCTCGGGAAGCGAAACCCCGCAAAAAAATCCCCTTGTTCGTCTCTCCTTAGATTAAGTACATGCAGACTTTGACAATGGTAACGTAGCGTAGAAAATTAATTTGCTGCTCTGAGAGAAATGTCGATATTGAGGGTGTGATTGCCATCTGATTCCGCTCTTCTCTTCCTTCTCTCATGCACCACGGCCTCGACGCGGCCTTTCAGCAACTCGCTCTCGTCGACGAGCCCATCTATTTCGGAGACCTCAACGTGAAGCATCGCAGGGATGCCGTCTTCTATGTCGTCATCCGAGGCTTCGTTCCTGGAGTGTACGACACATGGTGCGTGGGCAATCTGCTAATTAGATCCTCGGTATCCTCTAACAGTTTGGAAGGGCTGAGGCTGGTCCTCAGGTAACCGGGTATAGTGGGAACATCCACAACAAGTGCCGCGGCTGGAAGGCAGCGGTAGCTGCGTGGAATAAAGGCTTCCGCGACTTGGGGCTGGTACCACCATCCGCCAGCTCTGTTGCCTCCGTCACTCACCCGTCGATGACGACGACAGCCTCAACTTTTCCACCTTCCTCCTCGACGCCCTCAACACCCTCGACTGCACGCCACATGGCTACACCTCCGCCGGTAAACGCACCCTCGACACCTTTGCCTAGGCACCGTGCCACAGCTCCAGGTCCCTCAACCCCTGCGCCTTCCCCTATGCCTTCCCGAGGCCCCGCTCTTTTCGTTGTATCCGGTGGCAAGAGCGCGGCGATTTACATGGATAGGTGAGGTGTTTCACAGTTGTTTTCGTTCTGTGCGACTCATACCTCCGGAATAGGGATACTGCTGTCCGTGCTGCTCGTGGTAGAGTCGCAGACGGCTCATTGCGTGCTGTGGACGTGACGACCAGTGTGCGCCGAGCTTTCAACTCGGCGGAGGCCTCCGTGCGGGATTGCATCGTCATTTCCAGCGACGAGGAGAGTTAGTGGGGAAGGCGTGTTAGCTTCTGTGGTGTCCTTGCAATGCAAATATGTTTCACTTCTCGTGTTGGATGTTTTGAATGTTTTTTTTGGGCTCGGTGAGTGCTCTCTCTTCGGCTATCCATCATCAAATTCGCTCTTCCCTCCCACCATGCCGCAAGACGCCCAGGTAATCCAAATCCAGGCTGTCCACTTTCGCTGACGACGTGAATCGAGAAAGGAGGCTCAACCCAAGCCTCTCGACGACGTCCCTCACGGCTGGGACCCCCGACGTCATCCACACGCTGGCACCTTCACGGAGCAGCGCGGACGACGCCATGGAGAGAGCGGCAAGACTCCGTGCTAGAGCACAAGTAGCTGCACACACGCAGCGCTCAGCAGACGACAAACTCATGCGACTGCTCAAGGCTGGACCTGAGGGGAGGAGAAAACGAAAGTGAGTCTCGGTGTACACATGATTGTCTGTGCTCAAATTTGTACCAGACTCGCGAAGGAGATGAAGCAGGGTGGGAAGGCAGCCTCGATCTCGGCGAAGGCTTCGACTTCGAGGAAGTGAGGCGTGTTAGCTATAGTCCACTGTACTATTTGCCTTTAACGCGTTGAGATTTGCATGCTTTATTGCTACTTGGTACTTGCTAGTTGCATCCGTGAATTTAACGCGTTAAAGCTGGGCAGTGGGAACGTTTGAATAACGCGTTGAACCAGGCGTCGTCTGTTTGCACGGAACGTGACTTGGCTTTTTATATCTCCTTCCTCTCTCTCTCCACCACCATTGACGTCGCCATGGCCGTTTACACCTGCCCGATGCCGTTCCACAAGGGCAGGAACTACTCAACCGACAAGGCCCACGACGAGAGCAGGAAGATGTTTTGGTTTCTGGTACTTTTCAGCGGGGTATACACTGGGCTGTGCGTCTGTTCTCTCCTCTCTTTCCTCTCTCCTCTTTTTGTTACTGATGAGACCGCAGCAAGGACGCCGAAGCTCGCATGGACGAGCGTCTCCGTGGGCGCGATCTCTTCATCTTCAAACGCGTGGCATGCGCTGAGGAGCGTTGGGCCCTCCATTGCATCTCCGACCATCGTCACGACCAACGCGCAGAAATCGGCCCAGATCGACACATCCCGACCCCCCCTCCTTCTCAGTCCGGTGATGACGACGAGGTCTCCATTGATAACAGTGGGCTGCCCTCCTACTCGGCCTCGTCCTCGGCGGCACCTCCCTCTCTGTTCGTGCTTCGCAGCTCTTCTGGGCAAAAGACGTCCATCTTCAAGGGCAGCTGGTGAGTGGTTTCTTTGCATCTCTGACCACGCGTTAATGATGATGTCGTAGGCAGGAGGCGGCGGCGGCGGCGGAGCCTGGGGAGCGCGTCTCCCGTCTCGCCGCTGGAGAGCTCGAAGACGGCTCTTTCTTTGGCTGAGGGATGCTGGGTGCAGAACCTTTTGTAGCACGAGCTGTCTTTAGAAAACGAATGTATATATCTTGCTGGTGCTTCTGAAAGTCGTCTGAATTGAGCTTGACTGTCGGGACTTTAAAATAAAATAAAAAAGAGAAGAGACGCTCAGCCGGGGAATCGAACGCAAAAAGGATTGGTGGAGGCGGAGGTCCAATTGACGAGCCCAACAACCGTAAGGAAATTGGGCTGGTGTCTTGGACCTCTGCCCCACCAATACCTAGTGTATTAGGGGTGGCGGTTTAAATATACCCTCGAGATTAGAGATTAGATTGACGTCAATTCAAATGTATTTTCGACGAACCCCTTAATCTCCGCACTGACAGCGTGTACTGGGTCGCCCACATTCCCACCACCACTCGGCTTCACTCTCTCACCTCCACCATGCTCTGCTCTGCTCGACGTCGCACCACCCTTTGCGCTCGACATCCTCCTAGCGAAATCAATCGCTGATGGGGCAAGTTGCCAGTATTTGCGTCTCCACGTGCTGCACCAGCAAATTCTTCGTCCCGCTGCGATCATGAGCAAGAAAGGCAAAGGCAAAGCACCGGGCGAGAAGGGGAAGCCTGGCAACCAGGGAGATTTCAAGGGGGCGCGCCTCGAGTTCCTCAACAGCTGGATTCCCCGCTACAACACGATGTCGAAGAACAAGGATGGCACTATCAAGCGCGGTGGTGCCAGCCCGATGTTTCCCGAGTTGCTCGCAGCGTATCTCGCCAAATTCCCGTGGCGTCTGGCTCTGGACGTCGAGCCGCCTTCCGACCTCACCGACCTCGCGCGTGAGCCCACCACCCCGGAAGAAGTGAAGGCAAAAGGGGACATCGTGACGGCGATGGACGCGGTACGTATACCCCGCAATCTGTGTTACCACATAGCTGATCGTTCTCAGAAACTACACCATTGGTTTGCGCGCCAACGCACCAACCTTGGTCTTGTCCGCACCGTTGTGGATAAGATGTTCGTCAAGCTGATCCCTGAAGAACCAGCTGCCGACGCGAAGGAGATCAAGAGGAAGCCTACCTTCGCGCAATGGTACATGGGGCAGGCTGCGTACAAGGACAAGGTCGACGACGCCTTCGAGAAGGAG
The DNA here is from genome assembly GCA_029378245.1 of Roridomyces roridus. Taxonomy (NCBI): domain Eukaryota; kingdom Fungi; phylum Basidiomycota; class Agaricomycetes; order Agaricales; family Mycenaceae; genus Roridomyces; species Roridomyces roridus. Next base: position 71,012 of record JARKIF010000035.1, on the reverse strand, counting down.
CACCCGGACCCACTCCCGCAGCAGGCCTTGAGCCTACGCGTTGCAATGGCCGGGCGTCTTCTGGCCCAGGAGCCTGTCGACGTGATCGACACGCTGCGCGAGCAGTACACTCGGGCGTACGCCAAGGGTGGTGATGGTGAGGAGGAGGACGAAATCGCGCGGACGAAGGAGGTCGTGCTGAGCAATAACGAGGGGGACGACGATGAGGAGGGTGAAGCTGGCAAAGGCTTCGAGGTTTTGCTCACTGAGGAGGAGAAAGAACTGTAAGCGCAGTGCTTTTCTCCCAACGAGTGAGTGCTCACCAAATTTACTTTACAGGGCGCGGAAACGCTTCTCGACAATCGCAGAGCCTTTGGTCGACAGGCTGCGTAAATGCACGGGATACGACATCGTGCTGCTGGCAGGGAAGGTCGAGGGCGAGGGGACGACGAGTAAGAAGAAGAAGAAGGCTGCAAAGACGGTGCATGCCATGTTGTGAGTAATCTCGTTCCTTGTGCTGTGCAAGAGCGTTACTAATTTATCCTCGTAGCGTACAGGGCGGCGAAGAGTACAAGAAGCATCCGGACCTCGACTTTGGCTCCTGGGACGAGGACAAGCATTCGTACCTCATGAATCTATTCGGCAAGTTCGTATACAACGGCCACAAGTTCAAGAAAAGGCTCGCGCTGGAGGAATCTGGGGCCATTCCTGCTGGAAGCGCTGCTAAGCGCAGGAAGAAGAATGTCGCCAACAGCACGTCTCTCGAGGACGGTGCGACCCCTCCTCCTCCTCCTGCTGTCGTCAACACGTCTCTCGAGGGCGGCGCGACCCCTCCTCCTCCTCCTCCCGTCGTGATCGCGTCGATCGAGGGCAGTGCTGCACCTCCTCCTCCTCCTCCTCCTCCCGTCCTCAACACGTCTCTCGAGGGCAGCACTAGCCCTCCTCCTCCTCATCCCGTCGTCAACACGTCTCTCGAGGGCAGCACTAGCCCTCCTCCTCCTCCTCCCCTCCTCACCATGTCTCTCAATGGCAGCATGACCGCGCCTGTTCCTCCTCAGGCTGGATTGCAGGTCGAGGGCATTGGCCCGTTCCTTGCCGCCGAGCTGGCGCTCTTGGAAAGCGAGAAGCGTCAGAAGCTGATTGAGGATTTCAAGAGGCTTACCGGCGTGGACCGTAAGTACATGGAGGATGCAGCGGAGAGACGTGCCGTCATGGCAAAGCTTGGTTTTGGCGCCGTTACCAGCCAGCTGGGGTGGGGGCCGGATTCGCAGACGACGGGGAAGGGAAAGCGCAAGGCTACAGCGAAGGGGCGTGGCAAGAAGAAGAAAGCAAGGGTGGAGGGGGATGAGAACGAGGATGGTGGGGTGGGTGAAGACGTGGATGATGCAGGTGCCGAGGATGACGAGGAGAAAGAGGGCAGAGAAGACGGGGAGGAAGGCGACCAGGAGCCTGAGGAGGTGGTGGAGTCCCGTGCCGACGCTCAGCGTGGCCGTCCTCGTCCCCGCCTCGCCAATAAAGGTGCTGGGATCGAAGGGGCGCGCGAGGCATACGGCCAGCTGTTTGCCGAGTGGGGCCCGGCCTGGGAGAAGCTGTTAACCCTGTGGTGGCGCAGCGAGTTTGCCAGCGAGTTTCACGCCAGCCGTCCTTCCCATATACCTCAGTCGAGGCCCCGGGAGATCAGCGAGTGGGTTGCGCGGGGACGAAAGGCGGGCTACCGGATCCCGGCGAAGGACGGTGGCGCTACAAAAGAAGACATCAAGGCTCTCGACGTGCGGATGTGGAAGTGGTGGGTGGCCAGCAACCCTGTGTGGCGGCGGAAGACGGAGGAAAATGGGGATGTTTCTCTGCTGCAGGGGGATGATTCCTTGAGGGAGGTGGATCTACGAGGGAAGAACGGCTTCTTGAGCGTCCTGATGGGGCTCAAGATGTGGGCCGAGGTTGCCGATGGGGGCGTGAACAACGGCGAGTGGCAGAAGATGGCAGCCGACGTGACGTGGGTTCTCGAGCGGTAAGCTTTCCTTCTTTATCTTCGAATGTGTGCTAAAGATTCCTTTTTAGTCTTACTGTGAACGACCCCGGCGGCCCCAATGATGCGCCTGGACCTGCCAAACCCGCCGCCGCCGAACCCGCCGTGCCCACCGCTGCCAGCAACGATCTCATGGACGTTGATGGCCCCACCATCCTGGTGGACGCGCTCGTCAAGCCGGATGATGTGGTGATGGAGCCCGAGGGTGCCGAGCTCGATGCGCTCATTCTCGAGGGTCTGGACCCCGAGGAGCGCGCGGGGATACTGGCCCTCGACCCTGAGGAGCAAGCAGCAATCCTCGATGAGATGCGTCGCGAACGCGAGCTCTCGTAGACGCTTCTTTTGCAGTAAATACGAGCCGAATGTTTTTTTTTTGATCCCAAATTGATTCAGTGATGCCTTTCTAACGCGTTGAACCCCAATCACAATAATGCGTTGAACCCGGGGATCATATTTCGACAATTCAACGCGTTAAAACGGATTAACGCGTTGAAGAATAACGCGTTGAACGCGGGCATCATATTTCGACAATTCAACGCGTTGAAGTCTCCTTCAACGCGTTGAACAGTATTTAGTATTTGAATAATATTGTATTTAATAGATGCAAAACATTGTTTTCCTGTGCCGAACACTACTGCTTCGGCAGGAGGAAGCCCCGGCAGCGTCTGCCGGGCACCCCTTTTGGGTCTGGGTTAGATCCCTGCTTCAACGCGTTCGAACCTGGGTTAGTACCCCGGTTTAACGCGTTAATTTAACTGTACCAGCTGGCATACTGTAATGTCCGTGCCGGAGGATAGGACAAAGGGCCGGAACCAGAGGTCGGAGGTCGGAGGGTCGGAGGTCGGAGGACCGTGGGATGATGACCGAAGGTGATCCGGATGAGGTGAACGCTACTCGGAGGGAGAGCGCACCAACCACTTGACTTCCGAGAGAGGATTACTCGGAGACTAGATGGCACAGAGGAGTTGTGGAGGCAACACACGTTAATTAACTACTGAGGTACATCAAAGTCGTATCGCCTATATATACTAAGTAAGTATGACACGACCTAATGGAGTCAGAAGTATGAAAGACAATAAGATCTATACTACAATAATAAGAGAGAAGAAGATAAAGATAATCACAATAAGGGAAACGCTCAGAAGAACTTTATTGCGTGAAAACCCTATAGGATTGTGCAATACGAACAGATCGGATGCATCAAGGTCGGAATGTCCGGATCAGTCGGAAATGATCCGAACCGGAGGAGTCGGAAGGTCCAAGGGAGAGTCGGGAGAGTTGGACATGCATGGATATAACAACGTAAGATTGTGCAATATGACGTGATCGAATGCATCTTGGATGGAAGAGGCCGGAAGGTCGGAGGGACCGGAGGGCCCAGAGGGATCGGAGGGCCCGGAGGGATCGGAGGGCCTCGGATCGAAGTCGGGATGACATGGATATAACACATACCCAACACGCGGTCGAGCTTGGGTGGACTTGTTTCATGGGGAACAGTCTGCCACCAGCGCTTGCCAAATGATTGCGAGTGCATACGATGACGGTCAAGGCAGTCTCCAGCGGCGGTTTGCGCCTGCAGCTCATGTGGGTGCAACGTTCTTCGGTACAGACCCACCGAATGCTCTCTGGCCCTCCCTACCAGGCGCGACGGACTGACTGCGCGGCATACCCAACGCGCGGTCGAGCTTAGGTGGACTTGGTTACTGGGGAACACTCTGCCACCAGCGCTTGCAAGGGAATTGCGAGTGCGATAGCTGGTGACAAAGATGACGACGAGGCCGATACCTGCCACTTCCTGTCCGAGTCGAAGGTGAGGGCTTCTTCTTCAGTCACTCGAGCACCACCGACTCTCTGCCAGAATCATCATCAAGAACGACGAACATTATCCGATTCCCAGAGGGACAGCTGCACCAGCTGCACTGTGACGGTCAGTCGATCTACTTTTCTTTCTTTCTCTCGTATCCTCACCTCTCTTACAGGACAGCTCCTCCGTTTCTGTTCTTCATCTCCGCTCTCTCCAAGATCGATTTCATCAATGTTTCTACAATTGTACGCGTTTAACGCTCCCGTCGAGGAAACGACTGCTGACTTGGCTGCAGGCATCTAAACTTCTGAAGAGGTACACTCGGGATCCAGAGCTCTCCCACTTTCTTATCCGGTGAGTACACGGCATTGCGTCCTCTCCGTTCTAGGCTCATTCGGATTTCAGCCGAGTTTGGACGCCATGACAGCCCGGTGTCCACCCTGGGTTGTAGCCACAATGCATTGTACCTTGCCGTGGCAGGGGGGTACATTTAAATAAGGTGACAGCTTGACAAGGCAGCCATCATGTGCCCACATTGCAATGTACCTTTGGCAGTGCACAGCAAAGAAATTAAAATGCAGCAAGGAGGAATTGAACCCAAAACCTCCTACTGTCATCCAGGGAGAGTGGATGGCAGACAGCTTAACCAACTGAGCTAGAGAAGAGTGACAGATGGCTCTCCACATCAAGCCAAACTATGCCCTCAGACTGAGATCCAGCAGTGAATCGGCAGTTAGACGTGGGTTAGGTTAGGTTAGGCTAGGTTTGGTGCACCCCTAAACAAATGACATCCCCCCCGCGGCTTCGTCTGTGAGTGGAAGAACTCATAATCCACCGTGAATGGGCGGTTAGGGGTGATATCTGCTGTGAATGGTGGTTAGGGGCATCATCCAATGGGAATGACAGCATCAGATCAGGGTTGGTCAAATAGGGTAGTAGTGGCATCAAATAAAGCAACCAGTATGGTTCTGTAGTGTAGCAGTAAGCAGTCATTCCTAATATAGTAATCTCTACCCTGTAGGTCTGGGGTTCAATTCAGCCTGCTGGCAGCTATTTTGCCCTGCTGTGGCTGGGTGCAATTCATTTAGCAAGGCTGTGACAGGGTACAATGCAATGTGGGCACACTGTGGCTGGGTTGCCAAGCTGTGGCCACAATTGAATGTACCCCCCAGGCACGACAGGGTACATTGCCTATGTGGTACAGCTACACCTCCGGTTTCGCATCGTCCGGCGACTCCGTGTTGCGGCCAATTGTCCTGGGCTCACCGGTATCCTTGGATTGGTGTGGAGGATTACCTCTCTCGACTCCCGCACCCAACCCTGTCGTCTCGTACACGGACAAGCTGTGGCTTGTCCCACGTTCATCCGGACTTGCCGTTGTCCCCCGAGTGCGTAGAGCAGCAATATGTGACGAATCGTCTGTTGGTCATCATTTGGGTGTTCTCTGGTGATGCCAAACTGGACCTACGAGCGGAGAAGGGAGAGTTTTTGCGAAAACAGACCAGCATCGACCTACCACCGTTCGCAGGCAACTCCCTCATCGAGTTCAATGTACCAGTCTCCAGTGGTGAATGAATGGGTCGCTGGGCAATCCAAGGCGCCGGTCATCGAGATCGAGGCGCACGGCGTGACCGCTTCTGACGTTGTCGTCCCCACCACAGACACCGTTCGCTCGCCACGAGCAAGTCCACGTGAGCTGACCCGGTGGATTCGTGGGGTATACGAGGCTATCCGTCCTCTCGAGGTTCTTTCGGTTGAAGGTCTCGTTCGTGTCTGGGCACACGAGGCTTTGGGTTTGTTCCAAGACCGTCTGGTCACAGAGGAAGACAAACTCTGGACCGACCAGAACATTGACTCCTCGGCGATGGAGGCTCTCGGTCGTCCCATTCTCTTCTCGAATTGGACTTCCAAGAACTACATCCCCTTCGACCGAGAAATTCTGCGTGAATACACCAAAGCACGGCTGTGTGTCTCCTATGAAGTGAATCGCCTCTCAGTCGCTGCCATGTCCACGCAGACCCACGAGGGCACCATTCGCCTATTGCCAGATCGGCTGATTGGCGCCTCGTTCGATCATTGGAATTTCTTCATACCCTTTTCACCGCCCTTCACCGCACCGAAGATCTCGTGTTGGCTATCTTTCTAACTTCTTCAGCCTAACACCACAATTCCATTGCTACTTCATGTACAAGTTGTTCGATTTAGTTACAAAAATCATTATTCTAACCCGATACCACCGTGCTGCACGCGCATGTGAAGGTAGATACCCTCGCCCTTTGGGAATGTTTTCAAACACACCCAACAGAAGTGTGTTCGGCATTGGATACAGGTAACATGGTGGCACCCCTCGCCCCGCTCGATAGGGATACGGCACCCAGGACACTTTTTGACGTCATTCAGCTCCGCCCATTGACTGAATAGTTTGTCGGTATTGTTACAATCCTTGCAAGCGAATCCGTCATGTGCTTCCGCATGGCAAGATTGGCAGATACGGTGGAGGCACGGGCATAGCACGAATGTTCCCTTCGGAGCGGTCCGGTAAATTTGCAAGCAATCGGGGGAAGGACAGTAGTGCAGTTCTTCGGGATGTGTGTGGACGTAGGCGGCTAGTGCGGCCTTGGCCAAAACGCTGAACTCGTTAAGCTGAAGGATCCTGTGAGCGAGGGAGGGAGGCATGAGTTCTGTACATTTCGCCTCGTCGCCGAGGCATCTCAGCGGGAAGCAGCGACTCTCGACTGCAGAGAGAAAATACTGGGTGAGGCACGCTCGACACCAGGTATGGCCGCAGGCAGACTGACGGGCCACTCTACTTGGCTGAAGCAAACAGGGCATTCGACGATATTGAACCGGCAGGGTAGCGCAGACCCAGGACATCAAATCTTTGTCAGCTTCCAGACCTTTCTCTCTGCACCCACTTCCTCTACCCCTTCCTCTATCCCTTCCTCTCGAATCTGTCTTTGACTTCCAAGTCGTAGCGGACTCTCGAACTCACTACCAAGTCGGCTTGCTCTGCCATGCAACATGGAGATAGACCTCCTCAGGAACAGAAATCCACAGGGTGCGTACGCTCAATCCACCCCTAGTTCTTGTCCAACTCTGCTTCAGCGCCACTTGGGCCGTTCGATGGACGAGTTGGCAGTATCGTGCGGGTTGGCGGGGACACCTTCTTCGTTACGTCGAATGTCGACTACGTGCCCGAGCTCCCGGACATTTCCAAAACCCACGCCGTCTACTTCCACCGTGACTCGCGGTTCGGCAAGGACGACCCCACGCTCTGGCCCCAGCAGCTCAGCCGTTCTTTCTACCATTTGGCTGTAATGCCTCGGCGGGAGAGCCACCCCCACCTCGCCATCATGTGGTACACCCCCACACTGGACGATCACGAATGTTTGTCGTCTATCACCAGAGGGCTGGGGCGTCTTCGCTTCCACCACTTCGTCAAGATACGCGACCTTGCGCTAGCCCTACTAGACAGGGTGGTCCGATATCTTAAATCACTTCCTCCCAATCAATCCCCTTACGCTCTACTCATCGCACTCAATATGGGCCTCGAGTATGGCCTGACCCGGCTTGAAAGCCTCGCCTTGACTTTCGACAAAATGGTGGTCACACTCACCGCTGTACAGCGGTACTTTCTCGAGCTTACCGCATTCCTCGACTTTGTCGAGATATACAAACCGAGAATCGATTTGGTCGATGTTAACAACGAGTACAAGAACGTCAGCGTCGTTGAGGAGTGTATGGGGGGGTTCACTGCGGACGTCACCATCGCCTCGGAGCTCTTCCGTGCCAAATTACCATTTTGGCTGGTGCGCCCGCTCCATGTCTTTGCCAACGAGAATATTCTATCGATGGTGTCAACGACCTCAGCCCCGATCTCAATACTGCAGGGCAGTGTACAGGCTGACACCGACCACCTCGATCCGATATATACCGGCAACAGCACCAGCGAAAAAATGATTGCAATGCACACTTTGCTTCGGCGGACCTCCTACTATCGTGACATTTTTGCCTCTTTCGAATCGCCGGCAGCGTCATTCTCGGTTGCGTCGACTGCCGCTTCTTCTTCAAAGCAGCCCTCCCATCCTCCTCCCAGTGCTCCTGTCCGGTCACCGACCACCTCGCAACGCTACGCACCATGTAAGCCCGAGCCATACCATCTACCGAGCCATACTGACCATACTTTAGACGCTCTGGCTCAGGACGGCGGTAACAAGAGCAAGAAAGGCAGCTCCAAGGGCCCAAAAAAGGTCGACCACGATCCCTACCTCCAACTCGAGTCCCCGGAGATGCCGGATTACATCCCTGTGTGGAGCGCTGCTCTGGGCTCCGTCAACAAGACCGGGGGACCACCTTCCGTAACGCCTTTCACCCTGCCTGAACCAGCTCTCTTCGCATCGGCTGAGAATCCCCAGCGGCGCGCCAAATTTCTGCACCATTGGCGCGTTGTCCAGGACGCGATTCTCTATTTGATCAGTGTCGACAAGATGGCGCCGCTCTCGAATCAAGACTGGCGTGACATTCTCGAGGGATTGGTCAAGTCCCGTGGCCACGCCAAGTCACGCACGGGCAAGCGTAGTAGAAGCCTCGCGGTCGTACTGGAGCCCCTCATTGCAGGTGGTCTTCTCGATCAAAATGCGCTTGCCCAGCTGCCGGTGCCCCCGGGTTCTATTCCCCACTACACTGTAAAGGATTTCCGCCGGACCATCTGGCAGGTCGCCGAGATAAACTTCCGCTTTGAGCTGGCATCCATCGACAGACGCGCGTCAAGCCTAGATCGTTTGGAGGACGTCCGCATGTGCTTCCCAGGCGGACAACTGGAGTCGGTGCCCCTTGAATTAGCAACCCGGGGGTTTGCTTCTGCCTCTCCCGACGACCATCTACGCTACTTTATCCGCGTGGGCAAGTTGATGCTCGATTGGAGAACGCGTACGCGACGGCCCAACTTTCTTGACGCGGCTTGCTTGGGGAAGCCGGACGAGCAGTGGTCTGCACTGGAGCAGGAGCAGCTGGAAACTGCCGTTGCGCAGTACTACACGCAGAGCTTTTACGAAAACTTCGGGCGGGCGGCCGTTCTTCCTATGCGTCTTTCCAGCGATGATATTACTACGGAATGAATAAATACATGCATTATAACTACTCTACATACGCCGTACGAGGCCGAATCTGGCTGTAACCTTGGCGCGTACAGACACATCGTCTTCCTTCCCGGCGGAGGCACAGAAACGCCTAGGTAAAGTGTTTTCTCTCGAGATTTGGCACTGGCTAAGTATCGTTGCTTAGACTCTCTACTCTGGGCGGGAAGAGTGCACCATGAAGACATTCCACTTCCCAACCTGCGGCCTCGCTTCACGGGGGCGAATTATGACGGAAATCACATCCACATCTATGGGGACGTCGCTACACAAGTTCTGCACCGTAACGTAGAGCGTCGCCTTGAAGAACTGCAGACCATTACTGCGCTGGGGAAGACGCTGTCGGATCATCATCGTAAGTTGATCTCAATGCCCTGTGCACTCGAGTACTGACATGCAGCAAGACTTCCATGCCAGAGTCGTCATTTACGAGCGACCCGGCCAAGAACCCATCCAATTGCGATATTGTGTCACAGACGAGCAGTGTTTCAATTTCGCCGAATATCCGCTTCCTCGCGGCTGGCACACGAGCGATTTTGTGTTTTTCTCTTGCGACTCCCACCACTACCAGCAGGCGGATGGTGTCTGTGACATCACTCGCCATGCCGGCCGAATTCTCGTCTATCGTCGCGCGAATATTCACCCGCTCGATTGTCCTGGACTACTGAACTGGGAACACTTGGCAGCGTCGTCTGTGATGACCGATGGAGTCTGCTCTGCATCAGATCCCGATACCAGTCCTGACCATGTGGATAGTTTTTTTTTTTGAGCTCGAACCAGAGGACCTGGCTGGAGAGGCACAATCTGGTCCGCAAGAATGTTTTACCTTTCCGGTAGAAACGGTCACTGTAGTGCACTAGAAAACATTTCACTCTGCCTGCCAAAAAGACGCATGGGAAGGGTACTTCCAAATCGGGCCAAATTGATCCTGGATGCGCTCCTCCTCAAAAAACACGAAAAGACCTAAAACTCGATCGTGGCTGAGGCTACAGCCGCGCGTGCGGAGACCATTTATCGAGTATACATGCTACATGTCTCCCGGACACTGGAGGACCGATGGTCACCGTCGTCGTGTGGTATGGGAATAATGGAGGCGGAGGGAATTGAACCGCCTTGTCGGCGTTCAAAGCCGCGGACAGAGCGGTTTTATGCATTGGATTTGAAAGGGAGAGGAGCTTTCGGCGGCGCGGAGGTCGGGCATTGTTGCGAACATGCAGGGGAATTCGTCGGGGCGGAATTGCAATTGGATGGACGACGGCGGAGAACGGCGAGAGCGAAGCAGGAGTTGCCGGCACGATGTCCGAACATCCGATTATCTGCTGCTTTCGATTCGGCGAGGATGAAGCACGAGAAATGACGCACCTTGGCTTTGGATCGAAACCGGGGCGGAATTGCAATGTATGGGATGGACGGCGGCGGAGACGGCGAGAGTGAAGGGGGACTTGTGGGCACGATATCGGGACATCCCAGTATCCACTGCTTTCAATTCCGCCAGGATAATAACGAGAAATGGACGCACCTTTGCGTTTCTATCCAAACCGAGCCGATCGACCTTTCCTTTCGATCGGAACGCGCTCAATCTTGGCCCTGGGCCCATCCTCCACTGAAGCCCGCGTCCGACGTATATGCGATTTCGTTTGTGTGGATATGATGGTGGATGTGGTGGATGCAGAAAGCAAAGTGATTGTGATTGGAGGTCGCTGCCACTGACAAACACCAGCGTACAGTGACCTGGCATTCACCACCATTGCTCTCTCCACCAACTCTTCCATCCAGCAGCACTACAGGTCTGGGTGACGACTTCCAGGTCTCAAAGCAACATCTTGGGCGCTCACCACCACCGCTTCCATCCAACCAGACTTGACAGGTCTGGGGAGGCTACCTCCGCTCTGCACCGGCGCTCTGCACCAATCTTCCATTCCTGCCAGACTTGCTCGGTCTGGGCATCGACCCAAGGGTCTGAAAGAACGTTGGAGCGCTTCTTGCCGCCGCTCACCACCATCGCGCCCCCCATCGGGTTTGGGAGGTTACTTCCGCCTTATCAGCGCTGCCTTTCCTTGTCATCGTCCGAAACGCTATGTCTGGCTCGTATGTTACTTCTTTCTGAGTCAAAGACTCGCTAATTTGTCGAAGGTACACGCAGGATTACTGCTTGAATGCAATGCACGCTTGCCTCGTGGAACGGGCGGTAACTCCATACGTCCGCGAAGGGCGTGGGTCCTTGTACGTGGTCGTGCGCGTACATCGTGCTGATTTGCGGGCGTTTTTTCACGACAACGTCATGCTTGAAGCCGACTTCCTCAAAACGCTGGATATCAAGCTTGGGCACACTAACCGACTGGAGACGCGAATCGAGGAGTATGGGAGGTGCGACGGGGTGGAATACGTGCACATTTGGATCGGCCACTTTGAGGTGTCTTTACGGCGAGTACCACTTTTCTTTGAAGCTGACGCGCCCATTTACTGTGGTTTCACAGAGCGTTTGATGCACTTATCCCTGTTCTGGGATGGTGCGGAACGAAAACGCGGTAAATGCGACTGTGGTGTAAACCACCAAGAATTTGTGTCGTTTCGTTCTTTGGCTGGTCTGACCAGGGTGAAGGCGTTGATGAAGAATATTGCAGGGGACCAAGTGTCGATGGAACCCCTTGATCCTCCACAACCACCGGATGAACGGTGCGTTTACGACTTGGTGCACAAATCTTAGCTTTTTTCTTGGTATCGTACGGTCTTGGGAAATTCAACTCTACCTGTACATTCATATAAAATACTGTACTCCCGTGTAAATACGCTACCCGAAAAAAATAAATACATACGCCACTTGTAAATCGTAAATACGCTACTCGAAAATGGATACTTCTTCGAAATATCCTTTTCAGGACGGAGGCGTAGTGATGCGTGACGTGCTTGGTCGAGTTTCCTCCTCGTCACTTCCTCTTTCCTCTTTCACTTCTATCGCTGACTCCAAGTCGGCGTTGTGGATTGCGTCCGACTCCATGTCGGCTCGCATCGAGCACCTCGCTTCCCTCCCAAGGTCCCAACCTTCAAGCCTCCTTGCCGGTGGTTTGCGCGATTTGGGCTGTGGCCCAAGCGGTACGACGAGGCTTTTTGATGTCCTTTGAGGTGTCACGACGGGCGGGAGTTGCGGCAAAGAGGGTATGGTGACACAGCGAGCATGAGGCCTCGAAGGTCTAGCACCTCAGAGGCGGGGTATCTCTATTACAAGGGACCCCCCCTCTATTATCAATCAATTATCCAAAATTCCCCTTGATTATACATCAATTATAGTACCCCTTTTGGATTATGCAAAATTTGCTCTATAATTGATTATAATCGATTTATAATTACTTATGATACAGATCAACATTTTCCGACAAAGGATAAGACTTCCATGGGGACGACACGCCGACAGGTGTGGCGGTCGATGTTGGCGTCTTCCATGTACAACTCTGGGTGTCTTGCTTGAAATGAATTTTCGTCGGCCATGGTAGTACACTTGGGAATGAGGGGAAGCTGTGCCAGACAAGCCATTTATCTAGACTCTGCGTGGCGCCATTTCGAAGTCCCTACCAGCAGCTGTACGAATCGCTCCGTGGAGAAACCCATTCTTTCTCTCTTATCTGGCACCTACTTCGCAGTCTAAAGAACTACTTCCGAGGGGCCGCGGATTTGGGGAGTTGAACCTCCAAGTTCGGATGGTTCATACCAAACGGGGAAGGCAGAATTTGGGAAAACGAGTTAGACCGATGGTGAGGTGTATTACAACGTGAGCGAGGGGCGAGGCGTGATCCGTCCAACTCTCCCAAAATCAGTCCCAAATAACAAACATTTGAAGATTATTCCAGCTTTACTGCATTTTACGAACGACTACTTGACGACTAACGCATGAAATGAAACAGGCCAAAGATGAGAAAGATCGGCCCCCGATATACCTGATTCATCCCTTTGACCATATCCAAGGCTTGTAAGCTCGCCTCGTCAAAAATCTCGATAACAAGGCGACCCCGCGCGTGTGCTTTTGGCATTCCCTCCTTGACTCCCGCAATCCACTCCAAAAGATAATATCTCCGAGTGGATCCGTGAGACGCGAGTCTCCACTTTATATCCACGGCGTGTCCCTCCAGCACGTCGTCAATTCGGCAAATCATTTCGGTTTGGCGGCCGAACGGGTTGGAATACCGGTGCACGGATTTGAACGTGAATATGACCGTTGTCAGTCCTGGGCCCAAAAGATCGGGTATGGACTGGCAAAGCCACTCGGAGGGCATAAGATAGCCGTTGATGTCGAATTCTACAGAACGGAGCCCAGGGATGGGTGGCAGAGTGATGGAGCTGGGCGAAGGGTATCAAAAGGTTATGTGATGTAACCTGCTGGCCACATAGGAAATGAATCGGTGCGCAAGTTTAGAATCAAGCGAGATTGCCGGAGAGCGCAACTTGGCGGTGTATGCGCTGAGCTCTGGTCGAAACAAAAGCTCGCACACATTAGAGCATGTCACGGGACCGAGAGTGAGACACTCCAGGGTGGAGGTGTGGCTATCTGGGGGACTACAGATTCCGAGATTGCTCTGCAGAAGGTCCATGTCGTGAAAGAGGGTGAACACGGGAGCGGCTGCCAGGAATTGTAAAAACAAAGGCATAGGAATGGATCGAATGCCGAGTAGTTCCAGTTCGTGCAGGGGCTGCCGATTCAGAAAGGAGACAAGGATAGAAAAATAATCCGAGAGCAACTCTTCGGAGATGCTGCCGCCAATGCCAAAGGCAGCCGCATCCACGCGGCACCAGCGTACATTCGCCAGTGCTGCTATGCCCAGGACATTTTTGATGCTTTCCCTGCCTTTGCGGACATCGCTTCGTCCGTGCGGAAGATTTATCTCGAGGCGGGTAATAAACGATGCAAGGCGGGACGAATGCTGGAGCAGAGTGCATATCTGCGCATAATTGCCCCGCCCAAACACGTCGAACCGGTCAGGGTGTTTGCCTTTAAGCTTGATGCGGCGGTAGAGGATGCGCTGGCTGGTATCGCGAAAGTTGGACGCGGCAAGAGAACAGGATTTGAGCGAAGAAAAGTCGGTAACCTCGTTGACGATGCCGTCGATGAGTTCTTGGGGAATGCTCATGAGAGTTTCACAACCAAAACAGTATTGTTCCGCAGTTGTTCCGTCTAGAGGAGTCGGCGTCGGAACATCGGCAGGCTGATGCCGCGGTAAACAAATCGCTCTCTCTCCTTCCTCCACTTTTCTCGGGCATTCTTTCTTCGTGGATAGCGGATACCAAGGTCCGTTGATAGACCCACAATATCGCCCAAATGTCGCTCTCTTGATTGTTCCGGTTCTTGGCGCCGGTCCAGAGCGCTCTTTTTTGAATGCACTTCAGAGAAAGAAGTGCCCTTCCGCAGCAGCGAAGGCGACGCTCATTCTTTGCTGCTGCGGAATTCGGGGTCGCCAGACCGTCGTGTTCGCTGCTTTACGGAGTGAATGTGCGGCTTACCGAAAGAAGCGGTGTTCACGGGCGGAAGACATACATACAATTGTTCGGTCTACCATTCATAAACGTGACATGGGACAAGACAGGAAGCGCGCGACGTTCTCTTCCTACTACATGCAAAGTATCTGCAAACGCCTCCCGTCGACGCTCGTATTTGGCTTCATCCTCGGTATTCTCACCTACGCCTTTTTGTCCCCACACCGCCCACCAATCCGTGGCCACTCCGACAATCTCCCCGGCCCGGTGCAACAATCTTTGTCTACATGCCCAACCAGTACTTGCGAATGTCCCAGTTGCGATTCCAAGGAATCTGTGGACTTGACGCCACTGGCGTGGCTGAATGGACCGCCCACCAAATCTTTCCGAGGTGCATTCCTCCTAATCGCAGTGTATGTCTCTCATTGGACGCAGATAATCTCCGGGATGATACCAAGTACATTACATCCTGGGGGTCCTCTGCTGGCTGGAGTAAGCATTCCCTATAACGACTCTTCATACACCAACTGAAGAACTACAGCAAACGACGTGATAGCCTTCGTGCGTGCACCCAGTCAAACCTCGCACCTTCGTTGAACGGAAGACAGATCAATCTCGTCTACCTGGGGCTCATAACGGATCGCGTGCCCATACTACCAGTCTTCACGTCGACCCATTTGCCCGACCGCACTCCTCCGCTTCTGTTCGGGGAAGTATTCGACATGACCCGTTTCCGAGAGAGTCTTGGCAAGCCTGTTCTCGAGTGGCGGGAAGTCAAGGTCACCAATAGCGATATCATGGACGACCTAGGATGCTGGAACATTTGGGAATCAGTGCAGTACAACGAGCATGGTCCCAGACATTCTTCCGTTACTCACTTCCTCAATCTCGGTGCGTGTTCTGTACCATTTGATCTGCAATGTGACTGACATTCGACAGATATATCATACACGAAGACGCCCTATTGGATAAAGGTGTGTTACATTCTTCGTGTTCTTTTTCTCGACTGAATAGGCACGCAGCTTATTCCGCACTTCGAACACGATCAGTTCTCGACCTTCTGGGCATTGGCTTCACTGGCGTTTCCCGAGATGCGTGAAGCGAACCTGGTCCCGCCGTTATCCTCGGAACAGCACAAACATTCCATGCCGCCCGACGAGCATTTATTTTGTCTGGACATGCTCTTCTACGTCGCGGCTCAGGAGGTGGGTGGGCACTCGGCGCCAAGATACATTCAAACTAACTCTGGGCCAACAGCCTTTTGAGATCGGCTTGGATTACAGCCCGGCGTGGAGATACGTCGGACAGTATATGTTCTGGACGGAAAGGCTGGAAAAGATCGCCGACAAATACGTACGGCAGACTCTCGGAATTGCAGTACACGATCCCACTCCACACGTACGTGCTTTCCTTCGACTTGAATCCGCCCAGATTGAGTCCCTCATCTAGTTTATTTCCATCCACGCTCGGCGGGACGACTTTCAAGGCTGGTGCGGCGACTTTACACGCGAAGAGTGTTTTGCCCCGCTCGACGTCATCGCGCGGCGAGTCGAGGAAGTGCGAACGGAGGTCTGGCAGCGAAAAGGCTTCATGCCTTACCACGTTATCATCACGAGCGACGAAAAGGACAAGAAGTGGTGGGACCAGGTGGCCGAGTACGGGTGGAAGAGCCCGGATCATAGAGATACGGTGGAGTTGTATGGGACGAGTTGGTGCGTTTCCTGTTTATGTTTCTCATTCACGGTCTGACCTCTACAAGGTACCCGGTGTTGATCGATGCTGTGATACAGTCGGCGGGAGCTGGGTTCGTTGGCACGGATAGAAGTACGATGAGTATCCTGGCGGCGCGGAGGGTGGCTTCGTGGAGGGATGGTGCTGTGCGGATGGTAAAATGGGGTCGGCCGAATGCTGATGACCACTAGACGATTCATGCACTTGTAATACTTACTAGAGACACGCATAATGGGTATTTGGGTTTTATGGCTTACGCATTTTGGAGGTTCAATTATTAATGAGTGCATACAAAACTGACGGAAAAGTAGGCTACCGGAAAAACCACATGAAATCGCTTTCCACAGCTTGTGGAACCACCAAGTCCGGAAATCTCGAGGCTCTCACTGAGAGTTCAGCCTTGGTTGTATAGTCCACGAACTCCTGATGGGACGCGAACTTTTTGGTATGCTTCTTGAGCACAAAGTCGGCCCAAAAGTAATACTCCCCTCCGGCGGCAAACAGAAAATACGAGTCAGGGCAATAGGGTATGTATGCCAGCATTTCGATGGTGCCGGGTACGACCCACGTCTCCTTCAAAAGTTTGTCGATTTTGAGCTGTCCGTCCGAGGTGCGGTCGATCCAAAACTTGATGAGCTCAAAGTCATCCCAGTTGGTGGACCACATGTCATCGTTCAAGGCCGGGTCGGTGAACCAATTCACGTGGATATTCTGGATTTCTTTGTTCCGTGCCTCGATTAGGGTCTCGAACGAGTCGTCGTCGGCAGAGTCACTGCCTGGGTCAACGAACACTGGCGCACTCACAAATCATTTCAGGATGACGGGCATATAGAACATGGAGTGCTCACTGTGATCCAGTGTAATGGGCGTTCATTGTAGGTGTTTGATTTCTAGGCTGTGTCCGACGATCGGCCCACTGGAGATGTTTCCTGGCGTGGACAACGCGGTGGTAGAAAGAGAGCGTGCTGAAGCTCATACACGGCAGCCTTGGATGAGAATTCCATGTCTGGACTAGAACAACGCATCCTTGCACTCCGTCGGCCGCGCAGAATCTGCACACTGGGATTTTTTTTGTCTAATGAGCCGCTGCGTAGGGGGAAGAAGGTGCAGGCCAGGAAATCAGCTGGAAGTTTCCACTCATCTTCTCATCGATATCCCTGTCGTCCCAGCCTTCGCTGACGACATGGAGGTCGAAGAGGCGCGATGCGTATTGCCAAGGACACCCGCCTCGCTTCTTTTTGTTTCCGCCTCACACGGCTATCAGAAATCGTATTCCCAAAACGGCGAGAGTAAACCATTATGAGACATCTACGGCCAAGATATCCGCGGCATGACCGAAAAAAAAAACCTCCATGGGTCCCACATGAGATTTGACAAGCAACGATACATTAAAGCCGCCTGCGAAAATTCACCCTGTCAACAGCTAGACCCTCCTTCCATGGCCGATGGAACCTCTCTTCGAGCGAGGCATCCAGACCTCTACCTGAAAGACGCCAACATCGACCGACACGCGTGTCGGCGCGTCGTGCCTATGGAGGTTTTATCCTTGGGCATGGGGCGAACTGGAACAGTCTGTCAGTAAAACATGTATCTTTAATACCACAATCCTCACCACATCCTGGCAGCAATGCAAGCAGCGCTCAGGATCTTGGGCTACAACGACTGCTATCACGGGTTCGACATATTTCTGAACGTCAAGGATTGCGACATGTGGATGGAGGCGTTCGCAGCCAAGTACCAAGGCAAGGGCAAATTCGGGCGCGCGGAATTCGACAGACTTCTTGGCCATTGCATGGCAGTAACCGATGCGCCGTGCAATTCGTTCGGACCAGAACTCATCGACGCGTATCCCGAGGCCAAGGTCATCTTGGTAGAACGCGAGATCGAATCGTGGTACAAATCATTCAGCATCGTGGCAGAGGGCATCTACGGCCCTGGAGTCCAGCGCGCAACTATCCTCGACCCATTCTGGACCGGTCGAAGTCTAGGTGTTCTGAGAAAGTGGCTCGCACTCGAATTTGGTGCAAACTCGCTCGAGAAGGCAAAGGAGGTGGCTAGAGAGAGGTATCGGGCGCACTACGCCGAGATCAGGAGGGTGACTCCGAAAGAAAGGCTGCTGGAGTATGAGCTTGGGAGTGGCTGGGAGCCGCTGTGCAAGTTCCTTGGGAAGCCAGTGCCGGATGTACCCTTCCCTAGACTCAACGAAGCGGAGACGCTCAAAGAGAAGATAGGAATTCTGAGATGGCAGGCCAGGAAGAGGGTAAAATGGATTCGACTCGTCGATGGATGCTCGCTTTGCACTCCGAGTTCCTTCACATCAAGTCTATCATGACGGATATCTACGTGCAAAGTCATCTAAACGATGCTGGTAGTTGGTACCCATTAACCTCTGTACCCTTGAGAAGTCAAAGCTCCCCACAATCATCAAATCCTTCAACTCTTTGACGCGCGACAAACCGACGAATGTTAGGCCACTGGCAAACTCTTTGTTCCCGAGCCCCAACTTGACCTTGGCTATCGTCAAGCCCTGCGACTTGTGAATCGTGACTGCCCAGGCGAGTCGGAGCGCAAGCTGGGCCCGCGAGCAAGACTTGCCGCCGTACTCGAAGTGGCTCTTGGACACGGGAATCGGTACGACTGGAATTCCGTCCGGGAAGTCGGGTCGAGGTTCTGTCTTCCACAGCGTCGGTCCGGTGTAGGTCTTGCAAGAGACCAGAACAGCCAGCGGGAGGTCGGATCGTGTTGCCCCACGAGGCCAAACGACATCTTCCACTATTCCGATGGTCGCATTGACGAGACCTAGAGCATATGTTAGTGTATTCCATTGCCGGTGATGAGTCAAACCTTGCTGTTGCCATAGATTCTTGGTGACCATAACCTTCGCACCGCGCGCCAACAGCACCTCACTGTCAAGCCCCGCGCCCTCCTCTGATGTCGCCTTATGTGCACCCGGGCCATCGTGTTTTGCCTTGATACGCGCGCAGGGCATATTGAGTGCCTGCAGTTGAGCCACATTGATCGCATGGACTTGTTCCTTGGTCGCATACAGCCCCACTGCATCCTCGAAAGCGACCTTCTCCGCTGCATCTAGCTTCGCCGTCGTACGCTGATCTAGAACCTCCCAATCGGCTTGAGTCAAACCTCCGTGGGACGCATGCTTCAAGATGGACCTGAAACACTCTTGTTCGGGTGAATCGCCTTCTTGTCGGTGTAGGACACGCAGACAGAAACTCTTCGTGAAGAGCCGATACAAGGTGCTGCCGTCACGGCTGAGAGCATTGTCGCGGAAGGCAGGTGAATAGAGTGGGGTGTCTCCGACCGGAGGCAGTTGGGCAAAGTCACCGACGATGGCAACGTGCAGGCCGCCGAACGGAAGATGACTTGATCGGGGAAATATCTGCCGCAATCTTGAATCAATCATGGCGAACGTCTTGAGACCGAGCATCGACTTCTCGTCAATGATGAGGAAATGTACGCCCTTCCATTGTTCCTGCAATGTCGCCAGTCGCGTTCCGGAGAGAGGCATGAATTCGGCTTGGACAGGCAGCCCTAGGGCGGAGTGTATCGTTCGGCCAAGAATATTCAGAGCCGCAACGCCAGATGGGGCCAAAACCGAGACAGGATTCGAGTTGTTGGACTCTCCGGCCATCCGGCGGAGTTCTTGAGTGATAGTGTGGATGAGATAGGTCTTGCCGCAGCCCGCAGTCCCATCGATGTTGCAAAGTGATTGCTGTGTCGGTCGGTTGGCAAGGATGGCGGCGTAGGCTTGTGAGAACTCTTCCAGTACGGAGCGTTGTTCCTCGGCCAGGGTGGTAATGTCGATGGGTGTTACTTGCGCTTGATCCGGACTGAGATCCACGGTCGCCTGTCGTTTTTGTTCGTCGAGGTAACCGGCCATAGCATCTATGTCGTTCCAGCGCTGATGTGCGGCTTCGAGATCCCAGCCGTCGTCGATCGGTCGAATGCCCAGGTCACCTATACCAAACTCGGGGATATCGGCGCTCGGAAAATCTCTAGCGTACCTCTGCCAGTCCTCTTCCGTCATGTCTGCGACATCTTCGTTCACCATATCATCGTCATCCTCCTCCTCTTGCAGGATACGACTCTCATCCACGTAGCAGCGGAGCGTGTCGACCGGATGGACATGACCGGCCGCACGGCATTGTGCCCATAACTCTGCCCACGTCTTCTCCTCGCCATTCGGATTCTGCAAAGCGCGCAGGTCACGGAAAGGGTGGTGAAGCAGTATCTTCGTGCGGCAGTATGCTTCGTAGTTGTCCCCCTCTGGATCTGGGGATATCCTGGGGAACGTCCGAAGGATAACGTCCGTAGACTCCCGTCGTTTCCGCCAACCATTTCGGCCCCAGCTATACCCCGTGAACACCTTATTCATGGAAAGTGTTTCAAGCTCTACGTCGCGTCGCATGTACCTTGGCCATGAATCAGCTTTTTGTGTGCCGCTGCGAAGGAACAAATACCTCTGAATCCACGACTCCTTAGTGACAGTCCGAGAACCGTCAGATTCGACATCTTCACCCTCCATGTCGTCGACATCTTCAGAAGCCCGTACTTCTCGCATAGAACCCTCGGAATTGATGTTGAGAGTCTGGAAACTAACAGAGGATCGCACGAGGGGTATACCCAGCAAGAGATGGGCCGTCTCTTGTGCAGAATACGTCCGCTCCCCCAGCATTTTGTTGAGCAACTTCTGGCATGCTGACTGCGCCGTGCCGGTCGCGGTCATGTTCCTAACAACGGTCGTAAGGAGTTCCGGGAATGCTGGCGCCTGCTTCTCCGATTTGCTAGCGTATTTGGCAACATAACTGGTACGGAGATGTAAATCGAGAAGCGCCACGAAATTGAATTCTTACTTGACTGCAGCGTCCTTACTCAAGATCGGCTTGAAATCGATGTTTGCCCTCCAGGCCAGAATCGTGGGGCGGTTGTGTGAGTTCAGGAGAGGGTCGTTCCGTCGCGGCTCGAATCGTACTCGTCCCTTGCTATCATGGCCGACACCAGCCTCCGTTCGACAGTCCATCGGATAGTCGAATCGACAAGTGATGACGGGCTCTTCCTGGCCAGGGACTTTGCGCTTGACCTGACAATAGCCCGGCATGCACTTGGAGTGCCTCTCGACCCAGTTGAGCAGCTCAGCCAGCTCCTCCTTGGTATCCTTCAATTCCGCACGTTCCCGACTGCAGGGATGAGAACCGGTGAGAGGCGAGTTCTCATCCTCCCTCGGAAACGGGTTGGTGGCGGTAACAATTCCATCCCAGTAACGGACAAAACCGTCCATCTTCTGCTGTTGATCTTGGGGAATGGGTTCCTGTTCCTTCAGAAGATTCCAGTTGATTTCTTCGACGTCGGGAGCATCCTTGAGCCACAGGAAGCCGTGGACATGCCCGCTGCCTCGCTCCTGCCACTCGTACCGATACCAAAAGTCCTCCACCTTGAACAAGGGTCCGAGGAGGTGCTTCATGAGGATTTGCACACGTTCGTCCAGGTACGACGCGGCGATGTGCGGATTACGTTCCAAGGCTAACCGCCGCTGCTGTTTAGCGGCCGCAACATCGCCGGGTGGAACATCCACCTCGGAGGGCATATGGCGATGGAGGTCTGCCCATTGCGGATCAGCGGCGCTGAGCGTAAAGAAGAGGTGCGGAGAGCCCTTGACACGGATCATATCCACGAGCTCATTGCGTCTCGCATGCCAGTAAGCCCGCGTTCCGCGTAGATTTGCACCATAACGAATCATGCGGTTCGCGATGGCGCGATCGCCAGAATTGAGCAGATCTTTGAGCTCCTCGACAGTCAGTCGCCCATCGTCTTGATTCTGCTTGACAAAGATTTTTGAGCGGCTGAAGGTACGCTGGCGTTGGAGCGTGTTGAACGCGAACCAAGGGAATCGGCGATCGCGGGCAAATCGGCCGCCCTCAAAGCGCATGAGGTGTTGCAGGTAGTCCCCGAACTGCACCTTGTGTGTGCGATTTTCGTGGAAATCACCGACGCCGTCAGGGAATAGATGAGGGAAAGCCATGGGTATATAGCCCGGCGTGTGCTCTGGTATGGGAGTTGTGCCGACCAAGGGTGCGTTTATCTAGTCCAAGCTGTGAGTCTGGAGCCGTGAGGTGAGAGTAAACGGGTCACTGACGATATGCTGCTCGTAGCGATGACCCTGCACGACTGCCTCCGCTTGTGCCCGCACCTCTGTCACCTCCTCCCGAGCGCCAGCCCCAAGATTCAGGACACCACCGGTGACAGTGCTTCCTCCATCGTCCGCATCCGCATCCGCATCCGCCGCTTCACTAGGTCCTGTTGGCACAGCTGCACCCGACCCGTCTTGTCGCCCATCACGGCAAGTCGGAAGCAGGTGAACTATGGAGCCATTCTCGGGCAATTGCGCCAGTGCAGCGGGGTCGGGCGCTCCCAGATCCGAGTAGTTTGGATCATGTGCGATCTTGTATTCCAAAGCTTCTTTAACCTTGTCTCGACGGACGACATAGTCGACATGGGTTCCCAAATCAAGACCTTCCCGGCGAATCACGACGACATCGAGCTCCTCAGGCAACCGCGGTAGTCTTGTGGCGATTTCGTGAATGTCTTGAGGAAGATTGACGATGTGATCCTGGTAACTTAGCTGATGCCCACGCGTCCATCGGACTTGCATTACGGTCTTGACGCGGGCTATCAGCATTCGCTCCATCTCCGTCAGATTCTTCAAGCACGGAGGAACCTGTGCGTCCGGTGCTGTCAAAGGTCAGAACCGAGGTAGATGCACAGAAACAAATTGACATACTTGGATTCACCCTGTTTTCATCAGACCACTTCCGGACGTCCTTTTTGTCCGACGCACAACGCGCACACATCCCAGAAGACCGCAATTTGATGTGAAAGCCCTCCTCGCGACAAGTACCGCACTTTTCGAAGCGCAACGCGTCCAGCGCGTCTCGAACCTTGCGGAGACATTGGGCTTCGTCTGAAACCAGGGCATTGTCTTCGGGTAGGTCGACATCCATGAGGTCTGAGCCATCGCCGAAGATAGCGTCGAATTCGTCCGTGGGAACAGTCTGCACGCCCTCATCTTCCTCAGCAAGCCCATCCCCATCGCCCTGGTTTTCCACCTCACGTTGTGCTCGGGCATCAGCAGCTCGGGCATAGGCTTCCTGACGTCTAGCCAAGCACGCGATACAGTTTGCGCGAACGGTTCCATCGGCAGCGGTGCATTCGGCGACCGTGACCTCGTGCTTGCCGTGCGTACAGTAATGTAGACCTGAAGGGAGGTCAGAAATGTTCGAAGGCCTGACATAGAGGACATGAGCAACACACCCTTGTTTCTCACCCGCTCCCGGTTTTTGAAGATGCGCATAGTATCCCGCCCTCGGCACGTATGGCATGTTTTGAGATAACGGCCGGACTCGGCGTCTTGGAAGTGTTTCCTCTTCTTGGTTGTGTGGCACCGAGTGCAATACATCTTTCTCCTGCATTCGGTACAGTGCTCGTGCGGCTTGTTGCGGGCCTCAGGATTTGCGAACTGCGCGAGGGCGTAGAGGAAGCCACAGAGCGTACACTTCTTCTTCAGGATAACCCGTGGAACCGTTAACGTAGCGAAGGCCCTGACATGCCCCGCCTGCTCAGCGCGTGCATGCAGACAGACCCTGCATACACCCTCCACAGGGTCCCATTGATGTGCGTTGTTCTGTCGGACGAGTGTGCAGTCAGGGCAGATACGAGTGTCTTGGGCAACGTGATTGGGGTGGGCGGCGGCATTCGGTGGGCCGTAAGATTGCCAGCGGCCGGGGTGTGCATTAAGTGGGACGATGGGAAGGGCAGGCATGCTTTGAGGCTGGGCGAGCGATGCCAGTGATGCAGTGACAGAGAGAGGCAACACGGTCACGTTCAAGTCACGACTGTGATGTGATCGAATAGTGATCGACCGTCCCGATGGGGACACACCTCTTCTATCTTACTCGTGCGACGATATTGGTATCGCCCGGATCCTCAGGGAAATTGGCATCTTTATAGCAGGTTTCAAAGCAACATTAATCGTGAAATGAACGGATTTGAAGCCTTTCTTTCCTCCAGACCATGTCAGCCACCGCGGCGACAATTTGTTCTTGTTTTCCTCCCATCCCAGCCCTCTGCCTCGTCACGTGAAATGGGAGTGCTTTGCTTCGCTCGCAATTAACGAATACGGGTGCCGTGTTGGTCGTGGCGTTCGGATTGTATCATTGGTTGCGTCGTGTGTAGGTGCGGTCGAGGACAAGAACTATATCCGATCAGCGTTGGCATCTCTCTGCATTCCTCCATTTTCTGCATTACGGTCTACTGGTCTAAGACTCTAAGATCTAGTCTAACGCATTCTCATCGTCCGCCCCCGTCCTGCCCCACTTGACCATCCTCGCAGACCCATCCCTCCACGACACCACCCTACGCGCTGCCAGTACTCATCGTGCTCCTGTCCGTCCCGACAAACCCAACTCCCAACGACTGTATCACCGCGTCTATCAAACCCTGCATAGTGGACCCAAAGGGATCGCGATCGGGAGACTCCTAAAGTTCTTGGATGATAATGCATAGGCTCGGACTAGCATCATAATGAAGAGGAATGGGAGCCGGCTGCATTAGTTCTCGGTCGTCGCTGAGCTGAAGCCGACGCGTCGTCTTGTGCCCATTGAGTAGAAATGGGAGGAAGCCGAGCAAAAGCGCCGAGTTCAAGCTGTGGATCAGTTGATTCGCCATCACCGACTTGACTGGCACTCGTCCATCCTGTTCAACACGATGCCTCAGTGGGTATCGTTTCCTCCTCCTCCCGGTAAAGAGCCGCGCGTCGGTCCTGTATGCATTCTCTTCAGTACTCTGTACCTACATTCTGACTTTTCCATATGTAAGTTCTCGACCAAGGACGACCTTCTGATCGATTCTCTTGCCGACCGACTCGACGACATTGGTTTCGCTGCCCGGGAAGCTTTCTTTGGCATGGCGCAGCTCTCTGCCCGTATCGCCGACCTCGAAAAGGATACTTCCAAAAAATACAAGCCCCTAATCGAACCGCTTCACAGCAGCTACATTACCCTCATGGACGCCATCCTCGGAGCGCACGGGAGATGCGCCAGATTTTTGTTTTATCACCGAACGCGCTCGGGGCTCGGCTTCGAGGTGGATTCAGAGGATATCTCTAGTACCACCCTTCTTCGCACTTTCAGCGAGCAACTGAAAGAGTTGGAAACCCCCATTGCGGATTTGCGCGGCGGCTGGGAAATTGCTGCTCGCAGTCTGGCCGCCGAAATCCAAGCCTACGGAGGAACACTCAGCGAGTGGTATAATCTTTGGTGGTATCCCGATATGATGAAACACTGGTCATTCGACGCGCTTTCGGCCCAAGTGGCGAACGCCAACAAGCATCTTCATCACATCCTGGAAGCGTACAGGAACTTGGAAGTCATGTTGGCGGAGGTGGAGGGTGTCTGGGGCCGAGATGAACCTCAACCGGAACTGCATCGGAACCTCAAGGCCGCACTTCTCGTGATGATTCGCCTGGACCAGGCGCTTGTCAGCTATCGCACTCGCGTTGGGTGGCACCATGGTCTTCACGGCCATCCTCAGTGGCCAGCCGAGCGGATGTCCGCCACTGCGTTTCGGACATTACTTGTGACTGAAGAGACGGAATTCTTGTGGAAGCAATATGGTAACAAGACTAACTGGGTCAATCGTTACGAATACTAGTAGCAGCGTAGCAGCGACTTGATATTCAAATCCAAGCACAAATTGGGATAGGGGTAAAACACGACTCGTTCACCATCCATGGCCAACTCTTCTAATAGCAAATGTGCGACGTTCAATAACGAGGCACGGGCAAACTGTGAGTGAGGAGCGGGTTGCAGAATTGCGCCGCACCCAGAAAGAGTACTTGGTACGTATCGTACATATTTCGCCTTCTTCATCCCAGCAACTTGAAGCTTCCACAGGGCCAAAGGTTATCAAAGACCAACGACATGCTATCATCCATAGCTGCAGCAAGGCGCATAACATCGACTTGGACGCCCCACCTACGGCAGGGCAAACTTATTCTACTTGACTTGTAGCTACATGGTCGTTTCAGCAATACACCATACAGCAACTGCTTGAATTTTACGATTCCGTCAACTCTACTTCTGAGGAGGCGGTGCGTCCCAAGATTGAAGCATACCGCGATGGCGCAAGACCCTGCCCGAGGCAGAATATAGTGAGTTTAAATTGCGCCCTGCATCTCGTAGTGCTCGAATTCCCCGAGAGGTTATGTTGGCCTTGAGTGGATCCAGAGGCGATGGCTCTCGCCGCGGAGGAGGACGGGGCCGAGTGCGAGTAATTGAACGAGACAATTACAAGGATAGGGGTTCATTGATGACTTGTTCGTGGCCGTTGATGAAGAAGGATGAAAATGTGGGGAGAAGGACTTAGTTGAGATCCGTCGTAGCTAGCTACTTAAATACAAAAACAAGGTACAGCCATACATAAGTAAGAATTAGGGAACATGCACTGAATAACACCAATACAAGTACATGCAAGTCAGTATGGGTAAATGTGAGTATGTACAGCGAGTGTTTAAACCATACTCTACGTGTCAGTACTTCCACGTCAGTAGTACACGTCAGGGTGCGTCCGTGTTTGTCCTTCCAACAGTTGACGCATATTATTGCTCTGAATGGTTGAATTCTTTGTGTATATGTGTGTATGTGTGTGTGTGTGTGGTCTTGGAAGTTGAGCACAATTTACTGAGGATGTACTGTATTCAATCATACATACGGAAAAAAGCTGCTAGTGTTAATAACGTTTGAGCCAGTTAGTATGGGTACCACATTTATCCCACAAGAATTCCGTCTGATCGCTCGCGAGTAACGTCCGAAACGCAGTGGCGCACATCCGCTCGGCTGGCCACTGAGGATGGCCGTGAAGACCGTGGTGCCACACAATACGAGTGCGATAGGTGACAAGTGCCCGGTCCAGGCGAATCATCACCACGAGTGCGGCGCCAATGTTTCGATGCAGTTCTGGTGGACGTTCATCTAGGACCCAGATGTCCTCCGCCTCGGCCAACGCAAGTGCCAAGCTCCTGTGCGTTTCCAGGAGGAGATCGAGGTGCTCGCTGGCGTTCGCAACTTGCACCGAAAGTGCGTCGAGTGACCAGCGTTTCATCGTATCAGGGTACCACCAAAGAGTAAATCGCTCGCCAAGGGTTGTTCCGTAGGTGTTCACTTCTGCGGACAGACTTCGAGCAGCAATTTCCCAGCCGCCGCGCAGGTCCGCAATGGGAGGTTCCAACTCTTTCAGTTGCTCGCTGAAAGTACGAAGAAGGGTGGTGCTAGTGGTATCGTCATCCACCGGTGCAATGGGCCCTGAGCACGCTCGGTGAAGAAACAGATATCTGGCGCATGTCTCTTGCGCTCCCAACATGGCGTCCATGAGGAGAATATAGTTGCTATAAAGCGGGTCGATTAGGGGCTTGTATTTTTTGGAAGTGTCCTTTTCGAGGTCTGCGATACGAGCAGAGAGTTGTGCCATGTCACAAAATGCTTCCCGGGCAGCGAGGCCGATACTGTCCAATCGGTCAGCAAGAGAGCTGATCAGGGGGTCGTTTGAGATCTTTAGAAAGGTCAGAAGGTAGGAACAGAACATTTATACAGAAGCGCTGCGCGGCTGCGCGCCGGGAGGAGGAGGAAAGTAAAATGTCGTCATGGTGATGGTTATTCAAGAATCCGAGTTCCCTTGTTTTTTATTGTTGATGCACTGCGTCGTCAAACAGTCTCGTAGACAAATTTCACGTAGGCATAAAGACAATCGTCCATACACTCAGGAAATGATACCATGCAGAATTGACCGAAGAGGAACACGCGGCGCTGACCGCCGCGCTGGCTTTCGGGGCGGAGCAAGATGGTCTCGAGTGCCGTTGTCATCGTTGAATACAGAGTGTAGTTCGTGGCCTTGAAGTCAACGGAAGAACGAGTAGCCCGGTATTAAGACGGTAGATGATGGGTAGATTGGAAGCTCGTGGGATATCTTTCGCTTGACGATACCGCACTCGTGACGGGAGCAGAAGAAAAAATGAGAGAGAAAGACACCGAGAGTATATTAGGGTATACATATTCGGGTATCCTAAGAGAGGGAGAGAGAGATCAAAGATAAAGTCGAAGAGGAGAGGAATCTGCAGAGATAAAGAGTCCAGTTCGAGACACTAGTTTACATTCCGTTGTTTTCGCCCGACTCGGGCCCCAGTAATAGCAGTCTTCACGACGGGTTGGTGAAGAGGGTTGAAGAGCGTGCCTTGGGAAAGCGCTTGCCAGTCGCTGCAACACCCATCATCAGGATTGGAAGCAGGAAAGCATTCAATAAACTCACAATCCTTGCCATATTGGCTCAACCTTGATCTCATGCACCGTAGCCCATCGCTCGAAAGGGTTCATGTCGAAGGCCTGAACAGAAGGTGAGATGAAAGAAGAGGCAATGCGACGATTACGCACCTTGGAGAAGAAATCGTTCTCCACATTCGTCAATGTGGTTTTTCGGAATCGATTGTACCCCAAGGAAACCTCCATCGGCTCCACATACTCTTCCGTCCGCCCGTCAATGGCCAAAGGGAGAACTCCAGTCAGCAACTGGAAGGTCGCAGCCCACGACCAGTAGTCGATCCCGTACGAATAGGATTGCGTGCTGGTCTCGGGAGCGGCATAAAAGTCGGTGCCCCTGACCTCGTCAAGGAGATGAGGATTGTCGTCTGGCATCGGCAATAGAAGTGGGAATAAATCGCCCCCGAGCTCCTTGTACCCGTTCCAAAACTCCCCGCCCTCCGCCTTGGGATCGAAAACCTTTGCGATGCCAAAGTCGGCAAGAACGACGTCACCCCGACTGTCGAGGAAAATGTTGTCTGGCTTGGTGTCGTGGTGTATGACGCCGAGCTTGTGTAGAGAGTGTATAGCGAGAAGCTGCGAGAAGAATTAGAGTGAGGAAAGATGTATGAAGGATGATGAACCCACCAGCTGCGCCGCGTAAAAGTAGGCCAGTGGGCGATCGAAGTACCCGTCCATGGCTCGCAACTTGCTCTCCATCGTACCAGGGAAAAGGTTCTGAAGAGAATCAGAGATCGGTTCGCAGGTGAATGAATGCCTTACCATGACGAGGATATAATCGCTCTCATCCATATAGCTGCCAAATAGCTTCGGGAACGGCTGTTCCTGTTCGGTGTCGCGGATCCTGTTCATTGCGCGGATCTCTCCCAGTATGAGATGCTGCCCCTTCTCCCCAAGAGCCTTCTTCTTGACCCGCTTGATTGCGAGTGCTTCACCGGTCGCTTTATTGAGACCCCGAAATACTTCTGCAAACCCGCCTTTGCCGATACGTTCGCCCTCGATGATGTTCTTTTGGTGCGGTCCCACTTTCGTATCACCGTCGAGCAGGAGCGCATACCATTGTGCGGGAGGAGGTGTAGGCGGTGGTGGTGGTCTGGGTGGTGGCGCTGGTTGTGGATTATCTGCAGTCTTCTCGGGCTGGAGGACTGGGGTAGGCGGGGCTGTCCCGGTGAATACTTCATGGGCTCGGTGGAAAAGCCAAACGAAGAGCCGTAGACTGATGTCGATAACCGAAGGAAGGATGACCGTGATAAATTTGACGCCGATGTAGCGACCTATTTGGATGGAAAACTCGAGGAAAAGACGGGTGACGCGAATGGTGGAGAGGAGGACGCGGCGAGGGAGTTGTCGTCCGTTGCGGACGGTGTATTCTAATGTCGAAACGAAACATTGACCGCTAAGCTCGACGACCGAAAAGACCGTGTCGAATCCCGTCTGCAATGGTTCAGACTGTTCGCTGTATCGTTGGTCGATGAAGGTGTCGAAGCTGAATCCTTGGACGGTCCAAACGGATAATGCGATGAGGAAGAGGATGCCGAAGCCGAGGAGACCATATGCGGCGAGGCACGACAGCGGCCAGTCGAAAGGAACGTCGACTTCATCGAGGAACGGGATGAAAGTGGCCGTACGGAACATGTCGCTCGCGCTGAAGAGCGGGTCGATTGGTGGTGGCGGAGGGAGTGGCGGAGGCTCGAAAGAGATAGGCGGGGCCCACACGGTCAGTGCATCGCAGCCTCTCTTGACAAGGCTGTTGTGCACACTGGGCGTGAGCCTGTCGCTGCTGCTGCTGGTGTGGATGTCGACGACAATCTACCTTATGGCGGACTTGACGTCTTGGGGCCAAGCGGTGGAGACGCTGACGACGAACTCCCGCACGGTAGAACGAACGCGGCCGAGGAGTTGCGTGAAGAGATATGGGTTGATGTTGAGATGCATGTTGCGGTCGAAGCAGAGATGTAAATTGATGGTCAGCTAGCGAAAACAACGCGTCAATAGGGATAAGCAACGCGATCACAAGATTCACCCCACTTAGACAGAACCACAACTTCAGCGCGTGAGACCGCCGCGTGACGGCCGGACATGACCGGCAGTGCTAGCATGGCAAGACCTCCAGCGAGAACCAGGCCGACAATTTTCTCTCTCTTTCTCTCACATAAATTCCATGCTAGCCTTTCATCAGTGAAAGAGTGACAAGCTTCAAGTCTCGTCAAGGCCTTCACTTCATTCCTGTTATCAAGATATCCAATTCAAACTGTCCCCTCCGCACCCTTCCTTTATTCCCTTGCTTTATTACTTCGTTCCTAAAGTACTTGGCACCAGGCCACCGAGTTTGCATTACCGAGCTTGTATTTATCGTCTAGTTGACGGCGGACACCAATTTATTCATTTTTCGTAACATTCTGATCTGTGCCGATGATCTACATGGCGACGAGAGCCAAACGAGAGCACCGAATAGCTGGATTAGTAGCAGTGCTAACCTCGTTCTAGTGGGCTCTGGTGCGATGCTCACCAGCTCTTATCAGCTGCGGTCAATTGTTCAAGCTCGTCGGTAGACGGTTCAAGCTCGTGATCCGGGCAGGTAAGGGCCACAGTTCCTGTTTCGTCTCGGTGCTTGTCGATATAACGCGCGGACATAATCTGATCAATGCAAGTCGTAGCAGTCGCCAACATGAAGGGCGACGGCACATTTCCAGTACCATGATATCGAATCTTGGTTCTGGAGCGTCCGACCATCTGAGGATACGACTGTGGTGCAGCGTTGACGGCGATGTCCTTATAATCCGGACCGCCGAGCTTGCACAAAAATTCTAGGTCACCTCGGAAAGCCACTTCTGCATCGCCATCTTGACATTGCCTCGCCAAGAACTTGGCGATTGTCAACGAGCGGATGAGTCCTCCTCTGTAGACATCAGGGCATAATTGCGCCAACGTCCTGCGAATATCGACGGCCCTCTTTATGTCCTTGTATGCCGCGGGGTGCTGCCATCGGGCCAGACGTCGGTTTGCACGATTGTGTAGCGCCGCACCAAGAAGAGCCGAAAATCTGCCCGGATTTTCTTGTGCCAGCTCTTCTGCGATACCGAGGGCGCGTGTGGCCATCTCCAGCGCCCGTTCGTGTAAATACGGTAGCTTGCCGTAGCATGCAGAGCCGTTCACTAGCGACGCGGCAAGGTCAGCCTTGTAGAGCTCCGGCCTGCTGAGCACCAGCTCCTCGCGGAGACTGATCGCCTCTTTTATGGTGCACAACGCCAGGGAGTGGTTATCTGCATCACGGCTGTAATTCGCCATATTGTTGAGAGCAGCACTGAGCCCGGCCTTGTACGCAGTGTCGTGATGGAACAAATCACGCAAAATTTCCACCGCGCCTTGTATGTGCTTCAAAGCATCATTTGTATGCCCCAAGCGACTGAGAGCAGCACAGAGACCGATGATTGCTCGCGCAAGACATGCGTCAATTTCCGAGGGCGGATCCTGTTTTTGGAGGACTGCGCGGTACATGCGGATAATTTGGGAGTATGTTTGACGCGAGTCTTCGTACATCCCGAGGTCGAGCATCTGTTTGCACAGATCTTCCAGCCCGCCAGTGATTCCCAGAAAAGAAATCTTCGCCGGAGAACGCAAAGCACGGATGAGGGTGACGGTTCGCAGAATGATGTCCTCGATCTGGATTACGGGATTGTCCACGGCGTACTGGTGGGTGGTGTCGCTCATAGCCCACGTGCCAGTTGTTTCCGCACTAGTATTTGGCGGCAACAATCGAAGTGCATCCTGTAGTGCTTGGATCTTGAGGCGCATGTATTGGGTTCCCGTCGCCGACGTTGACCGTTCCAGATCCTCTCAAGAAATTATGGTTAAGCGCAAGATTTGGCAAGGGATCAACGCACTGCGGAGGCCCTCTCCAAAGAAGATTTTATCGTGGTCCCGGACATTCGAGGGATTCCCTTGGCTATTCGCAGTGTCAAATACCCTTCGAGGAAGTCTAGCCGCTGATTCATTTCTTCACGAAACTGCTCGTTCAAGGCAGTAGCCCGAGTCACGGCAAGTTCGATACGGACGAGACCTTTGAGCTATAACGATGAACACGAGAAAGACAGAAATGGCCATGGCTCACAGAAAACCGCCCTTTGAGATCCGCCACAGCAAATTGAACGAGTTGTAGGCTTTTCAGCATGTCCGCTGAAGTTTTCCAGCGCAAAAGATTCACGAATCGTTGTAGTGTACTGTCAATTCCTGTCTGTAGCACCAAGCATTTGTTGAGACAGCCTGCAAGGGATCTATTGACGGTTCAATACACGAATGACTGGAACTGGAGTATGCATACAGCTCTAGTTGGGAGCAGGCATCGCGCAGCTCCTTCCCCGTCTCGCCGCAGATTTTATACGCGTCTATGGTCAGACAGTCTTGGAGAGCTTCCAAGTCACGAACGATAGTGGATGCGACGTTGGCTGTGCTGGGGTCGGTATCTGGAAGCTGCGAAGGGCTCAAGCTCGAGGACTCGGAATATCACCAGATGCTGGGGGAGTGATGCATCGCGGGCTCTAACTAGAGTCGGATGCGCGATGCATCGTTTGCTCTAATTAGAATAGCTCGCGATGCATCGCCTTAGAGTAGTTTCCTTTTTCGGAGGCACAGCGTCCAGGGGCCTCAGCACGCTGGCCCTGGCGTTGTCGACGGTCAAGGAGCTTGCGATGCATCGCCTCAGAGTGGATGCCTTTTTGGGAAACAATAGCCAAGGGACTGAGCTCGATGTGGGAGACAGCGACCACAATTTTGTCTTTGTTTGCACTCTGATGTTACCCAATTTGGAATACCAAAATGATCCAGGTAATCTACTCGTATATCGCAGCTACAGGGTAGTCGGGGTCTGTTACAGTGGCACAGGAAGCTCATCCGGGGGTGCCACGTCCCCTTCGACAGCTACCAGTTCCGCATCTTCCTCCTCGACAACCCCCAGAGCCATTCTGCCCATGCTGATGAAGTCGGGGATATCCTTCCACTGCTCCTCGAAACGCTGCGCGAGCTGATGGAGGCGCGCAGCCTGCCGACGGGCATATGCAATATTGCCCTCCTGGTAGGCTTTGTGCTCCGGTGCATAAGCTGTGAAAGTGTCGCGATCGTTGTCGTTGAGGGGAGCTGCTGGACGGATTCCGGCATTCTTCAGCCACTGTGAAGCTTGAAAACGAAGGAAGGCCGGGATGCGACGCATCTCTTCTTCCAGCAGATCAACCTCTTCCACACGACGAAGGAATTTCGCTCGTGTCTTCAGCCAATCCAGTCGCAACGCTGTAGGGAAGTCGTGGTGAGAGGTATGCACAGAGACATGAAGCAACGGAAATATACCTTCATTTAGCGCCGTCTCGTTCCCCTCCTCGTCTTGCTCCGCACCCGGCGCTCTCCAGATCCAGGACATCGCCGTCTTTGCCTCCTTCCGCATCTGTGCCGCTCGCTGGCGCGCCTGCGGTCCCTTCTTCATCAGCTGTTTCTTGCGCTCCGCGTCCTGGAACAATGCTCGCGGCATTCCACGCACGTCGTTATCCGCTAAAGGCCGGATTGTATGCTCCCAGCTGCTGTCCTTCAAGTAGTGCCCCAGCCCCACAAGCGCCTTGCGTGCGGCACGATAACATTCGGTGGACCGTCGAATGCGAGCCTCAACGGCAGCTATCTTTGTCTGGCACCGCGTATTTGCCTTCACGCCCCGGGCAAAGCGATCCTTGTACTTGTACAAATGGGTCCGCACAAGCAGCTGGTGACGTATCTCCTCCAACGCCTCCTCTGCTTGTGCAACCCGCAAGCGGAGCTCGCACTCGTACAGCTCTCGGTCACATTCCGCACGGCCCTTGATGCTTGACGGCAGCCATAGAGCAAGGTGTTGGACAGAGACCCCGGGTTGCGGTTGCGTGGCTGATATCTTGGCCCGCGCACGATCCTCCTCGGCGCGAAGTAGAGCCACGTGTGGGATGTGAGTGACTTGGACATCCATCCAGGTGAGGAGCTTCCGCCGAAGCTTGTTAGACCACTCATGCATGTTGGTGCGTTGTGTTGGTGTTGGGTGGTTACCGACGCCGGCCATATCGAATGCCAAAGAACGTCTGCAGCTCGCGTAAGCACACTCGAGGATCATATGCAGTAAGACACTTACTGGAGCTCCTCTAGCTGCACGCCCATCCCAATCATCTCCGACGGATGCATCTCCTCCGAAACTAACAATCCCTCCTCCAGATTGTTATTCATGTCCGCCTCCGCCTCCTCTGCCAGTTCCTTCCGCACATCCATCACCGTCTGCTGCTTCGCCCTTGAAGCAAACGGGTTCGGGTTCGCAGCATCCTCCTCCCAAGCCTCGACCTCCTCCCTCCACTCGTCCAGTACGCTCTCGGCGTCCAAGCTGCGGATTGAATCCTCAAGCTCTTCCAACTCAAGGCTGCACACTATCATCTCCGGCACGCAGTCCCGGATGCACCGAGTAGCCCATGCACCTATTGTCCCGTGAGTGCTAGTGCGGCCATATGAAATGACATATTTACCTAGCCCAATGATCTTCTTGTGGTTCATGTCATTGAAGGCATCATTGATTGTGTCCCGCCTCATCCCAGGCCCCATCTCCGCCGTGCTTGTAGCTAGCGGATTGAGGCTGGCCCATCCACGCTCCGGGGCCTCGCCATCTGTCATACCAACAAACCGAGTCAGGTGGAAAGAAAACATGATGTTGCAGGCTTCAATGTGGGCCGGTAGGTGGAATTTAGGGATGAGGAAGACACAATATTTCTGGCCGTTGCGGAAGCGTACACCCTGGTCGAATGTCTTCATGCGTTCCCAGATGTTTTTGTGCCATTGGCATGCAATATCGTACGACACGTACAACTCGGCGACCTCGCTGCCGGCCAGACCCATGAAGAAGATGTAATCCATATTAATGTACCTAGTAAACTGTCAAAGTGGGATCATTTGTCTCAAAAGAAAAATGTACCGCTCGCCGAGCTGCAGATCTCCAACAGCATTGGGGCGCTTCATGTTGTGGCGAGCGCAGTCCACGGTGGCAATTCCTGATGATGCCGTGCCTCGAGACTCGCGGCCAGGCTTGTCTACCGCATCATGGGCCACGCAAGTGCTTCGCTTGATGAAAGGTGTCAGCTCGGAGTCAATCGGAGGGGAAGAGTACCATACCTCCTGCTTCTGGCTCCAATTGTCGGCCAGGTACTTGTAGTACGGTGCGATAGCTCCGAAGAACGACCACCCGTCCCCTAGGGACGGATCCTTCTCCTCGCTCGATACTTTCTGTCTTCGCATACGGAAATTGGCGTCGAGGGCAAGAAATAAGGCATAGAGGAATCTGGTCGGCATGTAAATCAGAGAAGCACATGTGAGAGAGCTCGGGTACATACCGTTTGTGTGACGGCGCATTCTTGTAGTCCGAAGGTAGGTTCTTCTCTGGCTGGGGGCATGCTGGGCAAAGCAAAGCGAGCTCACCCGGTTTCGTTCCATCCACACCAGAGCCCACATGACCGCGACCGCCACGCTTTAGCATCTGCATATGCCGCCACTGGCGAGCTATCCGAAGGAATTCATCGTAACGATCCTGAAGCTTCGTTGAGGAATGTATGTGTGTCTGGAGGGATTGAAACTCTCACCCGCACTGGTCTTGTGCCCGAATTGTCCGTCAAGCGCGCGAGGCAATTATAAAATTCCGCCCCCGAGCAGTACGCCTCCAAGGCTAGAAGATGGTAGAAGCGGAGAGCCCCGAATGTGATGGCCGTTCGGGGACTCTTCCCAGTTGCGGGATACCAGCGTGCCCGCAGCAGCTGGATGTCGTGCGGCTGAGCTGTCTCGCAGTTACAAAAGTCGAGCCCAACCTCGTGGATGCCGTTCTGGCCAATGACCACGAAGTCGTCATCGACTGCTGGAGCTGGGTTGATACAGATTCCACGGCGGCCTTTGCTGCGCAGGCCATGCCCGAGCTGTATCCGGAGACCAAGCACCTTGAGTGTGGTCTGCTCAAAGAACCCATCGCCATTCCACATCTGTATATGTATCAGTTTGGATACTCTAGCGAGATTTCAGCATCTGCACCTCGACTTTATGCAGGGGCACATTCTGATGGGTCTCGACAATACATTGCTTGCAATACAAATCGTCGGTGAAGCATTCAGTGCAGCGATAGCGTGGGTCTGCGACGCCACAATGTATGCACTCATTGTACTCGTAGTAGTCACCTCGGCCCTCGAGCAGCACCAGTTGATCGAGGTACAGCTGGGGTTTCTTCTTGCGAACCCACATACCCAGCGGATCATCCTACCAACCGTTAGAATTCAAATCAAAAAGTCAAGTGGATGTCACACACCGAGCCTCGCAAGGCTCTTCCTTCCTTGTGAATCGGCCCATGTGCCTCCGGATCCCGTGCTTCTTCCAATCCATCGTATACGGGTACACCCTCGTCGTCACCAAGCGGATTTCCCTCGGGCCAAAAATGCGACGGGCCAGCGTGAGGAGCAGAAGGCGATGAGGGCGGTAAGTCGGGAAGTAGTGTTGGGGTGGATGTGGACGCCTTGACGGGCGATGCGACACCTTTCACCATGGTGTATCTGTGCAGCCGGTGACCGTCCTCGTTTGAGTGAATGTGCCGCTCAGGAACGAGTTGAATCTTCTGAGGGGGAGCATCGCTGTCACTGTCGCTGTCGAGAATGAACGAGACGTCTTTGTTTCTCTTGGGTGGCATGGTGGCAAATCGAAAAAAAAACCTTCCGAGAAATCAATACATATTTGAAACGTGCTCGCTTGCTTGGAAAACACACCTTGACTCTTGAGTCTATCCCATCTGCCTGCAATCATCCATCCACCTGGCCACCCAACATGCAAGAAGCTAGACACGCGGTGGATCCCCGCCGTGGCGACACTGGCGAGCCTCCTCACTACATTGACGCCGACATCCAGGTTAAACCTGTCTCCCAGTGAGCACCCATAATATCTCTACACTGGTAGAAGATTTCTTACCGAGAACTGCAGCCAATCCTTCATCTCATATGATACTGGTTGCCAACAACCAAGTGTTTGCAGACACTTTACATTCCAAACTGAGGGAAGACGAGACCGAGGCTCAATGGTGGAAACAAGGACCAAGGTGGCAAAATGAGTAGCACTGTAGCAGCGTTCAAGAATTGTGCTCCGAAGAGCGTTGGTCGTCGTCGTCTTTGTTGACTGAGCACAGCCCATCACGAATTGCCTTTTTCGCACTATACCAATCCTATTTGCTCCTATATCCGGTCTGCACTGTAGTACTTGAGAATTCAAAGGATTCATTGTGTTGCTCAGATCTCGATCAAGAAACATGAAAATTGCATGTCCAACAAAAAAAAATCGTTAAAAAGATAAACTACGCGGGGCAGGGACGGAGCTGTCAGATACAGAGTCCCTGTCAGCGGCAATCTCATCCGCTTTGGAAAATAAATCAAGTGCGCACTCCCACCGAGAACCCGGAACCCCCGTCGTATGACTCCCGCAATGCCTTACCACCCTTGGCGGCCATCAGCTGCTTCGCCGTCTTGAAGCCATACTTCACATATCGAAATAGCCCTCCCGCGGCGTACTGGGTCATTGAATACCGAGTCTCACCCAGGGAAAGAGGTGTGTTGCCGTGGCTGATGGTTCCGGACGGAATGCACACGGTCGATCCGGATGGAAACTCGACCATGAGCTTGATCTGTTTCATGTAGAACAAAGCCGATTTGCAGGGGTCAAAGGAGCCGGCCGACGTGATGGCGCACCAACCACCAGGGTTGTTCTGGTAGTCAGTGTGTTCGAAGGAGACGGCGTTGGAGGAGCAGTTGAATGTCACCGCCGGAAAAATCGAGTTATTGAAGTTGTGCTGGAGCCCGTCATGGTGCGCAAACAGGGCCTTCAAATCGCGGACATATTCGGCATAAAGCTTGGGTGCCCAATATGCATATGCGCCTACAGATCATGAGATCCTCGGGAAAATACAGAGAGGGGTATACGTACTGGACTGGAAGCCTGCAATGCGTTTGATGTACTTATTTCTAAGTAGTCTACGAAGAAGACGACGGCGTTGCCTTGAGTTCAATAGATTTCCCGGTTTCTGGATGAAGGATAAGAACGTCTTTATTGATGGAAAAGCTACGGGGTTACAACCTTCTGACCGCCGCCGAAGGACACTCCAGAAGTGAGAGTGTAGAAGTTACCCCGGCGATGGGTGAGGTTCTCGGCGCTGAAGACCCCGTCGTCAACACCGTCCCTCAACGCTTCCTCCATCGCAGCAGCAACACCGGGGATGACGTTCTCATCCCAGTCGGGGTCGTCGGGCTTGCCAACAAAGACGGCAATGATTCGTCCATCTTGGTCAACGATGAGAAGTGGATCTCTGCAAAAGGGTGAGCACGATATACAAGGTATGGGTGGGTTTTCGACGTACCGGCCATCCCAGGCAATCCGACGAAATCCGCGCCTGTTGAGCTCCTCCACAGTGAAGTATTTCCACCTGGGCCTAGCCCCCGACTTGCGACTCTTGCCCTTCCCCTTCCGCTTCGCGCCAGTCCCACCCGCGTCACCTTTATCTCGAAGCCCAATCCATGCGCCGTTGGAGTGCGGAAAGTCAGATGCGCGGAAGGGCACCTCCTCCTTGCGGAGCGAGCAATAATCCTGGCTGAACTGGGGGTCCAGTTTGGCCGTGAACGGATCGCGCATTTCAGCCTTGACTGCGCGTTTACGCGTCCGACGTTTGTCCGCTGCGGCATTACGACGTTTCCGCTCAATACCGCTGGCGGCAGTGGCAAGAGTGTCGGAGGCGGTGTTGGGGAGTGGGGGAGGGGGGAGGGATGATGGTGCGTCCAAGGCAAGGAGTGAATGAGCCGAGGGAGCGGGCGGACTTGGCAGTGAGGATGCCACGTCACAATGCGGCGATGAGGGTCCAAGTGAGGACTCAGGCAGTGCAAGGGGAGGTGCAGAGGTCGACGTAGATGTAGACGCAAATGAGGGTGGAGCTGAGGGCGCTGGTGCCCATGGGATTGGGGAGCATGCTCGCGAGGGCTCGGCGGAGGACATGTCGGTCAAAGGAGAAGGGGGACAGGACGATACCTCCACGCAGTCCTCCCACTCTTGGTCACGCTCGTC
Organism: Roridomyces roridus; assembly: GCA_029378245.1. Classification (NCBI taxonomy): domain Eukaryota; kingdom Fungi; phylum Basidiomycota; class Agaricomycetes; order Agaricales; family Mycenaceae; genus Roridomyces; species Roridomyces roridus. Next base: position 31,376 of record JARKIF010000035.1, on the reverse strand, counting down.
GCCATACAGACCCTCTCCCTCCTCCTGTGAATCTGCGCGCCGGTCTGCATCGTGGATGGCGGCCTGCAGGTAGGGTGCAAATGAGATGCCGGTTTCGACGAGAGTAGTGGGGCGAGGCTGGTACGTCCAGACGGAAAAGATGGCACCACTGCGTGTACGGCGATGCATTCACTATGGGAGGGCGTAAGTTTCGGTACAATGGACGCATCGCGCCAGCACATCACACAGCAAGCAGCACGGCAACGCCATAGAGCCATGGTATTGACTCAGCGCACGGTACCATGCAGCTGGCTGCTTTAATGCTGAAGCGGGGCGTGAGGGGGGACTCACCCAGCACCGAGAGTGTGGTCTTGAGGTGGCACGAAGGGCGCGACAAGGTGGGACACCGAGCCTCTAAGCAATCTGTTTTGGTCAATGACATCCCTTCCGGTGCCAACACAGCCAGAACCAAATGCCAAGCCCGCCAGTACGCCAATCACTCGGGTCCCGGCTTTAGTGCCATCGGAGTCACGCCCCGCCTCCCCGCCAACTCTCACATCCACTGCAGCAACGGGGAGTCTTGACGCTGCACCACCCACATTGCAGCAATCTCCTCCAGCATCTCCTACTGAAGCTCCATCTGCCGCATCACCGACGCACTCGCATGCCTCTCCTGCTCTGATTGAGAAGGCGGTCTCTGCGGAATCCCCTCCACTCATCCAGCCAGTGACGGCCACATCCACTCCTCCAACTCCGCTTGGACCCGGCGTTCTTCCCTCTACAGACTCGCCAGCAATCCCTGCCACACCCGTGGCCGTCTCCGCGGAGAACAGCGGTAGGACGCCCGCTCCTGCCACTGCAGTGCCATCAGCGACAGCATCTCCCACCCCCGACATAGTACCGACTCCCGCTCCTGCGTCTTCCCCTCTGCCGCCGAGATTTGCCAGATCTAGTGCTGCGCTCAGTAGCTCAGTGCGCGCGCTGGACACTGCTATGATGCGGGAGAAGAATGCCGAGGATGACGGCGATAGTAGTGGCGACGAGGGCCCGCTGGAAAACTACTACCCGCAGTCCAGGCCTATGGCCAATCCACCTAAACCGGATCGAGTTGCTCCAGGGGAGGATGGTGTGCGCCAGCTTGGGCTTGGTCCTCGCGGAGGGCTCGTACGAGGACGAGGGACGCGTGGGGTGGGTGGTCTACCGCGGGGGCGTGGAGGCTCTCGCGGGGGAGGTACTTCAGCACCGAGGAGGCCCTTGGCATTTTTGCAAACATACGGCGAAAACGGCGAGGCAATCCCCTTGCCGTTGGATGGCCCCGAAGCTGCCGAATTCCTGCGGCTCACAAATGGGCGGCGGGGCCGTGTAAACTCCACACGAATCGATGATGACGGGGAGGCGCCTCCAGCTCGACCTACCCACCGCAAAGTCTCAGGAGACCCTGAGCCTATAGTCTTACCGCGGCTTCCCGGGGCTCCAATGCCACCTGTGCCGGATATGGGTAGAGGGGTCAGAGCGCGACGGCCGCCGCAAAATGCAAATGATGCTGATGCAAAGCTGCTTGCGCGGCTGGAGGAGCAGAAGCTGAGGAAGGGAGGCGAGAAGCGTAAGGCGGAGGAGGAGGAGGAGGATGCATCGTCGAGCAAAAAGTAAGTCAAATTTACCCTCTTCGCAATGTAATACATAATGCTCATACTTTCCTCAGGCACAAAGCGTAGGACCATGATAATAATGTTTGTAGTTGCTTCAATAAAAATAGTGGGAATCGGGATGTGTTCAGAGATTGAATGAGTGGGCGAAGAATAGGACCGGGATAAGAAGTCGGAGACAAAGATGGGGAAAAATGGGGGAAAAAGGGAGTTCTCGGGGATTCGAACGGAAAACCACCGAGAAAGGATACAACTAAAGCAAAGGATGCATGCAACAACTACACCATTGAAGCATTAAATACTCTTTATGCAGTGAGGTCACACCCCTATAAAAACACTTCTCAGTGCCAGAATACAGGAGAGATACCATCAACGGCCACACAACTCATATCAAGCGCTTACCCGCTCATTTTCGAGGCTCGTTTGCTGATGTTCAGGGGACCCAGGTGCTATCTGGGCTGGCTAGTGCCATATTTCATTTCAATAAAGGTACAATGACAACAGTACACGCAGGTAACAACCAGGGAGAATTTTCCCAAAATGGTAAGCGGGCGGGATGCCGCCGTCCGACAGCGCCCCGCCCAGACGGCGGCGAGACGACGACGCCGCGGGCTCGGAAGGGGTACGCGTTGGCGGCCTGCCAAAACGGGTAACTCCTCTAACGCGATGCATCGCGAGGGTCTCTGATTAGAGCCAATGATGCATCGCGCATCCGACTCTCATTACACAGGGGGCAAATGCCATGGCACTTTGCCTCGTGTGCCAAGGTGGCACTTGCGTGGCACTTGGCGGGTAGTTGGTCAGTAGTTGGACAGTCGGTGGGATTTTGATCGGTTCCCCGGCTTTCACAACCAGCCGGGCATTACATAATCCAACGGAAGTCATTAGATTGTTGGATAGTCGAAGCCGAAGAGCATTGTTTCATGGGGCTCTGATGATTCACAAAATTATGGTTAATGACACACAGGCTGTAGTCCTGCTTTTTTCCACATAAATGTAAGGGTCCTGGTGCAGGAATCCCCAAGGACACCCCCCAATGTCCCCCCAATCATGTCTTAAATTTGTTTAGGGTGCATACCATTGCTATCGAAATTTTACATGAATTTTATACTCCTTCGTTGAGGGTCATAATCACCAAATGTATTGGGCCAGCAAAATGGGAGCAGGGACATGGAATCGAACTCACGCACATCAAGCAAGTCACGGGGCACGTGCTTTTGCTCCCACATGGCAACTGTGCGCCAACTACCTCCCAAGTGCCACCTTGGCACACGAAAAAAAGTGCCACGGCTGATGCCCCCTGTGTTAGAACCTCGCGATGCATCAAAACCCCAGGATGGCCTGGGAATATGAATTGTACCGCACCTTGCCCACCAACGTTAGGGCTACTTCATACAGCTTCTTACCAAGCTCCACGAGTGAGATGATACTAGCTGCGAGTCCTATGGCTTCCATGAAATACTTGCAGCAGCTGGTGAGTGGGAGGCAATACCAAGTTGCAGCACGCTTCAAGCCTCTTGTGAGGCCCTAAATGCGCACAGCCGCTTTAACAGCTTGTTGACATGAACAGCTATCGAATGTTCCAGAGGGTCTTCCATGGCAATAGCGTGGAGACGGTCCATAATAGTATTATTTCCACCGACGACCGTTTGAACTTCCTTCAGAGATTCCATGCACAAAAGAGTCAACCTTTGCACCCACTGGAGTGATTCATTTCGGATAAAAAGGCAAGATTTTGAGCAGACACAACTGGTGGGACCGCTTTGGCTGGGAGGAAGGAAGGGAGGAAGATTATCCCGCGGTCGCAACACGGGAGGTGGTACTGAGTCACAACGCGATCACGTGTGCCAAGCACCTTACTCCTCTCCACGATGTCACTGTGGTTTCCTGGTCCTCCCGGTTCACCCATACGGAGGTTTCATGTATGCATTCCCTTCCGACTTCTGTGCCCAATACTTACCTTACCCTTTCAACGAAAGAGCCGCCACCGCTGATCACTTCTCTTGTAAAACGATTCTACGACATCGGCTTCGCTGTACGAGAAACACTTTTCGACATGGCACAACTCTCCACCCACATAACCGAGCTCGAAAAGCGCACTTCCAGACGATACAAGACCCTAATCGACCCGCTTCATAGCAACTACGTTGCCCTCATGGAGGCAATTCTCGCAGCGCACGAAACATGTGCCAGATACCTTTGCAGACGACGAACAGAGAATGAGCAAGAGCAGACCGCTGCCGCCCTTCGCACTTTCAGTGAGCGACTGAAAGGGTTGGAAACCCCTATTGCGGATTTGCGCGGCGGATGGAAAGTCGCTGCTCGCAGTCTGTCCGCTGAAGTCCAAGCCTACGGAGCAACATTCGGTGAGAAAATCACCCTTTGGTGCTACCCCGACACGATGAAACATTGGTCACTCGACGAACTTTCGGCCCAAGTGGCGACCGCCAACAACCACCTTGACCTTCTCCTGGAAGCGTACAGGAGCTTGGCACTTGCTTTGGCCGAGGCGGAGGGTATCTGGGCCCTAGATGAATGCCCACAGGAGCTGCATGAAAACATTGGGATCGCACTCAAGGAGATGATCAACCTGGACCAGATACTCGTCAGCTATCGCACTCATACTGTGCGCGCTCATGGTATCCAGTGGAGCGACGAGCGCTTGTGCGCAACGCCGCTTCAGACACTACTCGCGACTGAAGAGAGGGGATTGTTGATGGAATATAGTACCATGACTGACTGGCTCGAATGTAGTAAGTAGCTTTCGCTCCGCCGTAAATTGTGGTTTTATTGCCAGCCTCCTACGTGGATAGGGGTACGACTAAGCTTTCCTACTTTCATCTGCCCAATGCCTCCCCCACCCAGCCCTTCTTCCAAGCCGGACCTCGCCGTATTCAAGTACCTATCTGCCCACCCGCATGATGAATCGCTCGACGTATGCCAACTACGAAACTACAGCTCGTTTGCACCGAGACAGTCACCCGGGACACTCGTAAGTAAGCCCCTCTACATCCCCTTCTACCTCGCTCATGATCAAGGATTTGTATACGTAGAACAACGCAATCGACAATTTTTTGCGGCGGCTCAATAGTATAACATCCAACACCAGGACCGCGCTCGGGGACCTGTTCTCCGTACTACAGGAAATTCACCCCCCTATGGCCTGCATCTGCATGGATACCCGCTTCCTTAGGGCTCTCCCAGACGTGCGCACTCTCGATCGGCTGTACGCCACGTACTTGAATCTGCTGGCTGCGATGGACAAGGTGCAGTTTGCTTGCGCAAAATATTTCCTGGCCCTCCAACATCCAGTCCAGGCATCCGACGCGGTCACGGCGCAGCTACAGGACATTCGCACGGCGTGTGTCTGCGTGGCCGAGCGTATTCTTCAGGTCATGAACTGCTGGGAGAAAACTGCGCCCGCCTTGTCCGAGTGCCTCCCGCTGAGTCCTCTTGAACACGTCGGGTGGGCGTTGCTCTCCGACATATCTTTTTCCGTTCATGATCGAATCAATGCTGCTCGGCGTCGGAAAGCACTCCCCAAGTTCCCTCCTGGCGAGTGGTAGCGCAGAAACACGCCGCCGCTCTTAGCGAGCCCTGGAGAAGGAGATTTTGGATCTTGATGGCAAGAGGCGTGAAATATCGCTTACCGACCTCGACGTCGCGCTCGCCGCGCTGATTTGGCACGAAGAGGGGCTGGGGCAATATCGTCATGATATGCATTTTGCCCGGCCTTGGAATCTCGGATATTTCGCAGGGCCCAGCAGCAACTACGAGACCTTCGACTTGCTATATGAGCTCGAGTAAGGAGGGTCAGAATCTTCGTGTATATTCTGTGTAAGAATACAAAATAGTCGTTGGGTTCTCTGAGCATAATTTTCGACCGGGTGAGTTCCACACCAATTGCGCGACAGGGTGAACGCGGGCCTGATGTTATGGTATCCAGCTGCTGCAAGAAACCAATGGATAGCCGTGTCCTGAAAAAATCTTGAGTGAGTTAGAAGGGGATTGGGAAGAAGCATACGAGACGCGGCGGCTTTCTCGGGGCAAACGATTAGTAGTTTCTCAGTTGCAGCAGATTTTTATGTGGTGGATGTCGCTAGACAGGTAGGTACTGCCGCGCGCTCACCAACCTGCTGTTCCTTCCGGCGCGAATGGTCCCGTATACTCGCATGCTTTCATCCACGTTTGCGGCTCCTCCGCAGCCAGTGATCCGCGATACGGTGAATATCAAATTCTGGGCCGGTGGCTCGCCAGTGCTGATGGAGTGGTCCTTGTTCCAGTATCGTACTAAGGTAGCGGCCATCCATTTGCTGCAAACGTCACGTGAATTACACAGATCAATGTATTGCAAGCCATTGGATGGGTTCTACGCTAATCGCTTCCATGAATCTTTAGATATGGTACTTAAGAGTGCCCCAATCACAGGCTTAAGCATGAATGTAAAAATTGAGTGAGGAGTTGTTCTTTGAAGTCGTTGCGCCACGAGCATCAGAATTTGATCGGACTGACAGATTTGACGGGTACCGACCTTGCAAGGACAACTCCTCTCTCAATTGTGGTTCAATTGCTTAGCCCCGTGGATGCTACACTCTTAAGATGCAGTTCTAAAGATTCATGGAAGGGATAAGCAAGAAAGTGGTTCTACGCTGCACAGTGCATCAATCTCGGAAATGTGACCATATATGGAAGACTCCGCCAAATTCACGTGACGTTGACAGTAAATGGATGGCCGCTACCTTAGCACACAGCAAACACATCTTTGTTTCAGGAGCCACGAAGAACGGAGAACCGCACATAACGGCGCGTCAGAGGGGCGGATCAAGGGCAAGTAGACGCAAGATCGACGTTCCATTCAAATTTCTCGGAAACAAATAGTTGGCCAAGGGTGTGGAGTTTAACCGCGGTATTCCAGACAGGAGGAAGGGAGGTGGACAAGAGGACTACTCCATAGAATGCTGAACGCAGGGGAAATGGGCACGGACATAGACAGCGGACATATAGGGCTTGTCGAGATGAGTAGTAGAAGGGAAGGAAGGAATCAAGGGATGATTGCCCGCATCAACATATCATTCAGAGTTTGTTTCCCGAACTCTTTTCGCAGACATACCGACACCGTCTTGGTCGTTCCTTCCGCGGCCTCCTCCTTGCCCTCTCTGCTCATCGTGCACGTGGCCACCGCCAACGAGCAGCGTTCCGACGAATTTTGGGCAAATTCGGCCTGTCATCTCCGTCTGCTCATCTACAACATTCAATGCCAGTGCTGGCCTAAACCCTCGCTCATTATTACCACCTACACCTACCGTCGCTACAGACCATGTCCGACCCTGCGCCAGCACCAACATGGGCGCCACCAAAGAACCCCGTGCCCCCACACAGACTTGCACGACTCGCCAATGCCCTCGGTGTATCGACACCCATGCCATACTCTCCCTCACCACTCCTTTCCCCGTCTTACAGCGGCCCAAGTACCGCTGGCGACCCATACAGACGCTCCCCGACACCATCCAGCTCGTCGGGTTTTGGGTTTCCCCCCTCAACCTCGAAGTATCTACTCCATGTCATCCCGCCATCCAGTCTCCCTCACGACTCGGATTCATTCGATTCGGACCTCACCCCTCCACCACCGACTGCTTCCGGGTACCACACGCAGTTTCGCCGAGGCACCCTCGTGCCCGTGCACCCCACGCTGCAATCCCAACTGGGTGCCATCGCCAAGGAGTATGCTCTGCCAAGCACCGCTGGCCTCATCCTCTATCTCGTTTCCCAGCGGCCAGCTCCGTCACTGGCCCCAGGCGGCAAATCTTTGTCCATTTCGGAAGAGATGGAAGACGAGCCTGGGCCACGGCTGTCCGAGGATATTTGGCGGCACCTCTGGACGCGTGTCGTCAAAGCCGAGATGCGCGACGACGGCCCTTTGTCGCCGCCTCTTCTTGGCCTCGGTATCTCAAACCCCCTTGCTGGCCGCTCGACCCCCTATCTCGCCCGTGACGTGCCTCCGTCGTCGGCCTCGTCCACATACCCTCTTCCTCTACTCTCAACACAAGCCCCGACCCCCATCTACCCTTTTGTACTTACGCCTTCACCCACAACACCTTCGTCCGACGCACACGTCCATGTCCCGCGGATTGATACAAAGTCTGCGCCGCCATCGTCGTCCGACTCGCCTTCGCCCTCGGAGGATCCTGACACTCCAGCCACTTCTCACCGGGCAGATTCGCTCGATCTCCCTGGTCTTTCTCCCAGCGGATCTTCCCAGCTCATCCCCATTCTTGCCAAAGTCGAGTTTGACATCGACAAACGCCGCGCCGCATGGTACGAGCCGTGGCTACGAAGCCGGCGGGCAAACCACGCCAAGAGGAAGGAGAGCATGACTCCGAGCATAGCAGAGAGCAGCGCGGATGAGGAGGCAGAGGGCAAGAGGACAGCGCCATTGCCGTTTCGGCTGTTGAAGCGCAATTCCCAAGGAAAGCCAAAGTACCTCCCGCTTTCAGAGTCACCGAAGCCGATGTTGGAGAGTGACGACGAGGAAGCGCCTGAAAGGCCACAGAATCCGCTTGCCTCTGATGTAGGGGAGGAGGAGGATGTTGAAGAGGAAGTAGAAGTGGAGGTAGAGGAAGTGGAAGTTGAGGAAGTGGAAGAGGAAGTAGATGAAGAGGAAGTAGAGGAAGAGGAAGAGGAAGAGGAAAGAACGGAGACCCGGGCTTTGGTGAGCCACCTGAACTCGGATATTCCAGGCATGGGGAGCGCGCCTTCGTCCAGTCGACGCGGGCCTCCTACACCACTCGTCTTGCATACACCTTCATCCGCCTCCCCAGTCCAACCGGAGTCCGTGCGGTTGCCGTATCTCGAGGGCGGCACACCGAATGAGGATGAGCGGAGACAGTTCGTGGACGAGGAGGAAGAGGCCGAGCTGGAGATGGAGGACGAGGACGATCCGGACAATCTCCCCAGCTCAAAGAGCAGCCATGACCCCGAGAAGCGTGGTGGAGGATTTTATGATGATATGGATTTAGGGTTCGATGTGTGTTTGGCTTTTAATTCTTCTGGGTTTGGAAGCTGACTTGTTTTAGTTTGATGAGGATGACCCGAACGATAGGCGGAAGAGTCAGTTCATAATGCACCAACAGCTGGATGCGATTGAGAAGGTACGTTGCTTTGGGCACTTCCGCGCGGGTGGTGCTGACAGAACTGTATAGAGTTTAGCCCAGTTCTCGCCGCGCAAGCTTGCTACCGATGATTTCGAGGAGGAGCAATCGCGGATTTCGGCGGCTGTAGCTGTTGCACCGCACCTTTCGCCGCCTGCCCATGCGGCTGCTCGGGTGCATGCCGTGACGAATGCAGACGTCTTCCCGCCCACACCCCGGCTGCCCAACCACCCTGATATCCACCCCGAGGAAGATGGTTCTGGGTGAGTTTTGTTGTCATGGTCTCGGTCTTAAACCCTAATTCCCGATGATATAGTAGCGACAATGATGACCTTTCACAACAAGCCGCTTGGCCTGCGGTGCCCTTCACGTCACTGGCCGACCGTGACCTCGTAGGTAACCGGCGCTCGCAGTCCAGCTCGGCAGGCGAGCGCTCGCCGCCGCGATTGGCTGTCAATGGTGTCAGTGCCGCGATGCCGAAACGCTTTAGGTCGAGCAGCCGTGCGTCAACAGCGTCTGCCGAGACCGAAGCCAGGCGGCGTGATATGATGGAGCAGTATCCTGCGATGACGCCTAGTATCGGGTTGAAGAGCTCGTTGAGTTCACCGCTGATTCCGTTGTCGCCTGATCCGTTTGGACGGCATCCATCGTCATCAGGCCACCCATCACCCGATGTGTTTGGCGGCAGCTCCAGTAGGCGGGCTTCGGGCGCGTCGTATTGGGAGGAGCCGTTGGTGCTGCCTCCGCTACCGCCCGCACAGCCGGTGGTACATCAACGAAACCCGTCTGTGGCACCGTCTACGTCTGGAGTTTCTGGCTCGAGTCGGTTCAGTACGGACTCGATGAACGGCGACACTCAGGTGCCGCAGGTTCCAAAGCAGGGGAACCGGACTACGATGATGAGTGTCAAGACCATCAAGAAGCTCTGGCGGAAGAGTCAGAAGAATTCGGTTTCTGGTCCGAGCGTGAGCACAAACCCGAATTCCCTACGAGCCATCTCGACTGTGCCGGAGAATATCTATTCGCCGCTGTCGCCGCCGCCGCCTGCACGTCCGAATCGGCCTTCGATGGAGGATATGGAGTTGCCAGACGTGGATGTGCCCGTACCGCCAGCCGTGTCGAGGGCGTCACCGATACCTCCAGCTCTGGCGCCACCACGACCTTCACAAGAGATGTTGCATCAGCAATTTGGTGTTCCCGTCCGAAGGCCATCAAATGAACAATACCCAATACCGCAATCACAAGCAGCCCCACCCCGGCCATCACAGGAGATGGTGCAACAACAGCTCGGCGTGCCGCCTGTTCGCCGGCCATCACCGGAACAATTCCCTCCGGTTCCACAACCTCTTGGTATGCGACGACCGTCGCAGGACCATGGCCCTGGTCCTTACTTTGCACCTGTTCCGATGCTGCGTTCGCAAAATACGGCGCCGATTGTTGCTGCCAAGGCTGGGCCACCGAGGAAGCAATCTTCGGATGGGCTGCTTTGGGACCAAGAGTCGCCGTATCCAACACGGGCGGCGTCTTCACGAGCGCCGTCAGTGACGTCCTCGATAAGCCGACCGCCTTCAGCAGCTTCTGTCAGCCCGCCAACGATCAGCCCCAGTCCTCCGCTGGCGGACAAGGAGCGAAATAGTGCTCGCAAGTCGATATTAAAGTGGAAGGCGACGACCGCGGCGGGTTTGGCGGCCAATGGATCAGCAGGTGGTGGTGCGGTGCCTGCTCCGTTGACGCCTTCCGCGGCGACCTTCCGGACGCGCAAGTCGAGCATTACTGGTTCCCCTGCCCCGAGTGCGCCCCTCAGCCTGCCATCGGACATCCCTCCGAGTCCCAAAATTCCAGAACAGTTCATGATGATGAACGGGTATGCTTCTGCTTCTGCGCGGCCCAATTCTGCTGCGATTGCGAAGCGGAGGTTGAGTACGAAGATGACGTCGACTTCGACTGCGGATTCTGGTGGTTCGTCATCAAGGCGCGGGTCGCAGCACCACCATCATCGGGCTGGGCAGGAGTCGATGGCGTCTTCGTATGCCTCGGAGGAATTGGTTGAGCGCTCGAGTTTTGATACGTCGGGATTCGAGATTGTGTCTCCGAGGATGGGGGAGACCTTGAGTTTCCCGTATCATGATTTGGATAGACAACATGAGGGCGTGCGGACAGGCGCCGGTGGTACATACTAATCTTATTTATTCCCTCTATTTCATTCTTTTTTGACGAAGCATTGTATACCGTCTGTAAACAGCATTTTTCGTATAATCTTAATACGGCCCCACGACTTGAAGCAAAATGCCAGATTGGTCGAAAGCGCATCAGACTCGGAAGTTCCAACGAGGGATAGGGGGATGTAAATCTGAATCATGACTCTTTCACCATCCATGAGCACCTCTTCCAACGAACCAGCCATATTGGACAACCGTGCCAAGCCTAGCAAGGAACGGCTTGCAGAGTTGCGTCGTATAAAGGCCGACCTCATAGTGTGTATCTGTCCTCTCAGTGCCATTCCCAACGACCCTGAAACCCCACGCAGAGCAAAATGCCTACCATGGCAAAAATCATAGCAATAAGGGAGAGATGCATGCAGGAGCGGAATTACGATCCTGACCAGGTAAGCACGGCGGACGGACACATTCTCACTTGTCGTTAACCTTGTTTCGATTGTCAGCACCACACCGAGGAAGAGAGGGCTGAATTAAGCGCAGCGGTATCTGCTGCTGTCCAAGCTACGCAGCGTCCGGAGGACAACTACCAAACTTGGTTGAAAAGTCTGACCGAGGCGGAATGCGGTAAGTTTTTGTGTTGTTCAACAATCTCCTTTGATTCCACGGCTCAAAAATTGCATTGCGCTAGTTGCCATGTCTGAATGGACTGACGAGGGAGCGAGGATCGATTTTGACTGCTGTCGTGACGGTCTTTGTAGTTGAATTCCTCCCATGTATTCCAAGTTTTTCGGCAATGACGGTCCACAAGTTTATCATTGGTTTTCTTTGGGTGGCAACAATCGGTGTCCTAGTATGTACGTTCCGGGTAGGTTCCCAACGACACGCCGTTAAAATACATGTCGTGCGCTGGATCGTAAATCTGACACAAGAACATGAGCGGTTCGCAATAGGATCACAACATAGGCAGCTCCGCATACGGAAGAGTTGCACTGTATCGATACAGAACATGGGCTTGGTCCAATTCCGACATCTTCAAGCACTTTACGGTACACCTAGACTTGGGCCCACGGCAGATGTCCACGACGGATTGCAGAGATAAAAGTTGGGAGGATAGTATTGTAACGGTGGGATCGCCCGGCTCGAGAAAGAAGCTGGTGGTAAGGATACTTCTGGCTTATAGGGCAGACCGCGTGAAGCGGACAGCAATTTGACATCTTTTTGCGGGCAGCCCACGGTCCACTGGTAATTAGGGTGTAAAGAATGCGGATGAAGGATCTCGGGCTGTATTTCATGTCGGCGTATAAGGCATAGCACTATTAACGAATTCAGTGATTTGGAACATGCACCCTTTTACCTTACTTACAGAGAAAATTAGGCGATGCTTGAGCCAATCGAACCAATCGACCAATGACTTGCTTCTCGGTGCGCCTAGTACCCACGGTTTGTCTGACGAATTCGGCGATGTGCGCCTCTCGAGTCTATTGGAATAGTGCTGAAGATCTAGCTGAGTGGAGGTTCCGCCCAAGGCGAGACTGGGTACCTTGAATGAGATGACCATCTCTGAAGAATATTTGAGGATTGTACCATCTCCACGGGCGGATTTTGGCACATACAGCTGCGGCCCCCAAACGGGAGTCTCTCTGATATTTTCGTTCCGACGGCGATACATGACGATGGCTTTCGATGCCCAGGAGTGGTTGGTACGAAGATGCAGATCCGGGGGCACCGTGTCGATTGAGCAGGAGCGCAGGCACGGCGCTTGCCGAATTCGTCCAGCATGTTGCAAAAAAAAATTACGATTAGCTAACTGTGCGCGTTGGGTCAGCGCTGATCAGAGGGCAATAAAGCCACTGACGAGCTTGCATTATTACGCAAAGAGCAGCCTCTGTCGCCGAGATGACTCTGACGCGTCGTCTGGTTGTTACTGTGAAGAATGCGAGCAGACTGGAGAGCGAACAAAGTGTTCATGTTGTCAATCAGTGGCAGTGGTGGCGCATCACCGACGATTTAGGATCAGGGTCACGGAATGAATAAAACGAAACAAGTACATGTCTCCGGTCCTCTAGTTGCCCTTCATGTCCTTGGGCCGGAGGATGACCATATCTACCCCACCAGCAGAATTGCTATAATCCACATCCACTTCCACTTCCAAAATCTCCCGAAATTCCTCAAATTGATACGTCTCGCTCCATTCCAGTTCTTCACTCCACTCGAGCTTCACGCAGGCTTTGCGTGATTGGACCAAATTGACCACAGCAAGCTCCGTAAACGTCGGATAGAGCTCCGCAATCTCCAACCTCTCGAGCTTGGGCACGAGCTGCCGAGTTTGGTCTGTGCTCGAGTACTGGAGCACGTCAAAAAACTCGTCGTCGATGCTGTACAGCTGACCGTCCTGGAAACGGAATCTGACGAGGGATGGAGTGTGCGCGAGGAGTTGAGGGATGTCGGACGGTGAGATGCAGTCACGAAGGGCAAGCTGCTCGAGCTTGGGGGAGCCTTCCGCTAGGAAGATCTGCAAAGCGGTGGAGAGGAGCGGTGAGGCGCGATCTTCAAAAGAGAGACAGTCAAGGCTCAGGGACTTGAGCTCGGGAAGATTAAGCTGGCGGAGGAAGGGCCCAAAATCCTCGGCATCCCATTCTTCACCCACGACACGAATCTCCAGCGTTTCCATCTTGACCAAATTCGTGGCGGGCTTCGCAGCGACCCCCGACAGCCATTGTTCGGTGGAAACCTTGGCCGCCACCACATTGACGCATTGCACAAGAGCGTCCAGGCATGCTTGCGGCGACGAGCACTTGACTTCGAGTCGAGTGAGCTGCTCCCACGGCATCGGGATGATCTCGAACGCGTCTCGCATGTCTAGCGTGACATCGCAAAGGTAAGGTGCAGATATAAAGACCGCTTGGTTGGGGTGGTCTACGATCTCCCGGTTGAGCAACGTTAAGCTGAGTTTCTTGAGGCTGGCCAATCTGCCGGCGGGAACGTAGGTGAGGGGGTCGATTATATCGGAGTCAGCCTGAGGGAAATCGATCCTCCAGACCGCCAGACTCTCCCATCTATCTGCCGCACCGCCCACGGAGGCCAATGCCGGACGGAAATCGGCAGGTTTCTTGGGATCCCAGAAGGCGTTCCCAACGTTGATATGAACAGGTCGCAGAGCAGACCGCTCCAAGAACAAATTGGTGATCGAGGAGGCTCCCCCGTGCAGCGTGAGCGGCAGAGCCACTTGGGCCCACAGCAGCGGAGTCGGGATGGCCACATCTCTCCACCGAGAGCAGACCGCGCACAAATAAAACACGTCGCTACACGAGGTGTCATGGTACTGGGAGTAGAGTGCGAGGACCATGATCTTGGACAAAAGCTCGAAAGGGAGAGCGTGGATGGTGGCAATTGTGCCACGGATCGAGATGAGGATATTGGAGTTCCGTGTCCTGGGTGACATGAATGCGGCGGGCGAACCGTAATGCGGTACAGAGAGCGCGTTCCATGTCCGCTCTACATGACATGTCAATGAAAGAAACTGATTAGAGAAATAGAGTGCATACCGTCGGAAGATGCAGAGTCGCGCATAGATGCTATTGCCATTGAAGCGGGCGGAGTACAGGGAAAGTTTGCGGGTGTGGAAGAAGAGTGAAAGGGAAAGACACGACGCGTCGACAAAGACCAACACGGAAACAAAGAGGACGCCTCGTTGCATTCTCATTCACGCGGTCCTCCCGGTTTGCTCCCAGTTGAATGCCCATCGCTCAACCACAACGTGAGGGTGTTAAAGGGTCGCAGGGAAGGAGGAGCCTTGAGTGCGTCGTGCTTGGCCCTTGCCTGGATTCAGATAGGCATGGTTGGAGGAAGACATGATGTTGTGTTTGTGTTCGGACATCATGTCCGAGGGGCCGCCTCACAAAGGGCGGCCCGACATCAATGATTAAACATGCTCCCTTGAACCCGACTCAATCGAATTGCTCAACGACTAGGCACACCAACTGGCCTTCTTTTTAGATTGCACGCGTAGTACTCTACACAACTCGAAGGAACCCTGCTCGTGGTTTCAAACTCCTGTCCAATTGTTCCTTCACAGTCCTCACGACTCCGGCGCGATGCAAGTGCCACGGTGGCCTCCATATTTTCCTCCTCCTCCCAGTCCAATGTCACCGAACGGTCCTGTATGCATTCTCTTTTGGACCTCTGTGCCTACCTTCTCACCTTTTCGAAAGGACCCACTCGTCAATGCTCTTCAACACCGATTGTGCCATGTGTCGGTTTCGCTGCCCGGGAAGCATTTCTCGACATGGCGCAACTCTCTGCGCGTATCGCTGACCTCGAAACGAACACTTCCATACAATACAAGCCTTTAATCGAACCACTTCATAGCAACTACATTACCCTGATGGAGGCCATCCTCGGAGCGCACGAGAGATGCGCCAGATTTTTATTTCGTCATCGAAGACTGGCCCGATCTCGAGCGCGTCAGGGTCCCGTCTCCGAGGTGGACGAGCCCATGCTGCCACCCTTCTTCGCATTTTCAGCGAGGGACTGAAAGAATTCGAAACCCCCATCGCGGATCTACGCTGTGACTGGGAAGTCGCTACTCGCAATCTGTCTGCCAAAGTGAACGCTTACGGAGCAACACTCAGTGAGCGATATACTCTTTGGTGGTACCCCGATATGATGAAACATTTGTCTCCAGATGACCTTTCGGCTCTAGTGGCGAGCGCCAACAAGCACCTTGATCTCCTCCTGGAAGCACACAGGAACTTGGAATTTTTCTTGGCAGAGATCGAGGGTATCTGGGCCAGAGATGAACGCCCAGACGAGCTGCATCGAACCATCGGGTTCCAGATGATTCGCCTGGACCGGGCACTCGTGAGCTTTCGCACTCGCACTGTGTGGGGGCATCATCTTCGGACCTCTTGTGGGAATATAGTCCCGACGGCGATGACAGTTGGCTTCAAGACTACAGATATTAGTAGCAAGTTGAAATTCCATACACGTTCGGGATAGGGGTAAATTATGACTCGTTCACCATCCATGGCCACTTCCTCCGACCAACCAACAACATTAACTTCTGCGATGGACGAGGAGGAACAGAAGCCCGTCGGCGAGGAGCGCGTTGCAGAATTGCGCCGTATTCAAAAGGACCTCTTGGTATGTATCCTACTCGGGCTTCTCCGTCCCAGCTTGACATCCCCGCAGAAAAAATGGGACATTAGTCCTGACGACCGCCAGATCTTTGTAGACACCTGGTTGAAGGAACACAATTTCAATCTGGACGACGTAGGGAAAACACATTCTTTGAACTTGCAGTTTATCCCTCACTCTGAATGCCAGGACGGTCCGGACCAACCTGGGAAGAGTTCAAGGAAATTGGTGACGCTATATCTGCCGCTGTGAAGGAGCTCTACCGTCCGCAGAAGGAGGCGTACGAGGAATGGCGTCAGAGTTTGACCGAGGCAGAATACGGTGAGTTTGGGGCTACATCTCGCTCGACTTTGCGATCTGAAATGAAATTTGCTCAAGCGGCCATATCTGAAATCAGCGAAGAGGACGCAGCGGCGTGTTGTCTCGAGGCGGAGAAGCATGGATGGTGACTTTGACTACAGTTGAATTCGTGTGTATGGACTGGCCAAAAGCATATCAGTTGCAGTCCGGAATAGGGGCTAACTTAAGTATGACTCTTACCATCATTTCTTCCAACGAACCAACTGCGATAGACGAAGATGTAGGAAGTAGCGGACAGGAAACCGGTTTTGGCCCCGAAGTGGTAGGGATAAAACACTTGACTGCTGGTCTCTCGTTCACACTTGACCAGAACTACGATGACGAAGAGATGAACGCCTATTTCGATTCACAGCTGCGCCCCATAACAAGTGCGATAGGCGGAGAGGCAACATTGAAAGAATCGCGTGTCAGCGAGGAGCGCCTCGCACAGTTGCGCCGCACTCGGGAAAGCCTGCTGGTGTGTATCATACTCCAGCTTCTCCACCCAGCGCCTTCAAACCCACGCAGGAAAAAATGCTTTCCGAAGAACAATGTCAAGCTTTAGCTTTGAGGGTCCGTACTGGACAATAAGTCAAGGAATTGGTGTTGGCATACCAGTTCTGGTCAGTTCTGGCCAAATCTCCCCAGATCTGGAAAGATTTGGCTTCTTTCCGCGACTTGTCTCAGATCTGGCGAGATTTGGCCAGAACTCGCCAAATCTCATCAATGCCGAATTGCATTTCGCAATCCGGACTCAGATTTGGCCAAATCTCGGAGCCAGATACAGCCAGATCTGGAGACAAAAAATCAACTTTATTTGTCCTCCCATCAGGCCTAATAATCAACGGGGTCCAGATCTCGTATCTGACCGCATGGTCCGGTCAAGGTCCGGTGGAGCGGCTCTGTTGATCCATCAGTCACTGCCCGGCACGCAATCACTCAAGGCATCACATGCCGAATCAATTCTGGATAAGTAGGCTGCTTACGGGTGCTCGGCAGATCGTGGCAAAGTCGTAGACTTTGTATTTACTACCTTCAAGTCGAACGATCAAATAAAGAACAAGGTATTGGCATCTGTTTGGCCTCTCTCTCTCTTTCTGACCACCATCATCTCAATTCCCGACTTCCGAGTCCAGTTCGCTGGCCACCCCGTTCCTCTTTCGAGCTCCTCGGCCCTACGCTGCGGTCTTGCTTGTTCTTGTTCCTGGTTCAAACGCTTCGGACGCTCAGCTATCGGGTCTAACGTCTTCCACTGGTCCCTGGATCTGCTACTTCATTCTTGCTTCTTGCCCTCATTCGAGAGAAAAACTGTACGGCATCCGAGAACTCTCATGGATTTGGTCCCAATCGAGCGACGGCACTGGCTGGGTTCTTTCTTGAACATCGCGTGTTATTCTATTCGGATTTGTTTGGAATCTCTCTGTTTCCGAACATCATCATCACCTTCACTTGAGCTCACTGGGCGGCCGCTCCTCCTCCTCCGCTGTTGGCTACAATCCTGCTTTTTACCATCTCACCATTCGCTCCGCTCGTTCAGCTACCGGGGAACTGTCTAGATCAATACTTAATCACTGCTGCGTCCATTGCTACTGCCGCGATCATGATGAAATCTGGATGTATCTCTTCCACGGCGGGCGAGCTCTGTTCGAATTCTGGCGTCAACGGAGGTCGCGAGAACTCAGCTTCGAATCAAACGACCTACACCCTTCGGGGTTGCATCCGGCAACTGTTCAAGCGCAAAAGTAATATTTCTTCGGACAGAGGTTGGATGGTTCTCGGCTCAGAATGTCCTTGTTTGAGAGAAAACGGTGACGCTTAGTTCTGATATGTGTAACATTCGGCGACGAAGAGTAAGACTCGAAGCCATGGCCCATTAGTATATACTACACCTTCACAGTACCATCTGTTCGCTCGTGAGTTGTCTGTCTGTCAGTTCATATGCCTGCACCCCCTGATTCGGTCTGATTTGGTGAGCCTTTCATTTTATCGTGATACTTAGATGCTGAAACGAGTTCAGTGATTTCTGTATGTCCATCGCTCATCTCGTCGACCCCAGGTAAACCTCCCATCCAGCGATTTCCAAAGGGATCGGAGCGAAGTTATGCTACCATAGAGGTCATGATGTCCACAGATTGATGGTGGGCAACGTATTGGAGGTGATTCAGCTGAATAGACTTGACTTTTGTCACCGATGCTAACTGTCACCACAGCTCTCCCTCCCTCTGCCATCTCCGTGTCGCCTGCGTGACTGCCGCTGACGGCTCCAGCGGCAGCCAATTGCCGTCGACGCCGATATCAAACCACTGCATCTACACACGCGCCCTGGTGCAGTCATCGACCTGTAGGTTCAAGGCTACCACATGCCGGCGTCAAGCCGGCGTTCTGAAGCATTCGGCAATTCCCTCACTGGTTACAACACTCCCAGCTCGACGCATCTCTGCTCTGGGCTATGTCTCACACCTGAATTGCTGACGGCGCAGGTGAGCTGCTACTCCTCCTGCACAAGTTACGGTCGATCAATCTTCTGGGAAGGGCCGCACTCCGCAACCACAACAGACATGTCCCGTGCGGGGCCGATGTCGTTGAGTAGTTTCTTTGATGATGATCTTGGTGAGGGTAGTGGGTCCTGTATGTCTTTTTCATTCTCATTCTCATTCGCTCGCTTACTTTCGGGCTCATAAAAAAGTTCTCTTACAATCCGATAGAACGGTGGACGCCAAGACGGTACTTGTTCAGTCGTTGAACCAAGGACCGGTTCAATATTAGCAAGACTCTCAAACTCGAATGCGATGATATCTTTTCCAGTATGCAAGTGCGCCGTGGCTCAACCTGCTATCTCATCTTCGCAGGTCGGCCGATGCATGCTGGTTTTATGTAACTTTTCTGGCAAGGTCCCGTCGCTGCGCAGTCACATTGAACGGTAACTCGCATGGACTTCAAGCTACAAAGCCTGGAATGTGCCCCAGGATTATCTGCATCCCACAAGGCGTCTTTCAAAGCTCCAACCCATCGCATTCCACTGTCCGAACCTCCCTGAATGGGATTTTCATTCCATAGCACAAGCCGACGGGCCTTTATGACCGAAGGTGGGCTCAACCAGTGCATCGAGACGATGTGTCCTAGGAAGAGGTAAGTGTAAGTATGGTGGTCGCATCGGGGAGCTGGGCGAGAACGATGCACAGAAATCCGGATCGGAGCTTGGCAATAGGATAATGAATACACTGACGAGTCTGGGGAGCTGGGGAGTGGACTTCTGGCGTTGATGAAATTTATTAAATAGGTGAGTGGTGGTTTGCATCGCGTCTCCAAATGCCGAGGTTGAGTCTTAACTTGTCATCGTTACTTGTGCTCCTTTAGATGATCTGTCGTCACAAGCCTGCGAGTTTTTTGACAGTTTACCTGCTGAAACCAGGGGTGTGCGCATTCGCGACTGATCGCGTCCTTCTGCCTAGATGTGACCTTGGTGAGCTTGCGTTGATATTCTCGAGGCAAGTCTTTGGATCCGTAGTTTGAACAACTGACCCTCGTTTCTAGTGGCATTGCTTATCACTTGAACCGTCATCACTACTTGAACGGGTACATTCCAAATCCTCGGGGTCGGGTGAGTGATGTGGTGCTGAAAATCAGTCCCGCCGGCACGCCATCCATACGAGTTCACTCAAGAAATCAACTTGAAGATTCCCAACCCCACTGGCAGGATGAATACATTCAACCACATACATATGTACAACAAAAGGCAAGTATTCGACTGGAAGCATCCCACCCACACTGGTACTAGCGACGTCAGGAACCAACCCGGTGCGCCCAGCTCAGGTTTCCTCCGCCTCGTTCCAGCTCTCCACCATGCCTGTCGGCGCCCAATCATTCGGCGAGCCGTGAATCTGCAGCTACCGGCGAGGAGCAAACCTCCCGCTGATCAATGGGCTGGGGAGCATGGCTCGTAACGACACAAAATGTACCCGTAACCAGCTTGCCGCTCATCAACATCTTGACACTCGATCGTCCCGGGGGAGAGAATGTGGGCCTGCGGCTTTGGCTGCACTTCACGCCTACGGCTGCTTGTGAGTATATTTGGGTATCGTCGACAGCGGATGTTCATTCTCGCCCGCCGCATCCGCAGATGGCCTCCACAGAGGGGCCGATGCTCCTTCCACCCGCTGTCGAACCAACAAGCTCTACGCCGTCTCCAGAATCCGTATCCGTGCGGCGATAGACGGGGCGCGGACCGTCTACAGCCTAGGGAAATAATGTACCCTCTGCGAGTGGCTCGGCGACCTCCACCACTTGGTGGCCGATTATTCGCCGACTGCCTCCCAGTCTCAACACGACACGATTACGACCACCTCAATTCCGACTGGGATGCCACCGCGTTCACCAGTCTGAGCGAGTAGGAGGAGTGGCTTGCGGCGGGGAGTACTAGTCCGGTGGTGCCGATTTCAGGGCGTATCCGCGGGAGGGGAGCTCCGTTCTACGTTGGAAGTTATCCGAAGGGAGATGCTGCCATGTTGCCCCGAGAGAACATATGTAACATCTGAGATAGCATACCAAGTAGAACGAACCAATACATATGTCGAACTTGACAAATGCCGACGCCTCGGCGATGCATACAAAATTTTGGTGCGGGAGTACGCCGAGAAACCGAGTCTCAACATATCCAATGGCGACTTTATGAGCAACTTGAAGGAAACCAGGGAAAACAACGAAGGATTGAACACGAAGGACATGGCGATGGCGAGCGACTGCTGAGCCGAGAAGACTTCGGAGTCTCGGACGAAGGCAGATGTTGACAGTAGTCACTAGGTTATACTAGGAAATGGAGCCAATGGAGCCAGAAATGTGACAGACTACCCCAGCTGCAGAATCAAGCGAGAGGGTGTGGGTGTGGGTGAAAAGCAAGTTGGGAGCCCGGACAGAGAGACGGCCGCTGCAGTGACTATGTGGAAATCGAACTTGTGAGCACCAAGTGAACATTCAACGCGCTAAGGCGGAACGCGCCGGCCCCCTAGCGCGTGGGGAGGCAGGTCTTGAAGCTGCCCAAAATGTCTCGTAAGTATCGTGGTTGCACAAGAGACAACAGCAAGCAGGTGTATTAAAGTATCGCCGACTATCGCGGATGAGACGGGGTGCCAGTGCAGAACATTTGGTGCCTACGAAGTTGATCGCTGGTGTCAGACGTCCGGTGATCTGGGATGCCCTTGAGGCGATCAGCAATGCCGGAAGGTTCAGCCGGGTTTGCCGCGGCTTGGCATCGGGATAGGATCAAATACTGTAGTATTTCGTTCAATTCGTATGGTCACATGTCACAGCCAATTTTTTATACGGAAAATTTCGTATGTCACAGGGTCACAAGCCAAATTTTCGCTCTGCCGAGCCCTGCCGGTGCCTGCCGGTGCCTGCTGCCGCCTGCCGGCGGATCAAATTGCCTTTTTGGGACGTGCCGGCCGTCGCATACGAAATGTTCCATTCGTATAGAAAGTCACACGTCAAATGTCCATTCGAATTGAACGGAATACTACAGTACCTTGGATCAACCCACGCGGATGTCTACACAGTGAAAAAGTCCTTTGTTGCTGCCAGAAATGGTGAAATCTGGGTTGGTTCAGATTTGGCCGGATTTCAAAGTTGAGAGCATCAGCGGTCTTATCAGATCTGGCCAGATCTGGCAGGATTTGATCAGAATTGGCCAGAACTGGTGAAATCTCGCGAGATCTGGGTGATTTGGACCCAAAAACCATGGTCGAAATACTTTTGTCCAATAACGGCCTTCATATTTAGCGGACAAGTGCTTGGAGGAAAACGGTTTTGACCCCAACGTCACGTAGTGCTGGCCAAATATGAATATAATACGCTCGAGGCCGTATTGTATCATATTCATATTGTATTCAACCTCTGGGGGCCATATTCTATTTGTAGTCCATCATATTTGTATTCTTGTCCCAGAATACAATATATTTTGAGTGTATTTTGAATATATTTTGGGCTCCCTTGAAAGAATTTTGGCCTCAAAACCGGGCTCACCATTCCGTACCCAGGGCCCAAAGCAAAGGGCCTTGGTCAACAGGTGTCCCCATGACCACCCAGCCAGCCCGCAAAGCTTCGAACAGTGGGATTTCACCATGTGCATCATGATTTGATACCTGATCAGGCTATTTTGATTGATGCTGTCCCGTCATACCTGCCAAAGTATATCACATCAGACCAGAATTGAAGATGTTGCGTGTTGGTGATTGATCCGATCAAGTTCTGATGTAAATATGAGCGCGCCATCACCCTGCCGGAGCAGAAATTGATTGCCTGGCCGTATTTGAATATAGTTGAATATGCTTGAAGCATATTGTATCATATTCATATTGTATTCATATTCATATTCAGCTGTATTCATATTCACAAAAAACCAGCAGCGCGTATTGTATTCATATTTTTTGCCTCGTATTCAAAATATATTTTATCATACTCGTATTGTGGCCAGCACTACCAACGTGGTAGGGAGAACAGACTTAACCGGCGGTCTCTGGTTCACACTTGACCAGAACTACACTGAAGCGGAGAGGCAAATTGTAAACATGAGGAGGCATACGAGGGGTGGCGCAAAAATCTGAGCCCGGACGAGTACCGTGAGGGGTGCACCCTGCATCCCGTTGGCTTGACTGCTTAAAATGCCTCGAGATGCCATCCAGGAACCGAGCGAAGAGGAGATAACGGCGTTTGCTCGTGGGGCAGCCAAACACGATTTCCAGTGCTTTTGTCATCGTTGATTATGATTTCCAGAATGCATGCGAGGATGGGAAAGGATGGGAAGCCACTAGGTGACCTATTAATAAGGCCATCAATGATGGTACGCAACGCGATCACGTGGACATCCAGTGTTCCCGCAACGAGTTGGATACGACAGTACCCCGCAGAATCTCATCAACGACAGTACTCCCGGTAGTCAAGAAACCGTAACGGCTCCCAGCAATTACGCCACCCAAGTTGCACGCATCTGAGGCGCGCGAGACCACACAAACGGGTCTTGTTATATCCATGTCATCCCGACTTCGATCCGAGGCCCTCCGATCCCTCCGGGCCCTCCGATCCCTCTGGGTCCTCCGGTCCCTCCGACCTTCCGGCCTCTTCCATCCAAGATGCATTCGATCACGTCATATTGCACAATCTTATGTTGTTATATCCATGCATGTCCAACTCTCCCGACTCTCCCTTGGACCTTCCGACTCCTCCGGTTCGGATCATTTCCGACTGATCCGGACATTCCGACCTTGATGCATCCGATCTGTTCGTATTGCACAATCCTATAGGGTTTTCACGCAATGAAGTTCTTCTGAGCGTTTCCCTTATTGTGATTATCTTTATCTTCTTCTCTCTTATTGTTGTAGTATAGATCTTATTGTCTTTCATACTTCTGACTCCATTAGGTCGTGTCATACTTACTTAGTATATATAGGCGATACGACTTTGATGTACCTCAGTAGTTAATTAACGTGTGTTGCCTCCACAACTCCTCTGTGCCATCTAGTCTCCGAGTAATCCTCTCTTGGAAGTCAAGTGGTTGGTGTGCTCTCCCTCCGAGTAGCGTTCACCTCATCCGGATCACCTTCGGTCATCATCCCACGGTCCTCCGACCTCTGGTACTCCGACCTCCGACCTCCGGTTCCGGCCCCTTTGTCCTACCCTCTGGCACGGACATTACAGGTCTTCGCCCTCAGACCTCCAGCGCAACTGCATCAGCGGATTCCGTGAACGTTGGCTTGAGGTCGCCGATTTCCAGCATCTCGAGTTTCGCTACTACTACTAGCTGCCGACTTTCATTTGTGGCGGAGTACCGCAGTAATACCTCGAAGAAAGAACGTCTGTCACGCGCTGACCTATTTGCGCACGTGACAACGCCAAATAAACCCGATATACATTGGCGCCGTACAGCGTTAAAGTCATGGGAACCCCGTCTCGATCGGATTGAGGAAGAAGCCGAAGAAGACATTATTTAAAGACGTGGGACAGTTTCATATTTATGAACGACAGCGTGGATGAGGGAAGGAGTTTTCCATCAGTGAACTGTCAGATCATGACAGGCTTCTATGAAGAACACGGTGTAGACATGACAATAGGAGACGACAAAGGTGCAGGACAATAGTGCATGTCGGAAGCCAGGACAATTAGTGTAGCATCGTGGATCTATCCCTCATAGTATAAAAGCAGTAGCTAGTCGTCGTATTCTGTACCCTCTCCTAGACTTTTATTCAGTTCATTTTACGAGCTTTAGTAGCGCACTACCCAATCCACAGCATCTTACCGCTGTTGGACGCGTGAAACAAGTCTTGTCGTGACAACGTCGGCAATATCCAATGAGGGGATCCATTTGTGCAGAAAAAACTGTTCGAAATTAGGCGATGCTGTCAGGATTTCGAATAATTGTACACGCTGCTGCGGCGGAAGATTAAAAGGCGGCCTCGACTGGAGGATGACCAAGTAGGATTAGAGGGGATGCGAATGGACTCAAGTCGCGCGAGCTTGTGGTTGGCGAGCAGAGGGAGGAATGTAAAGCCAAGCCGAGGCCGCCACGGGTGCTGCCTGGGACGTAGGTGGGTCACATAGTGCAGCTTTAGGCAGGGGCCGAACGAATTCAGCCCAATAACATTGTTAGAGAAAGTCGACATTACAATATTCAGCGAATCAGAGAAAGGTGCTCGTAATTTAATACTTATAGTGCTTCATCCACCGTATATTCTCCGGGCGCGGGCTATGTTCAAACAAATAGTCACTCTCCGCGAGGAGCAACTGACGAAGAGGCGAGTTTTTCAGATCCTCGCTGCTGTACCGCTCGACGGCCAACCGACTCATGATCCAAAACCCCGCTCGATACCTGATGAACGCGGTGTCCAGACGAATCAGTTCACGGAGCGTGAGCCCCATGATGTGGAGGTCGTTGGCTGAAGGAGATTCTCTCGTTTCTTGGAAAGCGAGGTCCATTTCGGTGTATGCCCGCATGAGCTCGACAACTCCGCGGATGGCGGTCTCCATGATACTCCCAAGGCCGTTGGTAAGCTTGTGGATGTCCGATTTCGTGTTTTTAGAACAAGTCCAAAACAGCCAAGAAAGCAAGGGAGGGTGGCAAAGGGACTCGAGCTGGATTCGTAAAACTTCCATTGTTTCAGGCCAGCGAGCTTGGATGGCATCTACGTGCACCTTCATCTCGGCCAGCGCGCGCTCCCAGTCCGTGTGCACAATCGGTACTAGAGATGATTGACGCCGTCGAACTTGAAGTAGCGCCCGGCGCTTGAGGAGGTCGTGAGCGCATGAAGCGTGAGCCGTGAGCACGGCAGCCATCAAGCAGTTGTATTCCAAGCTCAGAGGCTCGAGGATGTCCAAAAGCATGCCGCGCTCCGACATCAATGCGACGTTGATGCGAACGAGCCGCCGAGAGAGTTTTGCAATGTCCTCGAACGCCCTTAGGCCGGCTGCGGCTGCTACATCGAACCGCTGAAGTAGTTGATTGGTCGAGGCATCCTGAATGTGGCAATTTCTTCAGTTGGAGAAATTGAGCAAAAGAGAGGCCCCACGGACCGAGGTTTCCTCTTTCTGTGTTGGGTATTCCACGAAAAGACGGGGTGTATCGCCGTCTAGTACTTGGCACTCTCCGGTCTCCCTGCGGGACATCGAGACAGTGGTCGGGAGTAAAAGAGGAGCATGATGCGCCTTTGTTTGTACTGACCAAGCCGCCGGTCCGGTCCGAACGACTTAATGATGGCTCATTTGCTCTCGACCAGATGTGGACATATTTTCCTCCTCCTCCTCCAAAGCCTCAGAAGACTCCCGTTTGCATTCTCTTCCGAACCTTTCTACATATTTTCTGACCTTTTCGAAAGGACCCGCTGGTCAATGCTCTTTGCAATCGATTGGATGACGTCGTCTGTGCTACCCGGGAAGCATATTTCGACATGGCGCAACTCTCTTCTCGAATCGGCGACCTCGAAAAAAGGACCACTTCCAAAAAGTTCAAGCCCCTAATCGACCCGCTTCATAGCAACTACGTTACCCTCATGGGTAAAATGCTTGCAGCGCACGAAACATGTGCTAGATATTTGCTTCATCATCGAGCGCACTCGGGGTCCGTTTCAGAGGAGATCTCTTCCGCCTTTCTTCGCACTTTCAGGGATCAACTCCGAGAAATTGAAACCCCCATGGCGGATTTGCAAGGCGGCTGGGAAGTCGCAGCTAGCAGTCTGTCAGCCGAAATAAACGCCTACGGAGCAACACTGGGCGAGCGGTTCGTTCTTTGGTGGAATCCCAATACGATCGAACGACATCGGTCGCTGGGCGAGCTTTCGGCCCAAGTGGCGAGTGCCAACAACCACCTTGATCTTCTCCTAGAAGCGCACAGGAACTTGGGACTTGCGTTGGCTGACATGGAGCGTTTCGGGGGTCAAGAAGAAGACCCAGACGAGCTGCATTGGAACATTGGGGTTGCACTTATGGTGATGATTCGCCTGGACCGGGCGCTCGTGAGCTATCGCTATGACGTTTTTTATCGTTGTAAATTATCTGGGATGAGAAAAGAGGTCACGGATGCGAGGTTTCATTGAGCCCTTGCCGCGTTTCCCTTCAGAGGTCAGTTAGTGCAATCACGAGGTTTGAGGTCTGAGATCTGAGGTCTGAGATCTGAGGTCTGAGGTACGTACTTCCGATATAGATCACGGATCATTGACAGGCATCGCAACGCGGACAAATTCAAGATTTGCTTCCATTTCGCCACCATCCACTGCCAGTGGCCATGCATTGATGCCTCAAAGTGTTCCGCAACGAGCTACCTACGTCCCCTCGGGGGCGGGGAATACCTGCGGCATAAACTCTCATACGCCTCCATGGATCCAACTGCAATCTTCGACCACTCGGACAGACCCGGAGACTCGACTCTGACTGGACTCTGAGCTAATCATCTGCTGCCTGGGGCCGACAATCTCACCGACGCAGGACCGCTTTCGGCAGGTTTCTGGGGAAGTCTCCCTCCATCCGCTCCCCATCGTGCCGAGAGCCGGTCGTCAATATGATATCAGAAAGCCTGGCGCGGACTCGGGCCATGCCTGGGTTGCCAC
The DNA here is from genome assembly GCA_029378245.1 of Roridomyces roridus. Lineage (NCBI taxonomy): Eukaryota > Fungi > Basidiomycota > Agaricomycetes > Agaricales > Mycenaceae > Roridomyces > Roridomyces roridus. The sequence continues at coordinate 3,882 of JARKIF010000035.1, read as the reverse complement.
CTCCTCTGTCTAGATTGGCCCTCTATAGTGGCCGTGTGTCCAGTCTAGGAGCGTGTCGGGTGTGTGGACAATTGATGAGGATGCCTTTCTTACTTGGTGTACAACTCAATTCGGATACTTACCTCTGCGTGCTGGCTCCCATATGTCTGTAGATATCCTTCATGTCAATAGATTGATGGAGTCTCTCTCTCTCTCTCTCTCTCATCCCGTGCTACTTTCTTCAGTCTAAGGGCTCTATGTATTCTGCTCTTGCATTCTCCTTCGGCCAACTAACAACAGGTCCGACACATTGTGCCAGCGGCCCCGAGCCACACACAAGTAGCCTGGCAAGAATTTCTCAGGTATTTTGTTCCGCCCAATCAAACCATGACGGAGAATGCACAGTATCACCCAAACCTCTTGGGCAAAATGCCCGTCACACCCATGAAGAAATGTTTTCTCCTCTCTCATTTGAAGCAGCTTCTGATGGCCGACCTAATCCATTATTCAACACACCCGATGGCACGCGCTGCCCGTGTACAATTGCAAGACCTCGCCGTGCCTCTCGGACTTGACACAAGTCTGGAACGAGATTCCCGAGGCTCTGGAACTGGGGCTGTCGACATGCTCCTCATCCTCGCCAGTGGTGTATTGACGGCAAATTCAATGACATTCATGCCGTCAATATACTTCGGGAATGGGGGGTGTGTTGAGCGAAGACCCAAGTAATATGGGCTCTTGGCTGAAGACTTTAGAAGTGTTGCCAGCGGGGAGACAGTGTCAGGGGGAATGAGGCGCAGATCCGTGATTATGATTTTCTTTAAACAAGACAACTTTCACATGCTTGTGTTCTTCCTTGTCTCAAGTTCTGGCTTTTGCTTCGGGCGACATGTTATTAGAATTTAGGCGGGCAAAGATGTATCTTATTCATTAGGGGAAAGAAACCACTCGGCTTGATTCAAGCGGGTCAACGGCAGCTTTTGCACAACTTGAACCCGCCTTTTGCGAGCCTGAGGCACAGGATCAGTGTAAGATAGGCTAGTCAGTGAGCGAGGGCTCGGCAACAGGATCTACTTTTGGAGCAATGGATTGTTGCCGTACTCGGCAATGTGGTCCGATCACTGGATCATATTGTGCAGGCCATTATAGCCGAGCCGGATCATGGCGGATGCCCTCTTCAACCTGAAACTTCAATCCTCTGAGTGAAACCTATCTGAATCCCGTCGACAAAGTACTTACATAAATTGTATTTGATATCCTCAGAGCACACGAACTCGCATGGTGTATGACCTGTGACCTCGGTGTTCAACGTTCAACCTGTCAAAGACCTTCCGCCCTCGTTGCTCCGATCATCAAAATCGCGCGACCTGGGTGCTCAAACTTTCAAAATTCTGCGACCTCGGGCTAAAACTGCACATTGGCAATTGCACACTGTGCTGATAATATTCAACGAAAACAACTGTTATACGCACCCGTATTGTATGGGAGCATGGTCTTCGCGGGCATCCTAGGTGGACACAGGAGCGTCTGTGCGCCACGCCGCTCCGGATATTGCTCGCGACTAAAGAGAGGGAGCTCGCCAAGGAATATAGTCCGGACGATGATAATTGGCTCAAGCTTTACGAGTTCTAGCTCAGTATGCGCGGAATACTACAGTACATTTCAGTTTGCAGTGATCAGCGAACAAACAATGAACCATGTCTTTCCGACCTGGAACAATGTGGCCATGGTTTCCCTCTCCTCCCAGTCCAAAGCCCCAGCGCACTCCTGTTTGCATTCTCTTCTGGACCCTCGTACCTACCTTCTGATCTTCTCGAAAGGACCCACTCATCAATACTCTTTGCGAGCAACTGGACGACATCGGCTTCGCAGCCCGAGAAGCGTTTTACGACATGGCGCAACTGTCTGTGAGGATTGAGGAGCTCGAGACGAACAATTCCAAGGAGTACAAGTCCCTAATTGACCCGCTTCTTAGCAGCTATATCACCCTAATGGACGCTATCCTCGAAGTGCAGGGGACATGCGCGAGATATCTGTTTCATCACCGAGCACGTTCTTCCGGGTGCGTGGATGAGGAAGAAGAGCGGATGTCTACTACCCTTTTCCGCATTTTCAGGGAGCGACTGAAAGAATTGGAGACCCCTATCGCGGATTTGCGCGGTGGGTGGCCTGTCCTTGCTGCCAGTCTTGCTGGCGAACTCGAAGCCTCTGGAGAGACCTCCGTGGAGCGACTTTTGCTTTGGATGTTCCGCAAGCCGGAACGACCCTGGTCATCTAGTGAACTTGCGGCCCATGTGGCGGACGCCGACGAGCACTTGGATTTTCTCGTGGAGACGCATGAGGACTTGGAACTTGTGTTGGCTGAGATCGAGGGTGTCTGGTCCGGAGATGGACGCCCAGACTCAGAGCTGCTGCATCGGGATATTGGGAAAGCACTTATGGTGATGCTTCGCTTGGACCGGGCACTCGTGACATATCGCACTCATACTTTGCGCGCTCATGGTGTTCTGGATCAGTGGCCGGACGAGCGGTTGTGCGCTGCACCGTGGCGGTCGTTGTTACTTGCGACTGAAGGGAGGGAGTTGTTGCAGGAATATAGTCAAGGCCGTGTCCGTTGGCTCAAAGTGTACGAACACTAGTAGCGTTCCATAGGCACAGTGTACCGAAAAGGCAATTTCCCATCTTCCGCCTCCATCCCACCTCGATGCTCGTACTCTCCCGGCTACAGAATTCACTCAGCCAAATACTGGAGCCTCCAGAGCTGCACACGGCGGTCCTACTGAGCCCCTCCGGCCAACTCATCTCCTTCGTTTCATACCCTTCGCGGTCCAAAGACGAGATCCGCGTCATTGCAGGCTTGAGCGGTGAGGTCTGGCAGGAGACGCAACATACAGGGCCGGGCATGGTCGAGGGCGAGGTATTCGTCTCTTCCTTCGCTGCCGCCCACATAAAGTTCATTCATTCCCACTGTAGATGGGGCGTATCGTCGTGCTGCCTATCGACGAGCCGCTGGAAACGCGACCGGGACCACCACCGCTGCCGGAGGACTACCAGCCACTCATGCTGCTCGTGCTGAACGCGACTCCGAATGTGGATTGGGAGACGCTGGAGGTCAAGGTATGTGTTATGCTGGCCCCGTCTGCTTTTTTCCGACGACCAACGTACAGGGCACGGAGCTCGCAAGTAAGATTGCGATACCGCTGGCCAAGCTACGCGAGCATTTGACTGTGCGCAAGCCCCCACCGATGCCTGTTCCGTCTGCCATGACTTCTCCGGTGAGACCGCGATGAAGGCCTTTCGATTTTCTCCCTCTACATATAATCGCATGATAATGACGCGGGAAACGGGAACTGTAGGATAGTAGCGCGTGTACGAGCAGGAATGAGAGAGGAATTTCCCATACGGAGGTGATGTCAGTCGAGAGTCGGGTCAGACGTAAATTTACTGCCTCATACCACGTCGGCCTCTCAATGCGACGATGGGCGGATGCATCCACTGCTGCTCTCGTCCGCGGTAAACGCCGTCCATATTCTACCCTCCAACTCCAAAAACAACCAGTCGTCAAGGCACAACAACAGGCTCGACGCGACCCTTCCGCAGTCGTTGCCCCCGAACTCGAGAGCCTCCGCTCAAGCCTGCTCAGTCTCCTCGGCTCAGCCCACCCCGGACTCGATGAAATAGCCAAGTACTACTTTTTACACCCGTCAAAGCAAATGCGGCCTCTGCTCGTTCTGCTCTTTGCACGCGCGACAAACGGGCTGGGCGTGGGCTGGCGCGAAAAAACGCTGGGCTTCTGATTGCGAGGGTGCAGGGGGCCGGGCAGAAGAGCTCGACCGGCCGCTGACGCGTGCAGACGTGCTCAACGATTGGAACCCGAGCATGCCCGACACGACGACTTCGTTC